>JBBBDQ010000663.1:6425000-6712500 GCA_037127315.1 Ascarosepion bandense | reverse complement strand
ACTGAAAAATGGTTAAACTATTTCAATTTTTTGAGAATTCATTTATATTACTGTGGATTCAGATTAATGACAGGCTAAATCATGTGACTAGTGAAAACTAAACTATTCTTGTCATTTATCAATGACTTCTTGTTTGTTATTAAATTCAATCTCATGTGCTGGAAACCTGTCTGTCTTGAAAAATCATCCAGAATCCTGGTTTTTACTTGATCTTTAACGCAGGCCACTATTACCTCGACTACGATATTGACAATCATTTTTAAAGAAAGGAGAAAGTATAGAAAATAAACCTGCTGTGATGTGTAAATCTCGTATGAAGCCATGTGATTTCTCCTTCCCTTGTTTCCCGAGGTTCTCCCTATTGATTCGCGTATCTCATTTGCATACCACACTACACCTTCCTGAACTTGAGAGGTTTGACACCCTTAGTTACTTCATCGCTTCTGTATATTCTGGATTGTCTGCAGCGTGTATCTGTTTTTCTTGTGTCCTCTTTAATGAAGATCTTGATTTAAATGCATTTTCCTCTCTTAGGTCAGTTTACTCATTTTCATTTTCCTCCATGTTCTGTTCTGTTTCGGTTTCTTCATCCACTGTCTCCTCTTGTTCTTCTTTGTTTCGCCTGTCTCTCAGCTTCTTTACTCTGGCCATCGCTGCAAAACATCTAATCCACGTCTCCACATGCTCCAGATCGTCGAGCGTGGTCCGATATCCTATCGGCGACGCCATTGTTGCGATGTATAAATATCGCAAAAAGCTACATGATTTATCCTTCCCTTGGTGCCTGAGGTTTACTCTATGTATCTCATTTGCATACCGCGCTACAAAACCCTACTTCCAATCATATACTCAAACACATACCATATTAAAACACGCCTAATTTTTTTCTACCCAATAACATTACAAACATGCCAACAAAACTCCAAAATACAGCATATAGTTTAAATCAAAGTGTCGGTTGGTTAGAAAGTAACATCACTATGTGAAAGATTTGATCAAATAAAATTAAATCCTATATTTATCGAGCGTACTTTTTGGAAAGATTTCTTATAAGAACGCAAACTATTCAACTTTCAGGGACAGAGATGTGACTCAATTCAAGCAGCTCAAATACAAAAGGGAGTACATAGCCCCATCCCTCAAAGCGTTTGCCGAAAGAAACATGCATCGGCGACTTCAAATTATCATCCACAGCAACAATAGACGGTCAGTGAATCTTCGTTGAGGACCAAAGTCTTTTTTAAACTACAGATTTTCTGCGGATCAACTACATAAAGATTTTAACTCTACTAAAGACTATTTTCACACCTTTTTGACTCTTGAATTTGTATTAGGTTATTACAAAAATAATGGCCAATTTCAGAAACATAATATTATTCTTAAAAAATTAACTAAAATAATGTTGAAATTAGTCAAAATACGAGTCATGATCATTTACGCACCTCTGCGATTGATCGACGAGATTATTTGTTCCTTGTTGATAAAGAGTTATTGACTGTGATGCAACGGAATTTTTGAAAGCTGATTCCACCTCTGGTTTGGACCTAAAAGTATTATCATTTAAAAATGTGCTTAAGTGCTTAAAAATGATAATCAGTGGGTAAAAGATCTGGAGAATATGGAGGGTGTGGTGAACTCTCGTATCTCAAGTTTGTGAGATTTTACAAATTCATTCTTGCAACATGTGACCACTCATTATCGTGGAGCAGAATTGGGCCATGTCGATTCACCAATGCATGTCTCAGTTTTTGCAGGCATGCATGCATTTTAGCAAGTTGATTGCAATAAAGCTCTGCATTAATGTTCTGAATAGCTTCAGAAAGATGTAGTTGATAACAAGAACTGCAGATCACCAGGCAGTTGCCATAATCTTTTTCTGACGCAACTTTGGCTTTGGGAAATATTTGGGGTACTCATCACGATCAAGCAATTGACCTGATCGTTCACGGTTATCATAAAGGATCCACTTTTCATCACAAGTGACTATTCCGTCAAGAAAGGGATCATTGATGTTACGCAGAAATAGAATCGAGCACTATTTAAAATGCCCAAGTTGATTTTTTATTTTCATTGAGATCATGAGGAACCCATTCATCGAGCATTTTCACTTTACCAATTCTCTGCAAATGAGGTAAGACTGTTGCAGTGCTGACACAAAGCGTCTAAGATATTTCTCTGATACTTTGACGTGGGTTTTGCTCAACAACTGCTTGCAATTGTTTGTTGTCAAAACTGTGACTGTCCTCTACCTCCGTCTTCAAGGCTCTCATCACCACTATGAAATTTCTGAAACCCCCTTCGTACTGTCCGATCACTTGTGGACCCATTTCCCCATGCTTTGTTAATATTAGCTGAAGTTTCGGAGGTACTGTGAACTCTTGCAAGAAAAGTAAACGAAAATCATGCTTCCTTATTCAGTGATGAATTTAAATATAGACTTAACAGGCTGAGGCCTCGGGCCTCAGAATCTAGGGGTCCTCCAAGTCAAACTATATAATATTTTTGACACCGTCATAGGTTTTTCTTACATATAACACATTGTAGACTGTTCAGTAATTTTAAACACCCATCATCAACCCCGGTTTTACTCAAATTGTTTAATTTAACATGCTTCCATTTCCTTCAAGCTCCTAAGTGAAACAGACTTGTTCCTCTTTTCCTCTAATCGGGCTCTACTTTTACTCGTGAATTTATTCTACACAAGATCGATTCTTTTCGAGGATTAAAATGATTTTAAACTTCTCAATTCTTATTGATCAATCAGTGGAATAGACATAAAAACAACTTATATGAAATAAGTAATGTTACAGCTGAGAAACGCTTTGCTTGTGCCTCGCTTACACGTGACAAACCAGTTGTTCATTTGCCCATTCACGACTTATCTATCATATTCAATTTCATTCCATAGAAGCGTACAATCAAAATCTATTGAGATAGAAAAATGTTTTACCGAGAAATTCTTTTTATCTAGTTACTAATCTCATTAATCCGTTTCTCACAGATTAAGAGGACCTGAACTGATTAATTCACAATTCGCTAATCACAAAGAGGAAGCCATAGGCCAACTGAAGAATTTGAATCAATAAAATCTCAGTGTTCTGTCACGGTTTCGACTGTTTAATAACAAATGCTTTCTGTTTTTCATGTTTACAGTAAGTGGGATTTTTACGCATTGACTCAATAAAACAATAGAATCTAAAATTTCCTGACGATGAGCAGTTGCTAATAGTGAAACTAGTTTGAGATAAATTTCACATCTTATGTCCGCAAGAAGTTAATTATTATTTTTTTATGTAAAATCTTATTTTCAAATTATTGTTTACTCTGTTGGGGTTACATTGAACACGTATCTTATTCGTCATCTTCACAATAAATCTGACCTTCTAACAAAATTTAAAATATCTGTTTATCTCTTGGATATCAAAGACCTTGCGATGAAACAAGACAATAATGTAATTCCTGAAAAGAGGAATACAAAGTCTTTTTCTAGTCTTAAACCAGTAAACAAATGAAAAGAATAATGAGAATAATAATAATAATTCAAGATTCTGTGTTTACAAATCGAACACAATTCCTGAAATTATTTATACAAATAAATTCCTCATAAAGCTCATAATAGGAAAAATAGTTTATGATAATCGTTAAAATACACTGACCACGAAAATTTGATTTTTCGAAAATTAAAACGTGAACCCTATCCACGCCTGCGCAGATTGCTTAAGTCATATATCTTAGAAATTTCAGCCATTGTGCGTTTTGATGGGCCTAGAAATCCCAACGAGTGGTCTAGGCTACAAAGCAATGGGAGTTTTTATTGAGCCACCATCTAGTTGTTAACCAAATCTAGAGCCCGTTCTGCTTTGCTATTTAACCCATAGCCGAAGGGGAGAAGATATAAACTCATACCTTTCCAAATTATATTTGCGCCAAAGTGAGCGTAAAAAACTGGGAAGGAATTCGAACACAGTTCTCCAATTTTACTTCCCAAGCTGCAAACACTGCTACACGACCAACACAGCTAAGAAATTGTGACAAATCGTAAAACAAAACATTTTTCTGTTGTCATAGATTTTCCTCAAGGTCGATGTAAATAAAAGACATATCACATATTGATATAAGTCGAGTGATTTTAATCTGTTCAGCTCAGAAATCTTGTTAATCTTGTCTTCATCGACAAGGCTAAGCCAGAATTGACTGACTAAAATCGAAAGAATAAAAATAGAAAGCAATGAATTGGTAATGAGAATGAAGCTGCACCTGACCAAACCTTAAAATAATGATTAACGGATAAGAGAGACAACATATGAATAATGCGAAAAACATTGTAGCCAATACAGTATCCGGATTTGTATGTTGACAAGCGATAGAGAACATTTTAACAAAACAACCTGTCAGATTTGCGTGACAACAATTAGAAATAAAATAAATCCGAATTTGACCCAACCTTGTCAATTTCTTTGCTTAATAAAGGTAAACAATATTTTCTCTGTTCAAGAGAATAGCTTCATTGGCGGAGTGGGGGACAAATTCTTATCTCAAGACTCCATGTATGGATTAAACTTGATCGAAGTGCTGGAAGAGTGAAAAGTTTCCATTTTTTAAAAAAAAATGTTTTTGATATTTCTCCTTAATTTTTGTAAATATCTAACATATGTAACGATGTAATTTTGAAGCACAATATAAATCCAAGTCTTGAATAAGGTTTCGGACCAATTTTATGTACATTTTTCCTTCAACAGAAGATTAACCGATGAAAATATTTTTATCAATAAAGGAAAATAAAAATCGAAAGAAATAAGTTATGACAAGAAATTGAATTAAAAACTAAAATAAAATTTTTGAAGATATTTTGATGAAATATTACTCGACTTCCGAAGAAAACTTCAAGTTTATTGATAGAAATTATAGAAGAGCATCTTTAATGCAATTTTATGACATTAATATTTTTTCTTTTTTTAGATTGAATACGCCAATCTACCTCGCTCTGAAACATCTTAACAGATGCATTTGTTGCAAATTTCTTCAATCTTTACCAGTCATCCAGAAATAGATTGAAATCATTCTGTTCGTTATTTCCTTTCAGGTCATGCGTGATCATGGCTGTCCTTAGCTGTCTTTTTTCTGCTACTTAAAGCAATAGCTTTTATGAGCCACCTGTTTTTTTCTTCTATTCACAATATTTTCAAGTAGATTAATTGCCATTTTACACCGATTCTCTCATCTCTGATATGCTATATTAGTTTTAAATTCTACAAACATTCTTCATAAGACGTCACCAAAACTTTACCTGTCTCTTTCCGATTGTTTTCGATAGTTACTTTGCAGGGTTTTTTTTTATACAGAAAAGCAAATAAATAAATCTAAGGCCCCTTAAATTAAATATTTGTTAACAAGATATTTTTTAAAGCCTTCCATAGAATCTTTGCACCAAGATGTCGCCATTTTCGTATATTTTCGCTCAGAGAAGAAGAATCCAAAGACAGGCATAGCTCTGTCTTTGGATCCTTCTGCATTTAATTATAGACAAGCACTTCAAAGTGTGACAACCTCATGGATACTTGGGATGCTAATTAGTTATTTAGACTCGAATCATTAATAAATGATGCCTGTATCATTGGAAAAGGTTTAAAATCATCAATTGATAAGACGTACCGTTTAAGGGTTAAATACTGTAATGTAAGATATTAATATGATTTTTATGAAGTGTTATGTTGAATATTGAAAAAAATCAAAAACTGATATGCTGTAAAATCATGAAGTGGATTGTGCTTAGGCCATAATTTTCATTCAATCTTCGCGAATTGACATACATATCCACATCTTTTCTGAACATCATATTTCGTACACTGAGGCGATCTGATGTAATCCGAATGCCATTTTTTGATTAAATCCCTGTCAGTGAACTCAAACATTGGTGTATGCTCAAATTGATATATTGAGAAATATGTATTTAATAAAATTAAGTTTTGGAGTCTATAAAAATTATTAAATTAAAACCTTCCCATGATGCAAATTTGAGCGTAAATTCCATCAGTAGCTGCGATGCCGAGATCTTCTGGCCATTTTATTTACCCTCTTCATTTGTCAATAATGTAACATTTAATACTTAAAAAATTGAAGTTTATTGGAAAATAAAAAAGCCAATTCAGCACGCGAGATCATTCTCTTAAAGTTCATTATATTTACTAAATTTTCATCAAGAATTTGTTTTAATAATCATTCTGAACTGATACCAAATAAATAATTATTATTTGAATTTATTAAAGAAAGACTTGTCAATTAAGATTTATTTTTGTTGACTATTTCATCTTATTTTTGTTCCTTTTTATCGCAACACTCAGATCGTCATTCTACGATCATTAAGCAAGCAACGCGATTCAAAAATAAAGTCTTAAACAATTCAAATTCTTCTCTCTTATCTTCTGTAAAGCCAGCTGTTTGAGGCACTACATTACCGATTAGGCTATGAAAACCGTTTAGAGATGTTCAAAGCTATATAGACTTCCTATGAGAAACATATTTTGGTTACAATTTCTATTTTTCTAACAAATGAAAACACTCCTGAAATATCTTCGTTCTCTTTCGAAAATGCTTCAACCTTTACATGCACGTAAATGGGTGTTACACTGGAATTTGGAGCGAGTTTATCTTCATAATCAGTTGTTGGTAAAAAGAAGTAAGTTTCTTATTCCGTCATTGATATTTTCATGAATGACTGGCTCAAAGATATTTACAAAATAAAACCCCGTTCAGAATATAGCAAAATGCACATAAATGTGTTCATGTGTATCCAGGTCTACACAAGAACATGTATGTGTCTTGTTATATATGCAAGAGTAAATATAAGTACATGTCCTTATATTTATCACAATTAAATAACAAGACAGACAAGTTTTCTTCACTCACTAAAGAAAAGGGGATTTTGAGTAACTTTCAATACCAAACAACGTCGTTGCTTCCTAAGATTCAATTACATTCTTTTATGCGTTTATTTTATTTTTATCATTTCACCCTAAGCAATGCAGGGATGCGTAAGGAGTTACAGTGAGAGAAAAAATGGTACAGGGAATGTCGAAGAAAGATAAGAGATGGATGAGATTCAAGTAGATAGAAGACGGTAAGTTTCGCTGCATTGAAACTTTTGGAGATTGTAGCTATCAGGAAAGCATGCAAATGGAAGGGAGTTCGAAAAATGGCAAGTGAGAAAAAAGAAACTATTAGAGCAGAAGTGGAGGTTACATTTAACTATTTCGACGGTAAAAGGGTGGGACCTTGATTTCAATCTAGTAGCACGCGTAAATACAAGTGGTCAAGGAATCAGGAAAAAAGTTCCTCAGAGCGGCTCTTATGAAAACACTTGTAGAAAACACGGAGAAAAGCCATATAATTATAGAAATCAAGAAAAAAAGGAGGGGGGGAAATAGAACAAACATTAGCTTTCTAAATTGAATATATTTTAACAGCCCGATACGCCTTGAAGCATTCCATGCACCGTTGTGCATTCTTTGCAACAAGTTGTCATCATTTTATCCTCTTTCCTTTTCTAGAAGAATGCATGCAAGCACAGTACTGTTTTGACTTATTCTTCTAGTTTTGTTTGCAGGAAATGACTTACCTCATGAATCCTTTAGTTGTCAATAAGTCATTTAGATTAGTAGTTTGTTCAAAATAGTTTGTTGCTCTGAGAAATATGTATTCATAGAGTTATGCCCAATAAAAATGCATATACCTGCCCTTATGTTTATATAGTTTATTTTTTTTACTAACAAATTAGTCCGGTTTTTCTAACAGAAAACGTGCTCTGTATTTCATTGATGCCTGTCCACGAACATCAAATTATAACAAGAACCCAACAAGCACTAAACTAAATGTAGTGTGCCAGTTTACATGCCCATTCAGAGATTGCATCTCTGATACTAATAAAAAACCTAGTACATATATTGGTTTTACTACAACCACGCTCTCCCGTAGACTTACGTGTCGTCTTTCTGATCAGAGTACTATTAAAGAACATTTATCTGAAAAACATAAACATGTAGGTAATATCAGACAGATTTTGGTCAACAATACGGTGATCCTTACTCATACACACAGTAAGAGGAACCTGCAGATATTGGGGGCCATGTACATAAAATCTAAACAATCAACACTCAATAAAATCAACTTTAAAACAGGAAATAACATATTACATTGCATTTGACTACATGTTTTTTTTGTCATTTCGCTCTATCACGCGGTGTAACGTCATAAAACCGCATTGCAAATTTAAGAACTGCGTTTATTATTTTTGGTAACTATTGCCGTTTCCAAGCGGAGTTTTATGTCAACACAAAATAAAATCGTCGGTGATGGTGGATGTTATAATATTTCAGTCTAAACAACCTCTCTGAAGATGGGTAAAAAGCAATCGGCTGTCTAACCGTACTGATGAGCTGTGATACAGCGAAACAGATCTGTCTGCGGATGACTATATATATATATATATATATATATATATATATATTACACGTTTTAGTTAAATGCGAGTGTGAAATTAAATACAAATATCTAATAACATTTTAGAAAAATATTTGTTTCCAGACGAACTTGATTTGTTTTGACTAGTTTTTATGAAAATACAGTTACACGTGTTTTTGACAAAAGCTAATTTGGTTTGAAGAGCTGAGAATAAAGATCCATAAATTGCGTTGACAAAAAAAAATCGTATAAACAAAGGCAAAGGACAGGCATATACGTGCGTTTAGAAGCGTATTCAGCTGATACTTTGATATATGAAAACAAACAAAAAAACTACTTTTTACAATTACCACTAACATCATTTGCATCGATACTAATGCTCTCATAGTCACAAGGAAGTTAGTTTTGCAAGTATTAGGTCCATGATTGCCTTGTACGTTAAAGTGTTGGTTCGTGAAGTTAGTGGCATATTAATCTCTAGACCGGATATACAAACAGCACTAGCAATAACTTTGTAGTCAGTCAGTTAAGTGCCATAAGTTATACACGCTTGAGTGATCATGTCTTAAAGTGACATGACTTACTGGCCAGAAGATATTCCCGCGGAAGGTTGCCATTACTTTCTGTGGTAGACTGATTGCCAACCAAGGTTATAGAACTCAATCTGTCCCGTTATTTAACCCATAGCTGAAGGGAATAGACTGATTAATACATTTCTAAGTATTATTGTGCGTAAGTGAATGCAACGAATTCATCCGGAATTCGAACTCGGCTCTCCGATTGCTTGTTCCAAAACGATATCCATTGCACCACCCACACACATCCTTTGCAGTACTAAAGAAAAAAGAAACAGAAAATATGAACAGTGGTATGAGAAGATACTATTCCCGTGGATTAAATAAAGGGTTAATTTCGAAATTGCCTGCAGGTTACCCGGATTGACAGTCATCTGAAAAGGTCAAATGTGACAGTAAGAAATAAGGATTCGTTTTCTCAGAAATTCAGGCAGATATGATTTACCTGTAAGCATTGCATGTTTCATAATCAATTCCAAAGCTTTGACTTCAAGAGCAGAAACATCAACACATCTATTAATTTATTTAACCATTTTTTCACTTCTTCCATTCTTTTCTGTTCCTCCGAATTTACCATTTATTTGTAATTCTATTATATAACATTAATATAGGTCATTATTTTCTGAAATTGATCGATAAACATTTTAATTTTAACAACCCACTAAATATGATCTTTAATAAAAAATCATTAAAAATGAGTTATTCTTGCACTAGCAATATCCATAGCACCATTAATTCTCATAATAATAAAATACTAGATGATTTTTATAACAATCACCAAATAAATAAAATTCTCCCCTGTAATTACATAATTAAAGATAACTGTCCAGTTGGAGGAATATGTATGCCTAATAAGGTCATATACCAAGCAACTATTTTATCCTATAGAAAATGTTAAAGGAAAATATTTTGGAATTTCTGTCGGACCTTGGAAACGTAGATTTTATAATCATAAATATTCCTTCTTTATGCCTCGCTTTAAATCCCAGACCATTCTGCCTAATTATTTCTGGGATTTAAAAGTCAGAGGTTACTAGCTTTAGAAATAAATGTAACCTATGCTTAAATAAAAAATAAAAATAACTAAATTTAGTGGTAATAACCAGCTTTTGAATCAACGTAATGAAATTATCTGAAAATGCGGTTACAGAAATAAATTGCCTGTTTATTAGGATAAGACTTTACCAATAACTTTCTAGAAAATTTAGCTGTTTTTTTAAATATTTTTTCTCTCTTTATATATATATATATATATATATATATTTCTGGTAATTATTTTTCTCTGAAAATGTATTGCTTTTATTTTTACTATAAAAATGTATTTTTATACTTTCATAGTCTTTTGACCCCAGTATGGGGGTTAACTATTTTCCCATAGTTGGGTCTCTAACAAGTGCTACCACCTTAAGAGTGCAAATATTTCTACGAATCACTTCATTTGTTTTCTAGAAATTAGAAAAAATGACTAATCATATGAGATGCAGTGTATTCCAGATGCACTGACAATACGTCTGTTACGGATCTGATTTTAATTTTTCTGATTTATCTAAAAAAATCATTTTTTATATGAATAAAAATACAATGAGTAAAACCCACGCAGGAATTTTTAACTCACCCGAAATAGAAATGATTAGTTAACCGGATAGAGAAGAAAATATTTGTGACTAGTAATTCCAGCCAGTATGCAAGCCAAAATTTCCAATCTTTCAAAGCGTGAAATCTATGCACACTCGAGAGGTTGGCGCAACACTATCTTTCTGCTACGATTTCTATTTTCCTCATTTGCACTTGTGCTGTATTATGCTTAATAAATATCAAATTGACTCATGAGTAAGTAATGGTTAACAAATTATGCTTATTGACCACCGAATGTCCGTGTATTGAATCCGGCTTGTTATGGGTACGCTGTAAACTGACACCTCTCAGTTTTGAATCTTTTTTCGCTTATATCTTACTACTACAGTACTTTCTTGGTTTTTCTTATACTTATTTGACTTGTGTCAAACTAAGTAGTGTACGACTACAACTACTGATTTGGAAGTCGTGTATTACACAAACGTTTATAACAGACAATAGTAAAATAATAAAAATTAATGATAAGTAATTTTGAATTAAAAATATCTTCGAAGATGTTTCTTTGTTGAATTCATTATCAATGGAATAATTTGCAAAGAAAACGAGTAGTTAGCCATACAGGGTTATTCGATAATTGACATTAGAATAATGAAGGACCTATACTAGCAGCAAACCACCTGCATACGTGTAAATGTTGGGAGACGTACAATTTCCTGTTACTGACTAGTTTAATGTTACTTCTGTGCAGGGCTACTCTTTTATTTAGGCCTTGTGTCGCCTCCACATATACTTTTGCGCATAAATTACGTTTTTAGAATTTTTAGAATTTTTTATTTCGAATGTAGATGTGCTTTCGAACTTGATGTGCTTTCCTTCTATTATTATGTTGCATACCCAACATCTTTTTTTGATGCGTTTTGTGACCCCCTGTGTTGTGTGTTGCTCAAAGTTTGATGAGAGTGAGAGAAAAAAAAACAAATAAAAAACAAAAAAAACAAAAAAAACAAAATCAACAAACACGCACGCATAGGAAATTTCTGACCTGCTCACCACTTATCTATATAGATACAATACTTTGGCAAACTGATATCGATATGTAAAGTCACAAGTTTATTCGTCTGAAGAGAGTCGACTTTACATTCGAAACGGGTAGCGACACAAATACCATTATGGACACTTAATATATTATACAAAATGCAAGTAATAATAATAATAATAATAATAAATTTACACTTAAAACAAAACGTTCACGACTTCTCACACTTTTTTTTTTCCATACCAACTTCTCTCGTTGGAACTATTTCTGTTTTTAATATATATATATTAGTCATCCACATACAAGCCTGTTTCGCAGCTCATCAGTGTGGCTAGACGCATACACTTGCCAGGATCGAAACTCGACCGATTTAGTGTCAGTCAGAGTCGCTACTCCCTAAGCCATCGACGCATGGTATCAGAGAAGGGAAATTTTAACGTGTTGTATCAAGCAGTGTATGCACACGCCAGTCACCGAGAGAACTCAATTCATTTCTGAAGAGTCACGCATATAGCTGAAGTGGAAACTGTTTTTAAAATTTTCTTCTCCAGAGAGCTCAATCGTAATGAGAGCATAATATATTAGTCATCCACATACAAGCCTGTTTTGCTGTACCAAAGCTCATCAGTGTGGCTAGACGCACCCACTTGCCTCTGGCCAGGATCGAAATACTATTCTTAAAAAGTGCTCAATTCAAAGTAGAGTTATTAATATTTATTTAGAAATTACAACATGAATATGTTATAATATCACTAGAAAGTAGCTATTTTGTTTCGACACTACTGTCTACTTGTATATATATATATATATAGGTAAAAGTAAAAACAACTTTGTTTTTCATAGCGTTAGACGTCAAATTTCATGCCAAAGAAAGTGTATTTGCGAGTAATTTTATGGCACTACTTTATTCAAGAGACATCTGCACATGAAGCACACAACATTCTTGTTAATACTTACGACAACCATGTTATGTCAAAAACAATATGCAGAGATTGGTTCAGACACTTAAAATATAACGATTTTGATGTTGAACATAACGAACGGTCTGGCACACCGAAAAATTTTGAAGACGAAGAATTGGAGGCATTACATTATGAAAATTCATTTCAGGAGCAAGCTGAACTTGCAGAATCATTAGAAGTTGATCACACAATAGTTTTGAAACGTTTGAAAGCATTAGGAATGATTCAAAGAGCAAGTGCATTGGGTGCCGTACAAATTGAAGCCGAGAGATGTCGAACGGCGTCTTGTCACGTGTGAATAGCTACTTCAATGGCAGAAAAGAAAATTGTTTTTCCATTGTATCATGACCGGCGATGAAAAGTGGATACACTATGATAACTCTAAGCGTAGAAGACTGAAGAATAAATCTGAATATCTATGGTTCGAATCTTCTGCTCTGCATTTGGTGGGATCAGCTGGGTGTAGTTTATTATGAGCTGCTCAAACCAACCGAAACTATCACGGACGATCGCTATCGACTACAATTGATGCGTTTGAACCGAGCATTGAATAATAAAAAAAACCCGGCCGCTATACGAGCAGAAGCACAGCAGTGTGATTTTGTAACATGGCAACGTTAGTCCACATGTTGCAAAAGGGGTGAAAACCTACTTGGAATCGCTTAAATAGGAAGTCCTACCTAACCCGCTGTAATCACCAGACACTGGCCAGTACAATTACGACTTGTTCCGGTCGATGGCACATGGCCTGGCTGAGCAGAACTTTCATTCTTATGAGAATACCAAAAAATTGTGGTTAGCCTCAAAAGACGTGTCGTTTTTCGACGTGGAATTAAAAATTTGCCAGAAAGATGGAAAAAAGTAGTGACTAGCGATGAACAATACTTTCAGTGATATGTTTCTTATTAATTTTTGTGAATAAAATATCACTTTTCATGAAAAATCAGCAAGAACTTATATATATACACGAGTCAACCAATATGATCGTATCTGGACTATATTTTATTTGTAAATTACATTGTATAATGTTCGATTCATACGAAAGAGTTACTGTAGGTTTAGTGCATTGACATGGAAAAAGTTTATGTTGAAAGATTTAGTGCTTTTGTGTAAAAGTAAAGGTTTTTTTTCATCATTAATCTATAGACCTATGATGAACCTCAAAACAGCCGACGTGCTGAAAAGTTTATTCGGGGAGTCTTAAAATATATGCAATTTTATTTTATGACGAAACACAATGAAGTCATTATTGAACGTGTATCACAATTTTTAGAAATATTAATCTTCACTTCATTGAAAATTCCCACTATATATATATATATATATATATATATATATATGGGTAAAAGTAAAAACGACTTTGTTTTTCATAGCGTTAGACATGTCAGATTTCGTGCGAAAGAAAGTGTATTTGCGGGTAATTTTACGGCACTACTTTATTCAAAAGGCATCTGCATATGAAGTGCACAACATTCTAATTGTACTATTTTGTTTTTTTATGTATATGATGTTCTCATGAGTCTCCAATAATTAGTATCCGATGTTCAAATTAGTCTCTAATAAAATATTTTCGAGTATCTCCAGTTAAATAATAGAATGTAAGCAAAAAGTGAAGAAAAGTTAAATGGTCTGTTTATTTGCCGATATTGAAAATAAATTCTTAAATTTTTATTATTTTAGTGCAATTAAATCGATTCTCCGTAATTGTCGTAGGTAGGAATATGTACATCATTATTGTTGTTGATTGAATTATTACTTCTGAAAACTGGCCATAAGACTTTTTATCCCTGGTCTACACTACCTCTTTGCCTCCCTCTGTGTATGTATGCATGTATAATGAGATAGACACGAATGAAAATGATGGTAACAGAACAAGTGTAGAGTCATTTTAATTGATCGCTCGTTACACGAGTTGAGGGTAGTTCCTTTCAAAGAAACGGTGAGTCAGTAAGTGCATATTAAGTGTGTAAAGTCTTGAATAGATCCAGACCCCTTCTCGATTATCCCCTCTAGCATCAAAGGACAAGGTGGGTTCTAAAATAGCTGGTAGGGGATCAGTGGTAGTGACTAACCAAGCAAAAGCTTCAATGAAAGAAATGTCCCTTTCATGCTTCAAGGCACTTGCAATGAACCGTGTCTTTCCTCGTTGGATCATCTTGTGTTGAATAGAATTTAAAATTGTCCTTGTATACTTGATGCCCTATGGTTTTTGCCATCACTGGAGGAGGAGCGAATCGAAATAATACCCTTTTGAAGGACATTATTTCGAAGTAAAGGAAACAGATTTGGCCTCTATTTGAACCCGACTTGCAAATTTCATTTCCTGTACCGATAACCATTACATCAAGTGGCGTTCATTCTAGATTTGAAGGAATTTTTTTTGGATTGGCATCACTCCCATGCCAGAGAGTAAGGATACTAAGACACAAGGGTTTACTTTGCACAGAAGAATTACGAACAGAAACGTTAATAATGAGAGGTAAAGAAACGAGTAATCGGGAAGAAAGTAAATAGCGATTGACATTGCATTTAACTTTTTGCACGTTTATAGTTGGTTGAAAAGCTTAGAGCCGGGAGGGGGTTCAACAAGCGAGAAAAGAAATTGTAATCATAAAACTTACGGCAACACCTAGCCAGCTAAACTGTAAATTGATGAGATCACGACGCCAGTCTAGTACAGAATTTATATTCCTGAGTGGTTCATTCGATTGCACTAATGGTAACTGATATTTGCGAACATTACCAAATTTTTCGGTTTTTATAACACTTTTATGCCACATTTATTATGCACAGATAAAGTACTTTTATCTAGTAAGTAAATGTTATTTAACACACCATAATTACTCTGTAAATTATTTTTAATACAAAGAAAACGGTAATAGTCTGTTTTACACATCGTTTGCAAACGCATGGTTTTTCCCTAAATTAAGTCTGGATTCATACTGTGACACAAACTATCGACGTTCAGATTTGTGAATTATTCCAAGATTGTACACGAAGATTGTAATAAAACTATATATTTTTTAATATTTTCTATTATATCTGTAATGAGGTATTGTAATTATTTACGCTATTTACATTGTTCAAACTGTTTCCTCATATTTGTTGCCATATTCACGACGGTTGTTGCACGCTCCGACCTTCTTTAGGTGATTGGAATTTCAAACTAAACCCTTTATCTCGTTCATTGGGGTAGATTGTTCTAGTTCCACGTGCCATGCCTCTTCCATGGATTTTAGCAAGTGTTAATGCTAATAATGTAGCAACAGTGGAACCTTTCTATTTCTACTCGGCGTGTGTATCTACGCATGTTAACATGGTTTCTTTGTGTGAGAGAGTTCAAACGTGTTAATCATTCGTTTCTTTTGAAATAACAGATTGGGGTCAGATCATTGAGGCTTGGTTGCAAATTTGCGTGCGAATAAATTAATGACTCAGAAAGTTAGGTGATGCGAAAACTTCACAGTATTATTGACAAAACTTCTGTGCATGTTCATGTGTACAATTTAGAGCAATCTATTGGATATATGTCAGTTTGAAATTAATTTCAAAATATCAAATTTTGTCGGGTAACCTTCAGAGAATTTCATCCCGATGGTGAATTAAAGCGTTGATTCGTGAATATGGTGGCATAGTATTTGTGAGTTCGATCCTTGTACCAGTCAGTGAAAGCTTAGACTCCGCGAAAATGGTGTGAGCAATGCCTCATCAATAATAAATAAGAATTAGACGAGACGTGTCCCTAAACAATCTATCACTAAGAACTAAATGGCGGGTTCAGTTCTAAATTCCCTGAAGTTTACTTGGATCGGAAAGCACCTGACCGGTGTGATAACAACAACGAAGATGAGGACAATAGTCCGCACGACAGTTAGTTAAGTGTCATACGTGATGCACGCTTGAGCAATCATCTCTTCCGATTCATGACTAACTGGGCAGAGGATACTTTTTGCAATAGATGTGTTGCCAACCAAGGATATAGAACCAAATATGTCCTGCTATTCAACCAATAGCTGGAGGGAGAAGAGATGGATTAATAACTTTTCCAAGGGTATTTGTGCTAAAGTGAATGCAACGAATTCAACTGGAATTCGAACTTGGCTCTCCGATTTCTCATTCCGAGGCGATCTCCATTGCGCCACAATATACATAACGTAAATGATGATAGCCCTCCCCACCATCACAGAAATTCAGATAGAAATTATATTCATTTACACTTCTACGCGACTGAAGATATATATATATATATATATATATATATACACACACACACACACATTATATATATATATATATATATATATATATATATATATATATATCACAACAACAAAGCTAAAGCTGGAAAAAAAAACAAAACACAAAAAATACTACCCTCACGCCTCTCAAAGCACAAATAATCAGACTAAACTCGCATCCATAAACACTATAAAAAAGACAAACACAAAACTAGACCACCTCTACTGTTCCAAGTTTTCAAATTATTACCACTTATCCAAACTTTTAAACCGACCAATCTATCTCCTTCTTCTATGTGCCCTGTTCCTTCAGGACGTAGGCGATCATGGTTTTCCACGTTTCCCTATCCCTGGTGGCTCTGAGCATGCCTTCTCCTGTTACACCATGCAATTCTCGGTTCGTCATCCACCTGATTAGGTCCTTCAAATATGTTATAATAATCATCTTAATAAAATGAGTTTCAGAGAAATTTTTAAAAAAAGGAAGAAGAAATAACTAGCGAATAGTAAAGTAGGGGTAAAGTCAATGGGAAAATTAATAAAAGCTGAGAGTTAGCTTACATCCACAGAGTTTTATGGAATTGAAGGTAAATACAATGACGAGTACTGTACCCTTTCCACCCGTTACTGCCGGCAAATGCTGTCTATGTATAAAATCATTAGAGTCGATGCAATTTTGTTCAGGATATTAAGGACTGCATAAATAGCCACCGATACAGGTGAAGAGGCTCATCCCTTGTTTCCTGTTTAGGATGTGTTTTCCGGGTTTCTCTTTTCCAATATTTTCACTCTTTTTTTATTTTATTTTTTTCAATTGGAGTAGATAGACTAAACTATCGCCCGGTTCACACTCCACCCACGTCTATTGTACAGGTGAAGAGGCTCATCTCTTGTTTCCTGTTTAGGATGTGGTTTCCGGTTTTCTCTTTTCCAATCTTTTCACTCTTACGTAGCCCCCTGCGCATCAGTGGCGTTTTCGCCTTGCTTGGGGTGATATGATTAAAAAAAAAACCCCAAAAAAAACCCCAAAATTCTTTGGTTTAACATGAAGTTGGACATTAACTTTGTTTACCAAACAAAATTTTATGTTATAAAAAAAACATAGTGCAGCTTGGATAATTTCGGTCAGGATTATGTGTAGTCGCCTTTGTACGAGTTGGTCGCTGTGAAATCTGCCACTGGCACTTTTCTCTTTCAAATTTGTTTAAAGGAATATTACCCTTGCAGCTACCCCCTTTGACCGTGAGAGTTACGGACTTAACACCAGCATCAGCTGCCAAAAATATTGGCGTAATACAATATTCTTACCATCACATTCCACTATTGTTCTTTGTGTTGGACAAAGTTAATCTTGGTGTGTGCTCTCAGCCTAGTGACTTGTGGTGCATAAGACCTCTGGTGTGGTTTCTGTAATTGAATTGGGTGGGGATATTAATTCCATTCCTACCTCCGTACTCTGAAGAAGGTTCGTTTTCTGTTGGGGGTTTTCCTTTACTTAGACGACCATTTGTTTTCACGCTGATACGAGTTTAAAAACAATTTTTCTTATTGACCTGTTTCCAGTTTCTGCCTATTTCATCCATATCTGAGCGAGAGAGTTGGGTATTGGAGCGAAAGTGAATTCTACTGGAATTCGGACTTGGCTCTCTGAGTTCTCGTTCCCAGCTCTTAGCCATTATCGTACCTGCACATCAACGACAATCATAAAACATCAACAAACACAACTTATTCTTTAACAAGACAGCTTATGAACGTGCCGAAATTTTTGTTGAAAGAGTACTGTAGATTTTACAAGTAGCCTATTCTCAAAGTTCTCAAATGTATATTAGCAATAGGTTGTGATTGGTGCCACAATTTCGGGCTTCAATTTAAAGGAGGAGAGTGTCATCAAATAGGGAGACGCTCCAAATAATCTTATCAAACTAAAAGAAAAAAATGAAGACTATTGAAAAACTAAATGACAAAAAAGAGTTTTATAAGCAAATGTTTCAAACTGAAGCACGCAAGCCGTTCTTGACACTAAATCTCAATTCATTACTTGACATTTTTTAAAACTTCAAGCGGATATCAAACCAATGTTTTTCTAAGCATTTACTCGCGTCATAATAGGAATACGTTCTTTAGAATAGAAACTTATTTAGATTAATGCTTTTTTTTCATATGAATAGATTTATTGAAATGTGCACACGCAAAAAGAATTTGCTGTAAAGAATTCCACGCAATGAAATTTATTTATATGAGACTTCGTCAAACGAAACGCATAGTTCGATAGTGAATGAATGGCTTTAAACTCGGCACCTGGAATTTGGGATTCATTAAGCAAGATGACTTTTGTAGCGTAGACGCTGGCTATCTTTTGGAGAAATAAATTAGAAAGTGGACAAACAACCTTAACTCTTGGATAAATGAGAGATTTGTCTAAAAACCACAAGATTACAGTCTCTTTAAATCTTACTGTAATCTTCGGTTCTCATCAGAAGAGGCACACAAAACTGTGTAATATCTACTGGGAAATTATCTCCACTACTCTCTCTCTCTCTATATATATATATATTACACACAGAGCGAACACACATTCAAGAGAGGATAACATTTTATGAAATATTTCTGCTATAAAATACGTATAAAAATGTCAAACTGTAGATACACCTTTTGTTAACAGGAGAGTCCGAGTGTTTACGTTTCTGTCACAAGTAGAGTATTACGAAGACGAGTGGGCCCATGCCGTCAAAAATTACGGCAAAATATTTATATCGATACGCTATCTAAAATGACGGCAACACATTAATGCACCTACTATTGAGTATCTTACTCAAGAAAAAAATCCCAACTCCTGAGCGTGACAGGAGGAACACACACACACATACATATATATATATATCATGCACCACTAGTTGGAGCGCACTCTCTCTCTCTCTCTCTATATATATATATATAGATATAAGAGAGAGAGAGAGAGAGAGAGAGAGAGAGAGAGAGAGAGAGAGAGCACTAACTACTACGCTAAAAAGTATGTCTCCTTCTACCGAGCGCCCATAGCTTAGAGGTAGAATCGCCGACTGACGCTAATTCGGTCGGGTTTCAATCCTTGGTAAAAAGCAATCAGATGTCTAATCGTACTGATGAGCTGTGATACAGCAAAACAGATCTGTCTGCGGATGACTATATATATATATATATATATATATATATATATATATATATATATATAACGGTGTTTATTAGAGAAGACAGGATTACTGGGTGGGAAAGGAGTTATTTTCCTAAACACCAGGGTCCCAGTGTTTATGTTTCTGTCACAAGGAATGTATTACTAAAATGACTGGCTGGTTGAGAAGCCCTTTTTCCTAAAGAGCAGGATCCCAGTATCTATGTTTCTGTCATAACCAACGTATTTTAAAAATGAAGTGCTGTAAATGAAGTTAAGATCGATGACCGTTACTGCTCAATTGAAGAAAAACATTTTCTTTTGAAAACATGTGTTTTTAAAGGCGACAGCCTCCTGATGCTGCTTCGAAATATCCTTTCTACAGCGACATGTGCCGGGTCCTAAACTCTCAACACCTTTCGTTGAACAGATTAAAAAAACAAAAAACAAAACCAAACAAAAAACAAACAAACAAACAAACAAACAAAAAAACAAAACAAAACCTTGAAATGAATTTACAAGGAAATCATCAATTTTTGAAAAATTAATTTTGATAATGTCATTTATTGCTCCTTATGCAAGTCAGAAGTTTGAGAAGTAACTTGATTTTAATTTATGTCTAAATCTTATATTACAACAGCACGCGTCTTTACTTTGATCAATTGCTTTTGGAAGCGGAAACTATGAGACGTTCCAATAAGACTTCTCAATAGAATCATCAGTACTACCGCTGCTGAACACGGAACAATGCAGAAGATTAAGTCTACATAGTAAACCAAGGTCCAAATAATTCACCCCCAGCAAAAAAAAAAAAAAAAAAAAAAAAAATCACTTCTTCACACATCATCCGGTCATTACAAATAAACTAGCTATAAAAAGGGTCAGTTCGAAATTCCCAGCACCTGAAGACGATCGGAACGTAAAACGATCGAAATGTTGTAAACATGGCAATAAAGATGAGGAAAACAGTCCAAACAATGTAAAGGATGTAGATACAGAATACTTCGAAAAATGTCGTTAATCAAAATTACTTATTTAGAAGTGCTTATGAACCGAAATAATTTTGTCAACAAAGAAATGTCGAAATAAAGAATTCTCAATGGCATCTTTAAAATTCTTGTTGATTTGTGTGAGATTAATTTATGGTAAACGAATCACTGAAAAGAAATAAAATATTTTTCGACGATTAAATTAATTCTCTGAAAGGCTTGTATAAAATTGATCATATTTGCCGCCGGCCGTTTTGTTCGGAAGGAAATAGACTTTCCGCATTTAATCAAAATAACAGATTAGCACAATTAAGACATCTTTTTATTATTTGTCTTTCAAAATCGTCTGAATGTTAGGAATGTTGAAAATGTGTTCGTTGGGTAAATAAAACAGCTGACGAAAGAATCCCAAAATTAAAACAAATCCATAAATTGTCAGCGACAGTCGTTCACAAGAATGGTTAACATAATTGCCATATGCAAAATGAATTGATAAAATTCACGTTTTGTTTTATTTTCGTAAACGAACGAACATAGGTTTGATAGAACAAACAGTGGATTTTTAAACAGGAGGGGCAAGGAAAGTTAAAAGGATGAGTTTCATTTTAGAACTGTTGTAGGATTTACGTCTGAAAGGGATGAAGAGAGTGAACAACAAACAAAAAAGAACAAAATTAGTAAGAAGTCAAAAATTTAAAGAATTTGAATCAGATTCAGGATTGTCGGCAAAAGAAAGCATCCAACAGGCAAATTACAAATGAGGGATACCAAAATCAAACAAGTACAACCATTTTAATGCCTGGAAAATGTGATACCGAAATCCGAAGGCGCACTGAGATTGTCTTTGAAAAGCATCTTTCGTTAAGTAAAGTATTGAGGAACAGGAAAGTTTCTTTAGAAACAAAGAAAACCGTACTGAAGCGTTACCTAATTTGAATTCTACTTTACGGCGGTGAATGTTAAATAATCACCACAAAAATGAACAAGAGACCTGAAACATCAGAAATCTGGTTCTACAGAAGGATACTGAGAATACCATGGAGCAAACATGGCACCTAGAAGAAAAGGAAAGTTTGATTGAACCACGTCGTCTGCACTTGCTCACATCTGAGCGTTATAGTCGTCAGTCTCTCTCTCTCTCTCTTTATTTCCTTCTGTCTACCCTGGTGTTGTTGGCGAAGATTGATATGAAGGCCCAGCTCTACTCTTGAAGAGATGAAGAGTTTGAGGAGGTCATTCGGGTGAATTTGATTTTGGTGAAAAACTTTTCGCTACGGAGAAGCTTACACATTTAGCCAGAAGCGCCTGCCTGGTGGCCCAGAGGAGATTGTGATATCTGGCAAACCTTGTGATCGAACCCTTTTCAATATTAACGGTTTAAGATATTAGCTGGATCACTTGAGCACAAGGGAGAGTCAAACTCACTAGTAATAGATTGCGAGGATACTTGATTAACCATTCCACAAGAGTTTAGTTTGGCACAAGGCTAAGGTGTCAAGTTCTCAATAAGGATTGAACGAAAACAATACAGCGGTAGTGGTTTGCCAGGCTAATCGCTCTCCATTTTTTCGTAATATAATCATGCAAATACTCTTTTAAAATACCATATCCATTCAGGACGTCATGTCTCTCCACAATTTCTTTTTCTTTATTATTTATGAATTATTGGGAAAAATAGAGTGATTTCTAGTTGCTTTATCCACGGCATTTGAATTCAGAATTTTCATACTCTTAGAAATGTTACAACTTGAATTTTCAGTTTAATCTATTTAATCCATAGTTTGGGAGTGGAACAAATAAATTCATGCGTTTATCAAGGAAATTAGTGTAAAAGTGAATGCAACTATTTGGCTTGAATTTCAACTTGGTTCGTCTATTCAGCTTTCTGCTGTAAAATCACTAACCCACATTTTATTTTTACCATACATGCTCTCAACGTAACTTCTTTTTATCTTGTCAAGTGGCAATGTTCGATTACTTTGCGATAAGGGTTCAACTCTAATTATTAGTAATTCATTTGTATAGGTTAGGCATATATCAGCAACGCGTTTGTACATGGTAATTGCAGTTGGAAGTCGACTCTCAGTAATCCAACTTTTTTATTCCTAAATTTCAGTGAAAGCAGCCAGTCATTTTTATCTATGTACTGTTTTTTCCTTTTTATTCTTTTAATATTTCACTACTCTCCTATTTAACCACAGATGAAATGTAAGACCTTCGTTCACTATTAAGTATGAGTGTACCAAAAAAGTTGATGTAGAGACTTGGCCTTATTTGGATATAATCCTCTTTAGTCGTTGCATTTATAACTTTTTGGTGATTGTGCATTTCATTAGTAAATGTACGCACTCAGTACATTTCGTATAAGACCATTTCAAGGATCAGACACACCCAATGTCAAGGTGATTCAGAGTAAAGGTCATTAGATAGTAGTCACTACAAAAAAAATGATTTTGGTGGGGAACGTTGCCTTAAACATGACTTCTCGGTGAATTGGGGAATATTTAGAAAGTAATTAGTACCCTTGGCATGGCTGACAACGCAGTTTGAAATAGTCAAACTTCATAGTATAACTTATTAAATCAGTATTTGGAAGGGTCTTTCACTCTTGTTTGAGACATTCAATTGTTTATCGAGTCTAATACGCGAGAGGCATGCTTCCCCCCCCCTACAACGATTGTAGGAGAGAATTAAGCAACCGACGGAAGTTCTAGCCTTGCTTCCTTCAGGATCTGGTGTCTCTATAGCACTCTCTTCTGTCAGTGGTATAGACCGCAGGAGATCTGGTTACTTTTTAGAGTGTCCTTGTATACATTCAATGGACATCCAATTAGCCTAGGACCAGAGACTATTTTTTTTCAAATAGGACTCAGTGTCTGCACAGACACCCTGTCATTCCTCCTATTTCAGTCAATCAGTTAAGTGCCATACGAATGAGACCTGACTGACTAGACAGAAGATTTTCCCTCAGTAGTTTGCCATTACTTTTAGCGGTAGACTGGTTGCCACGCAAGGCTATAGAACCCAATCTCTTGTTATTTAACCCATAGCTGGAGGGAGAAGGGTCTGATTAATATCTTTCCAAGGGGTATTTGCACGTTATGCAAAGAATTCGACTGGAATTCAAACTCTGCTCTCCAATTGTTCGTTCCGAGTCGATATCCACTGCACCATAACGCACATCCTCTTATTTACCGGAACGATTTCAAGAAGTTCACTATCTTCGAGTCAACTGGAACCATGAGCACGGTGTACTTTTTCATTTCCTGTTTCACTTTATTTTGGTCTTTACCTCTAATTAATTAATTTACAGGTAAAGATCAAAATAGGACAAATATTTTGTAAACTGATAAATAAACACTTTCCAAAAGGATCAGAACTAACCAAAATTTTCAACAGAAACACAATCAAGCTAAATTATAGTTGCACTAGTAATTTAGATAGTTTCATAAAAAACAAACAAACACCAGAAACTTACAAAGCAGTGTACAAAACAAGACCACTAATAAAGAATGCAACTGCAGGGACAAAAATAAATGTCCACTTCAAGGACTTTGCAGTACAAAATAAATAATTTACAAGGCAAAAGTACATGACTTAAATGGCCAAAATAAAATATATTTGGGATCAACCAAAGACACCTTTAAGACCAGGTGGTTCAATCACAGGTCTAAATTCAAAATAGAAAACTTAAAAAACTGTACAAAATTGTCTAGCCACGTGTGGAAATTAAAATCAAAATATGGAAAAGACCCAGACATAACGTGGAGTATAGTAAAAACAGCCAAGCCTTACAACGATGCCAAAATATGTAGACTGTGCCAAGGAGAAAAGTTAGAGATTATGCTATTCCCAAACAAAAGCGAACTGTTGAATGAAAGAACGGAAATTATGACCAAGTGTAATCATACTAAAAAATACCTCTTAGGTTCATACAACGATGGATGAAAACGCTACAATTCCTTGTAATTTTAAAAATTGCGCGTTCAAAAATTCCCAGCCACGTGACCGTAAAAAAAACAAAACAAAACAAAAAACAAAACACCGTTACGTGAGCGTTCTTAAAGAAAACGGTAAAATCAGTATTTGCAAATTGCCTAAAGACACCACTCATGGTAGAAACGTAGGTCGCGTAATAACTCGTTTACAAATGGAAAATATTAAAAAGTTCTACAATATAATTGTATTGAACCCTTTTTAATACAAATGTGCACTGGTTTAATCTTATTATGACCAGAAACTAAGTAATTAAACAATCAATCTATATATATATTAGAGAAAAAGAGTGACAGAGTGGATATAGGCATCAACGATGCATGGTGACCGTCAATTTCACGACTTAACGCGATCTTCAGGTTAAGATTTGGACTATGGGAACAAATGAAGAAAAATACGCGAATTTGTTTTCCCCTAATTTAAAATTAGATTATAAAAATAAACAATACAAGTTATCAAGCTTACATTTTTTCCCCCTTATTTGTGATAAGGGGAAAAGATCAGACTCTTTCTCCGAGCAGCACATTATTAAATGTCAGAGATACACTTAGATTGCGAGCGACAATTTGGCCGCCCTGAATATAAGGAATCATTTAGCACGAATCTATTTTGGCTTAAAAAAAAAAAAAAAGAAAAAAAAAAGAAAAAAGAATTTCCGCTAATTTTTTTTCGCGATACAAGATGCGCGACACGTTTCTTAGAAAAGAAGTCAATATTGGACATGAAAAATGTTTCATTAATAATTTTTACTTGTTTTTCTGTCAGACATTCACTCAAAATATGATTGTCAAATAGATTAGTTTGGATGGGGCGGAGCATTATAAAAAAGTGATAAAAAATAACAGATAAAAAATCTAGCTCACCATAAATGGAAGGGTTGATTTTCTCAGCGTAGCTTAGATGTAGCACAAAGCTGAAAGTATAAGGTACCCAATGAAGATCGAACTCCTTAATCAGTTATAATTGATCTAGCAAGATAATCTTACTGACGATTACATAACATTGAAGTGTCCTCTTAAGCGTAGCTTAGATGTGACAAAAGGGGCAAAGTATGCAATACGAAGGGAGGATCAAACTGATTACTTAGTTGTAACTCTCACATCAGACCTCAAATGGAATAACTATATAGAATCCACAGCTAAATCCGCTGCTAAGAAAGTCGGTTCTCTGTGTAGGGTCAGGAAGTTTTTCCCACCCGAAACAATCCTGCACATATATAAATCTACCAACCGCCCGTGCATTGAATATTGTTGCCATGTCTGGTCGGCTGCTCCTGCTATCCACCTAGGTGTCCTCGACTAAATTCAACGGAGAATCTGTAATGTGATCGACCCCGACTTGGCAGCTAAGATACAGTCGCTTTCTCACCGACACACTGTGGCTTCCCTGTGTCTTTTCTACAAATACTTTTACAGCTTCTGCTCCGATGAACTTAGCTCGCTGGTACCCCCTATATATGAATTCCCTCGAGCCACAAGATTAGCAACTAGATCCCACCCTTTTACTGTGAAACTGATAAATTGTAAACGCAAATTCTACTCCAGTAGCTTCTTTTCTCGCACTTCCCGCCTGTGGAATTCCCTTCTGCTTACTTGCTTTCCCGACAGCTACAATCTTCAAAAATTCAAATGTAAAGTCAATAGTCATCTCCTGCCTCACTAACTTACATCCTCTCTCTCATACTTTTTTCTCCGTCCACCCCACTCTCATTAGTATTCTCTTCCTTCTCATACTATCTTCCTGATACCCCCTGTAACCTGTCACTCTTTCACATAACATTCTTCCTATGTAACCCCCTGCACAACAGTGGCAGTAAAATGCCTTGCTTGGGGCCACACGATAATAAAAAAAATTGATCTAGCGAGACAAGATTGCTTAACAACCTCCAAGTGCCCACATAGATCGAGGAGATGGACGAAGAATAAAAAGAAAGTACTTAAATCTATTTTTATTTTATTTTTGCACACAACCACATTGCGTTTCCATATTTTAGATATAAATTTTAAAAAAGCAAAACAAACATCTGGTCTTTTAAGTCCATTTATTGGTTTGCTATATCAGTTTTTCTTTTTAATTTGTCCGTTCTTTTCTCGGTTCTGTTTAATGCAGTCACCATAAAGAAAATAAAATTCTCTCTTTGAAGATGAAGCTAGGAGTCGTATGTTTTAAAATAATATAACTTTAATTTTAACCACCTTGGGAAAGAGTGATAGCTTATGTTATTTAATGGAAGCTTTCAATTAGTGTTGAATTGATGTACACGTGAACAAGTCCGGAAGGGTAGGAGGATAAGAGTTATAAACATGGTGCCAGAAAACCTCCTGAAATCAATGTAAACACAGCATATAGCAGATGTTGACGGTCTCTTCTCACCAACGTCGATTTGTCAGGCAGGTGACTTCATGATATATTTCAGAGAGTAGTGTCTGAGAACCATCCCACGGGTTGAATCAAACCTTATGTGCGAAATTGGGTAGACGTAACTGTTCGGAAACCATCGATGGTTACGGTTAGAAGTCATCGTGGCAGAGGGTGTGAGCGAACCGTAAGTACTTGTTCAAACTAAATAATGCACTTTCTCCCAGAAGCTGTAACTAAGGTCCGTTCAGAATAGTTGCAGTATAAATCAAGGGTGGACTCTGTGGGTGTTGAACAAACAGAAATGTAATTGAACAGGTGTTTGCAACTAGGATTGGCGAGCTTGTCAATGACCTATTAAAAAAGATATCGATGGTTGGCAAGGTTTTGTAATGTGGATCAAGTGGAAATCTTTGTTGTCACCTCTTTATATATGAGAGAGAGAGAGAGAGAGAGAGAGAGAGAGAGAGAGTGCGAGAGAGGATTTGAGTTTTGTTTAACAGCATATCAAACCTCTGTGGGTTATTTAATGCCAAAAAGGTAAGGTTTATTTTTCATTTTAGAAAACTGAAGATGTATTCAAAAATGTATTGCTGGTAATTATTTTTCATTCAAAAATGTATATTTTTCTATAAAAGTCTATTTTTATACGTTCATAGTGTTTCGACTCCAATTTGGGGAGGGTTAACTATTTTTCTATAGCTGGGACCCTAACAAGCTTTACCACTCCAGGTCAAGGTGAACATTGAAACAACAGTAATTAAGAGGTGGTTCCATGCTCTTCACAACCTCCCTATCAGATGCAGAGAGAATGAAAGTAGACGTGGGGCCTGACTTCTGAGTAAAATAGCTGCGTATTTACCACTCGTTTGATGTTCGAGTAGAGATAAAATATCAAAATTTTCTAATGCCTATTTTAATTTTTTGAAAGTCTAATGCAAAATAATCTTTCTGCCATCATGTTTTTAAACGCTGATATTAGTAAGTACTAATCTATCACTGCATGACACGTTTCCATCCAAGAAATTCTATCAAGACCGGCGCTAAGTACGAGGTAAACTACTCGGTCGCCTCGGACCCTACCCATATGCAGAGCTGCTTTGTGTGTAACACTTAATACATAAGAATCATCGGAGTAATCTTGTGTAATTACTTATCGAAAATTAGTGTGAGGGAAGAAGGGGCGAAGATTGCATTATATAGTAATATTTTATAATAAATTAGGTACCTCCACTCATTTTTGATAACTAAATTTAAAAATAAAAGTTTTCTTGAAATTTTTATTTTAGCTTTAGCTGAAAGCTAAATGATTAAATTTACTATTTCTAATAAGCAAAGTACTCTGGTGCATTTCAAACATAACTTACATTGATTGGAATTTAAAATTTTGAGATATCTTTCAATTTTTCGGCCATTTTTGAGCGATCGACACATTTGTAAACAAAATTTAATTCTCGGTTTTATAAATCTTGCAAAAATAAAAACACATTATTTTTGGAAAATTAGCAAATTTAATATTAAATTAATCTGATTTACACAAGCATTACTTATTTATAGCATGACATTTAAAATAAAACTAGTTTTTAAACACAGAGTTGAACTTTTTAACTACTCCACCGTATTGAAATGTGTTTGAAATGCACCAGAGTACTTTGCTTATTAGAAATAGTAAATTTAATCATTTGGCTTTCAACTAAATGGCGATCACGAGTGCCTTAATTGTACAATTTTTTTCCTGTTATGGAAAGAAACCCTGAAACACACCACCTTTTAATGTACACATAGAAATTGCCATACAAAAAATCCAAATAAACACAAAAAATAATTATAAATTATTTTAAAAATACGAAGGCACGACGATTTTTACTCAATTTTTAATTTTTGATTAGTAAAGGTAATCTTTTAATAAGTTTACAAACTAGCCCCCAAAAATCTTTGAAGTATTTTAAAATATTTTTGAAACTTTATAAATTATTATAATTAAAAGAATATGAAAACAATTCTTTTAAAATTAAAATTATTAATCGAATTTTTTTTCTTCCGACTATAACGTCCTTAATTTATCATATTTATTAAAGCAATTAAAAGTTTATAAAATTAAATAATAAAGTTATATTGCATTTTTTATTTTACTATTCGCGGCAAATATTCGGAAATAAAGGCAAACATTTTCAAAAATGATAGATGATTTACATTTCTCAATGACTCCTGCATTTAACTAATAAACAAGTTTTTGCAAAAAAAAATTTAATTTCTTAAAATTTCATGAATTTACGCGGAGGTGGGGGTAACAGATGTAGAAAGAAAAATATTTTTAGCAAAATTTTAAAGAATAATAAGTTACAAAATAATTTCATTCATTTGTGAATAAGTCCTGAAAGTGTCGTTAAAATCCGATAATTATTTGATTTTTGCAAGAATTTCCAAATTAATGTCACCGGAAAAAAATGAGTTATGTAATATGACGTTTTCCATTATAAAATCTCGTAACGATTTGGTTACTCGCTAACTAAAATCTAAACAAGATTTTTTGCTAAACTTTTGAACATGTTAGAAAGTATTAAAAAAAATTAAAAATAATTAAAAATACTCTGATCTTTCCTCTTAATAATAACAACATGAACATTTTGACGGAAAAAGTTCTTTTTTATTAAGTTTAGTGCCTTTTTTATTCATATTATGATGTTTTTTCAGCGATTTAGTGGAGATACCTATAATAATAGTTGTTGATTGCAACACGAGCTTTCGGTACTACTTGTTAGCACCTCAGCAGGCAGCGAAATAGTTTCTGTTAGGAATCGTTATATATATAAATTTTAAAATTTAGAAACAAGGTTGAGAAGGCTGGACTAAGTTAACTGATATAAAGTGAGTCAATGATGGGTAGGGGAATGAGTGAACAGGGTAGGGTAGAGTAGAGAATTAAGATGTCGTGAAAAGCTAAATTTTGGTGTCAGTTATGAAACATCTAAATTTCTAAAAGTTTAAGTTTTATTTTATATTTTCCATTTTACAGCAGGGGTTCTATTGAATTCTTTTAATTGCCAACAGTATGTGGAAAGTGATGTGCTATTACGGTACGCCTTATTATTAAAAGATAAAATGTGCTGATACCAACGAGTTTTAAATGGATTCTTGGTGCAACCGATATAATTTTTTTTACGTCAGGATTTTCTATGGTAGAAATAGTGCATGGTATACTATGGAGTCAGTCATTTCTTTTGTAATGGATACTCAATCAGTTTTCGATAATTGCAAGTATTGGTATTATTATTATCATTAATTATTTTTAGGATGTTTTCAATTACTTAGGTTGTTATATTGCTTGAAAATTCTATTGCTTATTTTTTATGATATTCTCAAGGTTATCCATACAGCTGTAACTTTCTATTATTATTGTTATTATTATTCTATTTGTTGCATTTAATGTCAGGGCATTTGTAGCCACTGTTTTTGGGAGCAGTGCTATAAAATTTGCTGTGTTTATAAAAGATATCTTGACTGGAGGAGTTGTTACTTATTCTGTTTTCAATAGAGGAGGGTATGTGTTTGATGATAGATGAGGGTGATTAGAATTCGGGTGGATGTATATATGATTAGTGGTAGATTTGAAGTATGGTTAGTGTTATCGATTAGATCAAGTGTTACATTTAGGAAGTCTACTATTTTAGATTGATTTTAATAGTAACCTGAAGATTTAGTCTAAATCTTAAAGTTATAAGAGATTTTTTTTTTTAATCATCTCACCCCAAGCAAGGCATTCCACTGCCACTATTGCGCATGGGGCTACATAGGGGAAGGTAAAGAGAAGGAGTGGTTAGACATAGGGAATGTCAGGAGGAAGGTGACAGATGAGTAAGGATAGCGAGGATGAGGGTTGGACAGATGGGAAGAGTGCTTGATAGAATGGGAGCAGGTTAGTGTGTTAGGAGGTGTTTATTGACCTTACATTTAAACTCCTGGAGATTGTAGCCGTTGGGGAAGCAATCGTTTGGAAGAGAATTCCACAGTCGGGAAGTGCAAGGAAAGAAACTTGGAGTAGAAATTACGGCTGCATTTTATCTTATTTTATAAGAATTTCTTATATTCACTTGCGTGCAAGGTATGAAGTCACTTATTACTCCTAGCTATGAGCTAATTACTAAAACTTGTATCAGTCAGTCACAGTTGCTATAAGTGATAACACGCTTGGGCGATCATGTCTCTAAAGAGACATTAATGACTAGACAGAAGATTTTCCCGCAGTAGGTTGCTGTTATGTTTAGCGGTAGACTGGTTGCCAACCAAGACTATAGAATATAATCTGTCTTGATATTTGACCCATATCTGGAGGAAGAAGAGACGGATTAATACCTTTCTCAAAGATATTTGCGCGTAAATGAATGTAACGAATTTAGCAGAAATTCGAACTCGGCTCTTTGATTTATCGTTCCGAGCCTATATGCACTGCACCACAACGCCCATCAAACTTGTATTGCTAAACCATTATTATCTAAAAGTATTCTTGAAATCTAAAACTATTTTCTAGATTTAAATAACCAAAGGATGGATAAGTCATAGAAAATTAGTGAATATAAAAAAATCAGTTTAAATGTTTTTTATTTAAAATACACGATATTTTGGGTGATTGTGGTATTATACTTGAAGTTCTGTTTTTCTTTTAACTTCAAAGCTTAGAACAAAATATTCAATGTTAATTCAACTTCGCACGTCAGAAATTGCTATCATTACTTAAACAAATTACTTAATTTGTTTTACCATGGATAGTGGTTTAATCTGGATTCTCCTAAATGATAATTTGGAAGGTATTCATTACTATTCCACCGTTTTTTGAACATGGGCATTGATTTTATTGCTGATTCATTGTTTTGATACTAAATAACCAAGTCAACCGGATCGAACAGTATATATTTAATTGCTCTTGTATGTTTTGGTGATGTGAAACGGAAGGAAAAAAAGTTTGAACGGAGGATGCAACTCGCGTTTTAGTTCTACTGGAACAAGAAAGGTGATATAAATACTGATAATGTGACCCCTTACTTTTAAATATACAAAACGAATAGTGGGACGTAAAGAAGGGGGCGGTGTGGCTCAGTATCTTTATATTAACTTTATTGGTCTGTCTAAATAAATGGCATTCCCACTTCTTTGTCTGTTGAAATTAATTTGGTCTTCCATTGATCAGTGACTGTGGCATTTCACAGACTTAACACTATTTTCCCATTCGATGCTATGTCTTGTAGTAAACAATTTGTAATTTTAAAAAGTATAATATACATTATTTCACTGAAATAGACATCTTTATGATAAGACTAGGAAGAGAAGAAAAATACAATAAAAGGGTAAAATAAATTTACACTTATAAACTGAAAATCTAACGAGAGCTAAAAATTAACGCCGCAATGAGAAATGAGAAATCCTAACCAGTTTTCAGTAAAGTCAGATGCTTAATTCAAGGCTTCGCTTGTTCAGCCTGGGTGGGTAGGTAGGTGAAATTTGGGACAACTTCTGCCATGTCAAAGTAACAGATCAGAGCTTCCCTTCGATTTTTTTGTCCTACAAAACTAACTGCCTATCTCAACATCACGAAGCGTGGCTGGCAACATGAACGAGCAGCATCAGAACTGACTACCGCACTCCCAACTTGACTGCTAATATAGACCCATTGCCCGAAATTATCAGTGTCCGACTTTGTTGCCACTTTATCCTTTATGTTTTCTTTTATTTAGCTATCCACTTGCCCCTTTTCGATCAAGTGGATGCCACATAGAAGGTATCACTTCAAAGACTTATCTGACGGCCATAAAACACGAAACACCCGAGAACGAGATAAAAGTCACATCTTTCTCTTCTATGGAGATGCCACATAATTTCAGATATGCAACTTCGATATTTGTAAAGAATCACCAAAAGTTCTCAGCTCAACTAAGACGAACTTAGAAATTTCATTTGAGAATTGAATCAGGATGAGAACTTTTCCTCATATCTAATATACCTCAGCGTTATTATTCCTGTTCGCCCTAAAATATAAAAACTTTTATTTCTGCTAATAGAACCCGTAATTTTAAATTCTATAAAAGAAAGTTATCATCCTGAGTTTAAACACACATCTTGCTCGGTTCTATTAAACACATTAACTGGCTGATAAAGTAAGGAAATACATTTAACTAAAATATAGCAGAATGTCTCAGGTATACATGTGCTCCACTAACACACACCTTAGTTCTTAAAATTTGTGGAATTTACAAGATTCTACTTTAAAGATGGGCTTGAACGAAAAATAAATAATTGCTAATAACCAATTATAATTCTTTAATCACTAATCGGAACGGTTTTGAATTACAAATCATTATCGGAATTTGTTAAGTAATGGCATAATTTGGTGATCCTTATACCTTTGATTAACGTCAATGAAATTCGTGTCCTTCAGACCAAGTTGCTTGTTGTAATTATCTCTTATTTTGAAAGCAGAGTGCGCTATAATTGACACTAATCATTAATAAGATATTAATTGGTTGGCACAGAATGAATTGTGGCGATTGCTTCTACAAAGAGAGTAAATCTGAGGGATTTGTTTTAGCAATATAAAAATTATTAGACAAAATGGATACTGAAAACGAAACAGAATGAAAATAAAGAAAAAGGGAAAACGATTAAAAGGGTCAGAGAGAGAGAGAGAGAGAGAGAGAGAGAGAGAGAGAGGGAGAGACCAAGAAAACAATAGAATGAGAAAAGGAAAGAAGCATGGAAACAGTTGTAAAAAATGTGTGTATGTGAGTGAGAATTTAAAATAAAATTCACAAAATCTCGTAGATTTTCACTCTTTAAAACAAATTGTCAGAAAGCAATTTTATTTATTTAGGTGCACATGCATTCATGGATTTGCACACTTCTTTTTTTATTATCTAGGAGTAGCCATGGCATTTTGGGAAAAGATAAAAAAGCGGTTTCCAGTTTTTTTTATCCCCAATTTTGAACAGAGTAGTCGTTCTACTAAACAACTACCTATTGCTAGTGTCGTCAATCTTGACCTGCTATTCTGGTCATAGCTCGACTGAGCTAACATTAATTCATATGGACACACACACACACACACACACACACACACACACACACACACACACCTTGAATTCCCAGGGAGATACCATCATTCTGTTCTTTTAGTCCAGACCTACTTTAATATTTTGAAACATTTCATATGAATTTTTTAAATCAGGATAAACTGATTTGATAGAAATTATTATGCTTGACGCTTCGATCAGAACAGTTTGGCTATTTTGCACTCACTAACACCGAATGCGACTCGGTGAATTTGGTTAAGAAAAATTAGATTTAAAGCTAACAACTTAGCAAAGAAAATGATACGATGCTTAAATGCACATAATTCTTAGAAAAACAAACATCTATTAGCATTATAATAATAATAATAATACTGCAAGGGTGTGTGGAAAAGTTTGAAGCATTAAAATGAAATATCTTTGTGACGTTTGAGACGCAATTTGTTCTGCAAATTTGGGCATCGCTCAAACGAGAAATGCAGATTATTCGAATCAACTTCAGTTTGTTAAAATGATGCGAGAAGACCTCACTGAGTTCTATTTGAAATTCAACTGATAACGAAAATAATATTTAAAAAATTAATTTTTATTATATTGCAACGCTCGGATTATTAGAAGCATTGCTTAACGGTTTTTTTGGGTCGGTCATCTTCTGTTCTTTTCAATTAGATAACAAATAAAAAAGTGAATTTTAATAATTTATTGTGCCATTATTGTGCCAAAGTTGGGTTTGTACCAAACCATGATGACAGAATGATCGTTTCAAAGCTTTTTGATTCGATACACAGCGGAAATATAGAGAATTTGCTTAACACATTTCTACTGCTTAGTAACCCTTTGCAGGTTATATAAGGTCAGAAAAGTATCTTTAGATTACAAAAATGTTTTTGAGATTATAATGGTGTAGTGATACAAGTTTTACTAATTAACCCATAGTTGGGGAGAGAAGTGGGTCCATACCTTTCCAAAAACTATTTGCGCGTAAATAAATATAACAAACCTTATTGGAATTGGAACTCGGATTTCCGATTAACAATTACGAGCCATTAACCATTACACCACCCTCACAACTAAACATCACTTGTTTTTCCCAAGCGATCATCCATCTCAGTACTGACCAGGTACGACGTTGCTTTATTTAGGTAATCGTATCGGAACCGGTGTTTCAATCAGACGCGTCCGTTCGCCAAACATGGCTGTTTATTGACATTTCAAACGATACTTTAAGTATCATATCGTTGCTGTCAAAAGACACGCCATGATAGCCACCATCCTTGAGGTGGCGAAAACAGATTTTTTGATATTGTTGTCAGAATGTTACAAGGAGACAGAAATATTTTACTTGTTTATTTAGCATGGGACAGGCTAGCCTCCCAGAGAGTAAAATACTACGCCTCCTTGGCCTTACACTCTCGGCGGACCTCAAATGGAATGACTATATTGAATCCATTGCCAAATCTGCTGCTATGAAAGTCGGCTCTCTGTGCAGGGCCCGGAAATTTTTCCCACCTGAAACTATTCTGCACATATACAAATCTATCATCCGCCCGTGTATTGAATATTGCTGCCATATCTGGTCGGGTGCCCCTGCTGCTCTCCTTGGGCTTCTTGACAAAATACAAAGGAGGATCTGTAACGTGGTTGATACTAACTTGGCAGACCGGCTGCAGCCGCTCTCACACCGGCGTGATGTAGCTTCCCTGTGCCTCTTCTACAAGTACTTTCATGGCTTCTGCTCCGATGAGCTTAGATCACTGGTGCCGCCCAAGCACGAATTTACACGAGATACTAGATTAGCAACTAGGTCCCACCCTTTTACAGTTAAACAAATAAGATGTAACCGTAAATTCTACTCCAACAGCTTCTTTTCTCGCGCTTCCCGCCTGTGGAACTCCCTTCCCGACTCTGCTTTCCCGACAGTTACAATCTCCAGGTGTTTAAATGTAGGGTCAATAGACACCTCCTATCACACCAACTCCCAACTATTCTCACAACACTCTCATCTACCCAACCCTCATTCTCGGTATCCTCACCCGCCTATCACCCACCCTCTGTTATTTCCTATATTTAACCAGCCTTTCTCATCTCTACGTAGCCCCCTGCACAGTAGTGGCAGTGACATGCCTTGCTCGGGGTGAAACGCTTATAAAAAAAAAAAAAATACCTCGATTTTGGAGTGCCGACTTCTGTAGACCCATTCTTGAACAAGCAAGAAGCAGAAGAGATCAGTAAGAAAACATTTCAGATGCAGATTATGCTGTTGACCTTGTACAATTTGTAAATAAAATCGCACAGCCTGAATCACGTTTGTAGCCCAGCAAAAAGTGCTTAACTTTTGGTAAATGCAGAAAAAAAAATCCTTCAATCACTTTAATCACCAAGGATCCAGAATTTCTTTGTCAGGCAAACTATCAAAAATCGCCGATCAATTTATCTAGCTAAAAGTAACATCTCTTCCATTAAAGTGATGTGAACATTCCGATTAGACAAGCTGTTAATAGCCAGGAAATTGGCATTCTTACAAGTCCCAAATTTACTGTGTGAAAGTCCCACATGCACATTATCTAAAGATCTGGAATATAAGTTACATGGTATGTATAAAAGTATGTTACATGTTGCATTGATGTTTTTGTAAACAGCACCAAAAAAAAAAAAAAAGAAAAAAAAGAAAAAAGAAGTCTCACAAGTCATTCGTGAGAAGAACAATATTTTAGCGGCATTCCTGGAGAATTAAGAATGGTAACCAAAAAGACGGACATATTAGCATTGTTTACTCCCATGCAAAGCATATTCAGCAAATATATGAAGATACAGGACGCCAAACTGAAAATACAAGGTAACATTGATAATCGTGAAAACAAGGGAGAAAAAGTCGTGGAGATCTGTGTAATCGGTAAGCTATGATGAAGGATTATGTCGGCCACAATTACCTAACTAAAATCCGCTGTCTAACTCGGAGGGCTTAGTTTTTCACATCGAAAAGAATATTAATTTGTCCCATTCCATACAATCTTTATCAGAAGTGTATAACATGGAATTCTACAATTAACCGTATCCATCAGCCAACAGACCAAATTGAATCGAAATGAGGTGCCATTATAACAAGAAATCGTGAGAGAAATAAAGTAACACAAATATGGCCAGCAATGATATAAGAAACAATGTGAATATTTTCTGCATGAAACTCAACGAATCTCTTGACAGATTCTGATATTAAAGCAAAACACCACAGAACTTTAGGGTATTATTCAGATGTAAGTTACAATGAAATTTGTTTAAATATTACTAACTACACTAGTAGTAGTAAAAGTTGCCGATGATCTCATTGCCACGAGAATCAATGTGGTTTAAGAGCAAATCAGAGCTTATAACATATGCCCTAACGAAAGAAGCAAGAGGAATTCCTAACAAGTGAGCTTTTATTTAATTTTGGAAAGATCGGGTTATTTAGTTTCGAAGTTTACGCAAGTGAGATACGGTACCAACCTTTTCAACTCTTTCCCAATCACAAACGGTGTCAGTCGAAGCCGTATGTTGGCGCTTACCGATAAGATGGATGACAAAGAAATGGCGTAGCTGTCGATTTACAAAGAAGACAACCTGCTCAAACTAAAATATCTCTGGGCACGCACTAGGGTCTCTAATTCCACCGAGAGATCTCATCTGAAGCGGCCCTGGTTATGATGAAGGTAAAAAAAAAGAACTTTATAAGATTGTGATGGATATGTTAAATCTTAAACGATTTGCAGATAAATTTACTGAAATAATAAACTAAATATGCGAATATTTTCACTTGGACTATTAACCTCATTTTTATTATGATCATAATTTTCCGGCTTTTCGAACGTCATCAAAATCAGTTTATTGATAGCAATTTAATCTTTTTACCCTAAGGAGAGAGAGAGAGAGAGAGAGAGAGAGAGAGAGAGAGAGAGAGAGAGAGAGATGTCGAAAGAGTATAAGTGAGAAGGAGTTAAGGAGATAGAAGATGGCAATTGACATTGTACTTAAATCTTTGGAGATTGTACTATGAAGGAAGCAAGTATGGGGAAGAGATTTTCACAGGCGGAAAGTGCGAGAAAATAAACTGATAAAAAGTGGCGATTACGTTTGCCTATTTTGAAGGTAAAAGCGTGGAACATAATTGCCAATCCATTTGAACGAGTAAATTCACGAGAGCGGGGCACCAGGGAATTAAACTTATTAGAGTAGTAACCATGAAAATACTTGTAGAAAAGAGAGAGGGAAGCCACATCCTGTCACTGAGAAAGTGACTGAAGGTGAGCTTCCAAATTGGAAACGATTACACTGCCGATCATTCTTTGGATTTTTTTCGAGAACCCCGAGATAAATAGCAGAAGCGTCCGACCAGATATGACAACAGTATTCAATGCACAGACGAAAGGTATAGAGTTATATATGTGTAACATGACTCCAAAATATGATTGTGCTCTTAGCACAACGGTTATCAGTACAGAAAGAGGAACCTGCGAGTCGTGTTCAAATTCTGGTCTCGCCTGCTGCATTCACTTTCGCATTAATGCCCTTGGAGAATCCATGAATCTATTTCTTTACGTACCATTAGCTATACGTTAAACAGCCGATACTCTTTAGCTCTTCTTAAACTTATGAATGGTTTATTTCTAGGATTGACCTCCGATAAGAGGTGCCATTGAGTTCAAACACTTTCAATAATTTCTTCTTTCAGTTTCCGATTAGTATTAAGGGTTTTAAAAATATTTCTCAAATAATACTTGCATAAACAGATATCTATGTTCACATTACACAAGTTGGCCGCTTGTGTAATACACAAGTAAAAAAGTTAATTATTTTTAAGTTAAGCGATAAAAGGATTAAAAATACTCTACATACTGCAGTAGATATATTTGACAAGCAATAAATAGGCACCGAAAAATCCATCCAAATTGAATGAGAAGACATCAGTGAGAAGGGGTGAGAAAGAGAACAATAAAGGAAAAAGGGATCAGACAGGCATAAGATGAGGATTGATGTTGCATTTAAATGTTTGAAGATTTTTATTAAAAACGGAAAGAAGAAATTGGAAGTCAAGAGCAGAAAATATTAGAATAGAACTGACAGTTGCATGAAGCAAGATCCAAAGTAAAACGGTGAGACTTAGTTGCCAATCTAGAATCACGCTTAAATTCATATAATCGAAGTTAGAGAAAAAACTCATCAGAACAATCGCTATGAAAATATTTGTCGAAAAGACAGAGGAAAGCCACATTACGTCTGTGTGAAAGTGAGTGAAGTCGAGATGTTTTTCCAATCGTTACAATCTTACCCTTTTTATGTCTAGGATTAATCGTTATATTTCCTAAATATATTCATGAAATGCACTTCTTACTGCATCCTATTACGCTCATATAACTACGTCATTCAGTGAACGCTCTATCATGAGGGCTCTCGGGCATTGTACTGGATAAACAAAATATTGTTAACCAAAGATTTTATTGATTTATTTATTCTGGATTTGAAATAGTTTAAATCCGAGGTAAACATGGGCATACGAAACTATACTATCCTTTCTCAACCTTGACAGTAACAGACTTAAATACCTAACAACTGAATACTTATATATCTATCAATTTCAGAATAATTTAGGAAAAAGACAAGCCAATGTTTTTTTCTGTCTTCTTAATTCTTATTCTTTTATTGTTCTCTCTCTTTAATAGTAGGTTTTCTCATATTCTCTCACACTGCATCCTTGTAGCTTTATTGCCTTGCTTGGAATGAAATGACAAAACCCCATCTATTTCTCATCAAAAGGTTTTTGTTCTTTCAGGTTGTCATGTTAAATGTCAAAAGAAAATCTATTCTTCTCTGAGGATTTTGAAATATTGCATAAGAAAGTATTTTTAAAATTAAAGGTTGACAGATGAAGGCAGAATGATTTTCTCTTTTGTTTTTAATTAGATAATATATTTCTTATTTAAAATTTTTCCATTATAAATGATAACGTCAATATAGGACTCTGGATCATTTCCCACTAAAATAAGTAAGGGAGGAAACATTCTATCCGCAATGTTTGCGGCATCACCTGATATTGTTGCAAAAACTGATATTAAGAAATGTTGTTTTATTCCAGTTCACATCAAGAGGAGATGCAAAAGATATATATCTCCACCTTTAATCTTTTGCAAAATTACATAATTTGAGAACCACACATATATAGATATAATTTTAATCATATTACCTCAAGAGGAGAGAGAGAGAGAGAAAACATGGCGGGGTGAAGAAGGCAAAAAATGAACGGAATTCAGGGAGATAGTAAATGACAGGTGACGTTGCATTTAATCTTTTGCAGGTTGTAGCTAAGAGGGAAACAAGTCAAGAGTAGGGAGTTCTACAGTGCAAAGAAAGAAACTGTTAGAGTAAAAGAGGCGCTTACATTTAATAATTTCAACGGTAAAGGGTGGGGCCTAGATGCCAATCTAGTAGCACGCTTAAATTCATGTGGTCGGGGCACCAGGAAAGAAGGTTTTCAGAGCAGTTGGCTTAGAAATATTTGTAGAAAAGACAGAGGGAAGCCACATAACACCGGTGAGAACGTGACTGAAGTTGAGATGCCAAGTCAGGACCGATTATATTGCAGATTCTTCTTTAGATTTTGTCGAGAACCTCAAAATGTATAACAGGACCATCCGATATATATATATATATATATATATATATATATATATATATATATATATAATTTCTGTATTTGGGCATCAATTTCTTTTTTTTATGCAGGTTTCACGAAAAATGACAGATGATATTATCATTATGCTTTTTACATAATTTTTCATGTGTTCGTATAATTTTTTTTCTTTTCGGAACTCAAATTATATAAGGATTATGCAAAGGATTTGCACAATTATTATGTAATTTGAGTTCCGAAAAGAAAAAAAAATAGTTATACGAACACATGAAAAATTATATAAAAACTTTAATGATAATATCTTGTTTGTCAGTTTTAATGAAACATATATATATATATATATATATATATATATATATATATATATACACACATACACACACACACACACGTATATGATTTTACCAGGAAATCTACTTAAGACTAACGGTTGAACGATCGAGCGAATAAAAACAACTATTCAGAGTTAGATACGCTCGGCTTATTTTTATTTTTTTAATCGAAAAGAACAGTAATGTTTTTAAAAGTACTTTTGAAATTGTTATTCTTCCTTCTCTTCCCTCACCAGAAAACAATACAAGCCACCGATTACCAAAACCCACAACCCTTGGGACAAGTACACGAAAATCAAAATATTCTAATGATGTCATCCAAGTTATTTTAAAATAAATACCTGAAGTGACTCAACTCAGTAATATAGCAATTCAGCTATGAAAAAAATTGTTGCAAGGTGGAACACGCATACACAATTTCAATCAGTTTCACCCCATGCAAAAAGAAAGAAAGCATCTGACTTTAGAAAAGACTATTGCTTTTGTTGGTCAAAAAAATGTCATAAGCAGCGGTCCGGATGTCATTACTGCAATACTGTTCCGCAGACAATTGTTTTTCATATTGGGAAACCGATGATCGTCAAATCAGGAAGATAGGGAAGGTGATCAAACCAGTTCAAAGCCACAGTGACGCCCGGCAACCATTGAAACCAAGGACTCGTTTGAGTTTGGGTTTTCTTTAACGGAATATCAACCTCTGTGGGTTATTTAAGCCAAAAAGGTGGGGTTTTAAGGTAATTTTTAATGTTCGTTTATAGTGAGAAAATTGATTTAGTCAGATATTGATGAAAATTATTTTTGATTTTAGAAAACTGAAGGTGTCTTCTAGTTTTGTATTCAAAAATGTATTTCTGGTAATATTTTTTTCCTTCAAAAATATATATTTTTCTATAAAAGTTTATATATATATTTTTTCTATAAAAGTTTATTTTTATACTTTCATAGTGTTTTGGCTCTAGTTTGGGGGTTAACTATTTGCCTACAGCTGGGACCCTAACAGGTGCTACTACTCCGGGTTAGGGTGGATCTGGGAACAACAGGAATTAAGAGGTGGTTCCATGCTCCTCACAACCTCTCAATCAAAGGCCTTGCTGCTGGATGCAGGGACTCGTTTGAGGTAAAATTAATGCCGACAAGATTTCACAGTTATAACATTAGTCCTTCATAGTCAGCGTAGAAACTTTCCAGCCCACTATTGTATTTCATTAGACGAGGAGATAAAAATATTGTTGTAAATCTTGTGATTAACCATCAAACCTAAATTCATTTTTGTTAGAATCTTAAGAAAAACGTGAACGTTATTTTTGTCGCCACTTCTATAAAATTTGGTTTTTGTAACGTAAATCTGAAGTAGACTTTTGGTAACTTGCTATTTGTGAGTTATAATGTTTCGGTATCTTCGCGTAAAGTCAACGTACTAATGAATCCTTCAAATAATAGATAATAATGTAGAAACACAGGAACTCACAAAATACTGAATCCTTAGAATAGACTGGAACACATTTTATATATTGATATCTATGATCACGTGATCCTAGTAGCACAATCGATTCAACAGTTACGTTTGTTGCCTGGAGATCCGCATTCGGTATCGACACAATCTTCTGACATAACAATTATCCATTACTGCAAACATCTAATTTTTCTCGTAGTAATTGGTTTGCTTCAAATTTTGTTTACACGGGTCGATGTCATTTTTAATTTTGCTTAATGATATTTCAAAATGCGACACAGAGATCCGAACGCGAATTCGCATGGCAAAGGACGCGTTCCAGAAGCTGAGCAAAGTACTAACACACAGGAAAATTTCACTAGAAACAAAGAAAAGAGTGCTGGATTGCTATGTGATGTCAGTTCTTCAATACGGCAGTGAATGCTGGACAATGTCATCGGAAATGATGACAAAACTTGAAGCAGCGGAAATGTGGTTCTACAGAAGGATGCTGCGGATATCGTGGACTGAGCATGCAAGCAACGATGAGGTGTTGGAAAGAATGGCAATAAAAATAAATTAATACTGAGAATCAGGAAAAGAAACTGAAGTTCCTGAGACATGCAATAAGGAAGGAGAGCTTGGAGAACCTGATACTGACAGGCCAGATAGAAGGAAAAAGAGACAGAGGAAGGCAGCGGATAACATATTTGCAGGGCCTGATCAGGTGGATGACGGAACGGGGGTTGCGAGGTGTAACAGGAGCAAACATACTAAGAGTCACAAGAGATAGGGAGACGTGGAGAACCATGATTGCCTACGTCCTGAAGGGACAGGGCACATAGAAGAAGAAGAATGATATTTCCGCATTCGTTCTCATCAGACATATATCTTAAATTGAAATGTATTTCACCCTTTACCCTATCATTGGACTCTTCCGTTGCAAGTTTATTACATCAGTGTATCATCAATCTTTAGTTAGTTAAGTGCCAGACATGATATTATTTAATCACCTTTGTGACGTTTATATTTAATTTTTCTCATTCAACGTTAAAAATGAAAAAAAATAGATTCCCCCAAAAAACAAAAAACAAAATAAATGAAATCAGTACTAAGAGTAAACATGTTTTATCACTTAGACGCACTTTTATCAAATGTCAAAATAGAAAAACTGATATTTAGAAAACAAACGGGGAATTTAATTGAAGGATAAATATGTTCTTTAAATAGACAATAAACGCATTGAAATCTAATTTGAAACAAAAAAAAATTAAATATTTTTTATTTAACTACGTCCAATTTGTATGTTTCGCACTAGAAAACAACATAATTACATAAGCTGTTATCATTACATGTTTACGTAATGCCCACCATTTTAAACTTTCTCGTGACACACAATCCGTCACTCACAAACAAAAATCTTATACATATGGCGTAAAAACATTTGCAAGTTACACTGTACTTTTATCAAAGAGAGTCTCAATGAAGTAATATAGAACAGTGTGCACTTTACATACCCGGCAAGAATTCCCCTTCTACACACAAAACGTTTGTGTCTTCATGCATATTATCCAGTATATTCATACTTGTATGTGTTTATATGCATCCACTTGTGTGTTGACAATTATAAATGATTTTATGAGCTGATGTACTGTAACACATACACACAAACACACACAAAGAATGATACCAGTAAAACTTGACAGGGATATTTACATACAAATAAGCAATTCTATTTCTTATACTGGCCGGTGCAAGTGTCTTGTGCAACCCCTGAATCCACTTTACTACATCAAAACTTTTATAAGGTCAGTCAGTTGGGTATCATAAGTAAAACACGCTTGGGCGATCATGTCTCGAAAGAGACATTACTAACTGGGCAGAAGGATTTCCTGCAATTTATCACCTATTTCTATAATAAAAAAAACACCAATAAGAATTCATGTCTTTTTAACTCTAAAAGCTAATGCCTGGAAAGGCATAAAATAGCGGTAATAATGACTCGTAAGTCAAAATTAAATTTAATCTATTAGCTTGAAATGATAACTAAAATAAAAGCTTAAAAATTAGTTTTAAACCTTAAGTACCACGTTTCTGTAGAGGAGACTAGTATTACATCCGAATTTCGGTATAGAAAACGGATTGATTTAAAAAAAAATATATTTTTGTTTGGACGTTATAAAAAAAGTGTTACTATTGAACGTTGAAAAACGGACCACAAACAATTTACATTAAAAGAATAAAAAAAACTAAATCATTTTTACATTACAATCTACCATAATTATTACCATTATATATATATATATATATATATATATATATATATATAAATTAATAATTGTATTTGTATGGATAAAGCCTAACGTTGTAAGTGCTATTTTTGGCTAGTGGGTTGGTGGAATTTGGGTTGTCAAGATTCCTAGTTGTATCTCTTTGGGATAATGTTTTAGATCAATGAGCAATGCAGACGGCTGCTGTTGGACAATATGTATATATAAATTACGGATTTGGGCGAATATATATATATTTATTTATTTATAATTTTTTTTTTAAGAGGGTAAAGATGTTTTTGAAAAACCCCGAGGAACATTTCGGTCAACGTTTCATCAATAAATGCAATAATACAATAAGTCAGTTTGTGGTACTTAAGGTTTAAAAATAATTTTTAAGCTTTTATTTTAGTTATCATTTTATTTTTAATTTTTTTATGAGGAAGGGCTGAAAAATAGCTGGCAAGTTGAAACACGATTAAAAATATTTTTTTATATTTGTTGAAACTTTTCCTTTTTTGGGGAACTTGTATTTATTTTTTTTACAAATAAATTCTTTTGTTTAATCTCGTTTCAATTTATGTTTGTGTAACTCTTCAGTCCCTCTAGTGACCTGCATATAAGTTCACATATTGTGCAGCAGCGCAGATCTCGGGACATAGTCACAGGAATATTTACTGAAGGTTTTCGTTCGTTGTTGTCTTTCGTATCTTAGTGGGTCAATAAGACTGATTTCGAAATTTATGATACCACTTGTTACATTCCGTAGATGATGGTGAAGCTCCCAAATGCACTTGTAGCTTTGGTGAACAAATTTGTTGTTTCGTCATCAAGGAACGCATTTGCATTCATCTGACTTCCTAAAAATGTAAATTACTTCACATACTTACAAATTGTTCCCATCAATCTGTATAGGGTTGTCTGGATGTTGCCAGAAGTGAGGCCCCTCAGCAAACAGTAGATCACGAATAACGCTAGTTCGAATAAGTGTTTTAGTTTTGAACCGCTGATGGTTGAAAAAGTCACCACTGGTTGGAAATAGAGATTTCACACCAATGTCCATGTCACCAAAGGCATATTTGATAATTACGGAAAATAATATAGCAAAGGCCATGACACAGTATTGCTTTGTGACATTTGTAACATCAAAGGAATCCGAGAATTTCTCATCAGATGGAACAGTAGCCTTCATTTCCTCATGAAAAGAGATTACAACATTCAATATCTTTCTTGGATTCCAAGCTTTTAAGAAATTTCTACTGTGTTTCACGATTTACAGTGCCGAAGGTCTTAGTAAGGTCAACTAACACCATATACAATTCCTTGTTCTTTCCACTCATTTTCTGGATACCTGACTGGGTGAGAAGATGATGTCAATATTGCCACGATCGGACCTGAAACCACACTGTGCTTGCGGGTAGATGTTATTGACACGTGCTTGATAATCTTGTTCAGAATCAGTGTAGGTAATATTTTACCATCAACTGATAACAGAGATATTCAACGACACACATCTTTGCAGTCTTGTGGAGCACGACCAGTCCTCCATATTTCTTTGAAAAGCTTGTGTAGAGTTTTTACTAAAATTTTATCACCACATTGGTAGATTTCTTGCGGAATAAGATCATTTCATCGTGCTTTGCCCGAAGAGATTTGTTTGATGGAGTACCGGACTTCTTGCAAGATTAGCTCGAAAGACATTTCTTTTATTTCAGGACGTCGGGAAATGGCTGCAACATCTTCAGTGACGGATGGTGTGTTTGAAACAGACTTGAAATGCTGCTTCCAGCGACGCAAGATATGAGACTTGCCTGATAAAAGCTTATGTCCATTTGAGAAGAGGACTTGTAGAATTAGACACTCACAGGGTATATCAAAGGCAAGAGGAAAATGGATGCAGTGAGTCACCTACTTGATGTTCTCGTGTGAACAGAGGAATGAATAGGAGGTGGGCGGTTTGGTAAAGTGACAAACTTTGCTAAGTATTTAAAAAATAGAAGGTTGTGGAGAGCCATAACCACCAACGTAGAAGTATACACAGGCCATAAAAATGACAGCAGTTGTAAGAGTTTTAATATTAAGATGCAATGAAGCAAAAGTCTTGAGACAATTTGAGATGCAATGAAACAGAGATCCAAAATTAACAACTAAAACAGAAGCCAATGAACCATTTACTTAATCTGTCTCCTTTCTATGATATTTCTTAGAAAAAATGTTATGTCACGTTTATTACATAACATAACAATTGCACATGTTTCATTATATTACATAAGGAAAGTTCAGAATTCATAACTAAAGCTGTAGTGTTTATTCAATTCGCTATATGATTGCTATTTCTTGTAATAACTTATTTTTAAAAAGATTTCCATGGTTGTCTTGCTAAAATGGTAAAAGAACCTCAATTCCAGTTGTTACAGTTCTCAGAAGTCATTTCAGAACTCACGATTTAAACAGAATCTTCTGATGAACTGTTTAGTCAAAAAGTTTAGCTCGATTCCCTTTAGCCTATTACAATTCACTTGTTCGCCAATTTTCGCCAACTCAATTTTGCAGGTATAGTTTGGAAATATGTGTTTAAGAGATCATGATTTTTTTTCAGTATTGGACCGACCCAAATTTAAATCTCTGATTTCCTCGGTAGATTTACAATACAAAAGACACTGTTTTTCCCTATTTGAAAAAAAAAAAACCCAAAAAACTGAAGAAATAAATATTTTAGTTTCAAATTCTCATTTGATTTTGTATAGAAGTTTACCGTGTTAATATCTTTTGGGTTTTGTATATTTACACGTAATGATCCCACATATACATGACAATTATTTAGTCTATAAAAGGCGCATTTTGAACAAATTTGATAATAATGGCTTTATATTTCTAAAGCATAATAAATCACTGAAAATCCTGTATATCAGTAATGAAGTGAATGCTATTTTTACAACAGGCACTACATAACATGTTATACTTTCTTTAAAGAAGAGTAAAAAGTATAACTCGGCCTTAAAAAAATGCACCCTCGAAGAAAATTTAATTTTGTATTAGTAACGAATAAACACTCTAGATCAAAAATAATATATGCAAGAAAATTAAGGTAAATTTTATGAGGTACAGTTTGCTATGCAGAAACCATTGTCAATTCATCTGCCCTGGAAAGAACCATGAGGTAAGCAAAGAAAATATAACAATGAAAAGTAAAAATACGTTTTAAGTTTATATTTCGCAGATATTTTGAAATGATTGAAAATTTGGTATATAAGCATTTGTATCTACCACAAGAAAAAAGTTAGAATTTGATTTAAATAATATACACATTTTTTTAATTTAAAATTATTTGAAATTCTGTAGGAATGTTTTCTTGTGTGAAATGAACATTTTTTGCCTTTGGCTTGCGTTGGTGTAGTAATGTAAAAATTATTTTTTTCATATTAAAATTTAAACAAAAAAAAAAACGATATTCGTGATCAGGAGCATATATTCGATATGGAATTAAATTTTGAAGATGAAGAAAAAAAAGATTATTTCATAGACAGGTGCTCTTCTGTAGGTTCTCTAAAATGTAATACCAAAGAAATCTTCTACTCTTGCATGCCTATGACCAAAATCACGCTGAAAACACCGGTTGTCATTCGATCACCAAAATTATGCAGCGTCGAACTCGGTCAGTATCTAGATGGGGGGACCGCTAGGGAACACACGGTACTGTAAACGGCTCCCTACAATCCAAAATATGTTTTCGGTTTTAAATAACCCAGAAAAGGTTGGTAAAACACACACAAAAAACCCCGAAACGCATACATGTACACAGTACTTGCTTGCTTGCAATGTACATTACCTTCGCATCAGAAACATCTCCTTGTAGTATGATTAGCTTAGTAAAAAGAAAAGTGCTTACAATTTTAAAACGATGTTTGAAGACCTGTGACCAACGGTACGCAGTGAACTTTTTTTCAAAACTTTCAAGTGAATAAATAAAAAAATGTTGCAACAAATTCTACTTGTTAGAGTAGAGCACGGTTTTATCTCGCTCGCAACTAAATTAAAAACTCTTTAAACAGGTATTATACGCCAGAAACATTAAATTCAGAGCTCGTCGAGAGTATTTTCAAATAACAATTCACCTTCGAAGAATGAAGTTATTAAAGAAGAGAAATACAAATATGTCTTCTTTTTACAATTGGCAGATAGTAAATTTCTTCACAAAATTGCTTTTGGATACGAATCAATAAAAATAATTGGGGAAAATATATTAATTCAGCACAAATAATAAAAAGAAAGAAACAGATATATCTATATAAGCCATAAGAAAGTTAACGTGGAAAAAGAAAGGAGAGAAAAGATTTCCTTAGCTTTTGAAAATCATGTGAAGTAAACTGGCAGTTGACCAGACATTTTGGTGTCGAATGTAGAAACTGAAAAGAGAAAAAGAGTTTGGGGTGTAGTCCATTTTAACATTTTAAATGATGTATACACGCCAAAGTCAATAACTAAACATCGTTTTTAAATTTTAAACTATTTCATCAGATCACAATTTGGTTTTCCAAACTCTGGTAAGATCTCTTTAAGGAAAACTATTTTTTTGGTGAATCCTCAATAAATTTTGTTAAGAGACGAAAATTAGACATTTTTTTCTGCTTCCGTTTGTTTATTAGCAGATAATATAATTGTACATGTGCGAGAAATAAATTGCGTTTTGAGTCATATTTTTCGCTTTTTCTGGTGGAGGTAAGTCCAAAACTTTTTAAAAAATACTATTCTGTTTATTGGTAATCGATTTTAAATTAAATTTTAATTTTTGCTAGTGACCAAAATAAAAAATTAAAAGAAATTCTTTGGAAAGCAGTTTTCTCGTTATATTTTGACTGCAAGATTTGCTTTTCCAATGAGAATTCATAATCGAAGCTTTCCTCATGAAATTTAAATACGATATAAAAGGTATTAACATTTAATATTTATAAAAAAATATATAAAACGCTTAAATGAATTGTGAATAGGAAAACGATTGTGTGATGACATATATTTTCTTTTAAAAACATATTTGCCTCGTTAATCAGTCCATCAGTAATTTTATCAAATTTTTAATTGCTTCTTAGGTGATCTATCATATAACCATTTTTTAAAACCGGATTCTAGGTTCATTTAAAATTAGAAATCTGTTGTTCATTCAAATTGATAAACTTACCAAATGTTACCTGTTATTGGGATCCATTTTAGAATTCTGATTTAATCATGTGTCGGCATCCATTACAAAAGACCTAATCACACAATAAATCTCGTTACCGTGTTTAACTCCGAGAGTTTTTTAAACGTGTTCAGTAAAAGAGTTAAAAGGACTGAGGTGAAAACGATGAAGAAAAGCTAAAAATTTGTTAGTCAGTATATCAGTTTTGCTTTGTCAAGAAATTCAGTATTTTCAAGGTTCTCTAAAAGTAAATTCCGTATTAGAATTATATTTAGTAAAGTAAATGAGGCTGTACAATTATTAAATTTACTATTTGACTTTCTCTCTGCCATTATATTGCATATCTAATTTTCTTATGATCATAAAGAAAGATTTAAATCTATGTTTCCATAGATAATTTTTTATAATCGTTTTATCCAAATCAAGGCAGTACTGCCACTGTTGAGCAGGGGGTTACATGAGGGGAGAGCGAAAAGAAAGAGGAATAAGGTACAGAGAAAGATGGGAATATTGGTGTGAAATTCGTTACGTAAGAGTAGAGCGAGAAGGAAGAAGATACAAGGGAAGGCTGAGAAAGGATAAGAGAAAGATGGGAATCAAGGAGATAAAAGATGGCAATTGACGTTGCACTTAAACTCTTGGAGATTGTAGTTATCAGGGAAGCAAGTATACGGAAGAGAGTTCCACAAGCGGAAAGTGCGAGAACAGAAATTGTAGAGTAGTAGTTGCGGTTACATTTGCTTATTATGACGGTAAAATGGTGGGACCTAGTTGCCAATGCGGTCGGAGCAGCAGGAAATGAAGCTCGCCAGAGCAGAAGCGGTGAAAATATTTGTAGAAAAGACACATCCTATCGGTGAGAAAGTGATTGAAGTCGAGCAATATTTAAATTATCATATTTAAAGACAGTGCTAATTTCTAATAGTTATATAAAGCAGAGAGAATTGGAAGTCAAATGTGAAATTCACTCTGTAACCTCTGAATTTGCACAAAAAAGTATAGTAAAACAATGAACGATTATTGACTTCATCTGATTTAACTTAGCGCCTATTCACGGTATAATAGATAGTAAACTAGTCTCGGATGTGCGTTATGGTGCAGTGGAAATCGGGTCGGAACGAGAAATTGGAGAGCCGAGTTATTCACTTATGCGCAAATACCCTTGGGAAAGGTATTAATCCGTCTCTTCTCCCTCCAACTGTTGGTTAAATTGCTGGACAGATTGGTTTCTATAGCCTTGGTTTACAGTCTACCGCAGAAAGTAATGGCAACCTACTGCGGGAAAATCTTCTGCCCAGTCAGTCATGTCTCGAAAGAGACATGATCGCCCAAGAGTGTATTACGTATGGTACTTAACTGACTGAAATTACACTCACGGACCCTTTCTATTGACGGGGAACCCCACGCCAAGGCTCTAAGAATGGTGATTACTAATTACATCTGGTTTCATTTCTTTCTTCTTTCTTTTTTTTGACATTCACAATAATTTGCCAAGCAATTTAATAAGCTCAAGTAGGGAGCACTCCGTGAAGATCGAATTCTCTATTTAGTTGAAATTGATTAAATGAGCCAATCTTGCTAACGATTAGACCACATCGAAACGTCTAGTTGTAACACAACGCCGAGTTTATTGTGCACTTTGTGAGGATCAAACTCACTCCTCAGTAATAATTTCTCTAGTGAGACAAGCTTACTAACTATTACACCATGTCGAAATGCCCTAAATGGTTTACTATGCGCAACTTAGATATGGCACAAGCTCAACAGTAAAGAGCACCCACTGAGGATCGATCTTTCTTCTCTCTAGCGAGAAAAGTTTTATTAGAATAATCAAGGATCTATACTGACAGTAAATCACCTGCGTCCGGATAGAAAATGTATAGAAATATAAACATACAAAAATGGAAAACAGTATAAGACAAGGATGTGTCTTCTCACCAGTTTTAGTAAACCAATACAGTTAGGCGATTCTGAGAGAATACTAGGATTTATTACTGGCAGCAACAATCTTAACGCTATAAGATATGCAGATGAAACAATGTTAATCGACGCGGAAAGAAAATTACAAAAACTCCTACAAAAAGTAATGAAGGAAAGCGAGAAGAAAGGATTAAATGTTAGTTGCAAGAAAATAGAATGCATAGCTGTCAGCAAAAGGAACTGTCAAAATTACAAATTGGAGATACTAAAATCACGCAAGCACAACAATTTAAATATCTGGGGGTGCTTTAGCAGAGGATAGAAAATGCGACACTGAAATGCAAGATAGTCGAAATTTTATGGCACATAATGAGAAAAGTGGGCTTGGAAAATTTGATACTCAAAGGACAAATTGAAAGCAAGAAGGACAGAGGAAAACAACGTATAACCTATCTAGCGAGCAGAACAGCGTTTAGGAAAAAGACCAAAAAGGCAAAAACTATTAAATACTAAGGACAGAAAATTGTGGAGAGCTATGATCGCCATCATCCTAAAGGGAAACAACGCATGAAAAAAAAAAAAAAAAAAAAACAAGCTTGCAAAAATAACACCACCTAAAAGTGTCCTACTTCGGGAAATATTCAACTGAGACAATATGAATGCAAATTTTATAGTGTCTTTTCCCCTCTCCTGTTAAATAAGTTATTTGAATTTCACGGGTCAATTTATAGAAATATAAAGACTACAAGAATTAAACATAATTCTGTAAAATCAAGTTTTGGCTTGAAATGATATACAATATATTAATATTAATATTGAATTGGTAGCACAAAAAGTAATTTACTCATTGACAGGCAAGGTTTGTCCTGAAACTATCCAACCATTTTGTATCAGATACGCGGCCTTGAGTTAATTTAGCAACTAATTAAAGGAGACGCAGTGGTCAGTGAGTTCGTGTACTGTGTTGACGTCACATTTATCAACATATTAATAGGTTGCTCATTCTTCGTTACTTGCAGGAATTAGTTTTGGTAAAACGTCCAGTCAAGTAGGTATGTCAACATCAACTAAAGTTCAGTTGAAATCGTTTTGAAATTTCAGACGAGGTTAAGAAGAAAGCAACACAGCAGCTACGGGGATCCTGAAATCGGACAGCATTAAAAGATGGAATGGATATTAAGATAAGTGTACGATGTTCCTAAGGTGGGAGTGGATTAAGGCGCCTTTGTTTAGATGAGCTATTGTTAGTAGTAAATGGCTGGATGATTTCTGTATAGAGATCGTATTTTCTTTCTAAGGTAAGTTGAAATTGATTAAATATTCTAGACATATATGCTGATATCAGCCCACATTATTTACATATAAATATATCATTCTCAGTCTTTGCGTAAGGAATGGGAATGATGTACCCAAGTGATTATAATAAAAGGTTCGGTTCAAAATTCGTAGCACCTGAAGAAAGCCGGAGCGTACAACGGCTGAAACGTCGTACAAATGGCAACAAAGATGAGGACAATAGTCCGAATAATGTAAATAGTATACAACCTCATTTCAGAAATATAGACAAATACCCGCCCCCCCCCCCATATATATATATATATATATACATTTACATTTCGCGCATGCACATTGTTTTTGATTTTGTCGACTGTACAATATAGGAAGCCCTGTTGGGCACCGTTTGTGAGTAAAAGACCACCATGTCGCAATTGAGAAATTTGGAAACTTCATACTGCACTGCTTGGCATTCACACCGGAAGCCCGAATATGAACATTTCAGATTGCTTGGAAGTCAATTTGAGGACAGTGCAGAGGATTTGGAAAGTGTTGCATGAGTCTAATGGTGATTACGAATGTGTTTGGAGTGATACTAGTGATAAGCGACGTTATACCTCCATTAATCTTCCCACAGGCTGCAAACTTAACATGAAGTCTTACATCAAGTGGCTTGAGTGGGGATAGTGCTGTTCTGGGTTAAGGGGATCACTGCTGGAAGACCCTATATCTGGCAACAGGACTCTGCACCATGCCACACAATTTCTGCGAATACAGAACCCCATACATCTGGCTACCTTACGCCCTTGAGTATTATGTGAGGGGTGCAGTTGAGCGAGAGACCAACAATATTCTTTGTAGTACCAAAGATGAAAGCAAGGATTATGGCAGCATTGAACAACTTAAACAAAGAGACCAGAAGAGATGCAAGAGATTCTGAAGTCGTCTGGAGGCAGTGGTCGAAGTCAATGGCGATTTTATGGAATAAATTTACTGTCTATTATTCCAAGATATTTTTTGTGCAATTTTGGTAAATATATCTGTTAAAATGGGATATCAATGTTATTTTCATTGCATAATTTAGACAACAATTTATCAATCGCAACATATATATATATATATATATATATATATATATATATATATATATATATATATATATAAGTACGCATGAAATGATTATGCAAATAGCTTATTTTAATGGAACGTAAGATGGGTTAAAATAATTTAACACGAACATAAACTATCGCCCAGTTCACACTCCACTCACGTCTATTGAACAGGTGAAGAGGCTCATCCCTTGTTCCTTGTTTAGGATATGGTTTCCGGCTTTCTCTTTTCCAATCTTTTCACTCCTACGTAGCCCCCTGCGCTTTAGTGGCTTTACCGCCTTGCTCGGGGTGATATGATTAAAAAAAAAAAATGAAAACAATTGCACTCACTGACATCAGCCGACGATTGTTGAGTATGTGCGGATATCAAACAGTGCATGTCAATACAATGTTATGTCTTTCATCAGAGCTGATAGTGATACATGTGACGAGTCTCGTTCCGGTTCACTCTACCCAGTTTCTTTTGAGGAACTGTTTTTTTTTTTATCTCGAAAGTTGCCGCAGGCACACAATGTCAAATTCAAATTTAACGAGATAGCTAGTAAACAAAATATTATTATTTTCAGCGCTGGATTTAAATTAAAGATTTTTTTTTTTTTGGCCAAACAGGTTTTTTTTAAAAATTTATAATTTATTATTTTTTTTTAAAGAAAACGGCTTGAATTGATGGAAGAATAACGAAATGTATTTTTTATGGGTAAGTTGGGAAAATAAATTTTATATATTTACATTTATCCAACCTTGATTTCTATTATAAAAAGAACGCATATAAGCTAGATGGTTATGCATCAGTTAGGAGGGGGCGCTGAAATTACAATTATATATATATATATATATATATATATATATATATATATATATATATATATATCCAATGTTTAGTCATTTATTTAGATTTTGACAAGTGAGTCGGACAGACAAATTTTCAACACCCATTGTATACACCGGATGCGGTAGCTGTATTTAAAAAGATTTTTGGTCTGTGATTTATAACGCCGTTTTTTTATGTTTTTTTTGAGTGTCGCCTTTTCACGCGTCAGTTGGTTTCGTGTTTTTATCAAGTGTCGGATATTGGCGCAGTAGTTGACGGTGACGTGTAATTTAAAAAAAAATTAACTGCGATGTAATGGTTTGGTTCTTGAATTAAAATAAATTTTATTGATGCTGGGTTGTGTGCATATTTATCGTTAACATAATAATTGCCTCGCTTTAAAAACAAGCACAATAAATTTATTTTACAATCAGAATTAAAAAGAACAATACTATAGTACAATTTGGCACTTGAAGATGCGTTACTTAAAGAAACTCGACAAGACACCAACCACCGCAAAAAGACGCGGCGCTCGAAAACTAGCAAAGAATCACAATTAATATCTATAAACACGACGCTGTCAACAAAATAACACTTTTTGATAGAGGAATATGAAAGCCAAAAACATGTTCTTTTTAAAAATGTTCACCCCCCCCCCAAAAAAAAAAAGAGGCTCAAGAGCCACTGAAGGGAGTGTGTTAGAAAAGGAGGTCGTCGTATGAACAGTAAGAGTAAAAGACACTAATTTCCCTTTGCCCAGGTTTCCCTCCCATTGAGCACTTAACACGGTGTACTGACCCAACAGGTTCATGTTGCAAAGCCTTCACACATAACTTGGAGCAGTTAAAGCACTCGCTGTTAATAATCTGACGCCAAATTTCTAGTAGAACTCTTTAGAAGTCGTATGGTGTCTTTTAGCTGCGAAGGTCTGAACTGGTGGAAGTAAGGAATGGATTTCGTCAGAACATCTGGCATGGAAATAAAGAGAAATTAGTGAGAGGTTTGTGCCGTCTACTGTGGCGGCTAGCGAATACCCATTGCAGACACATGGTCGAGCACACTTCTGTTTGTTCAACACCCACAGCAATCTTCTTTATGTGCCGTGTCCCTTCAGGAAGTAGGCTGTCAGGGACTTCCACTTGCCCCTATCTCTTGTCGCTCTTAACATTTTTCTACTTGGTATCTGTTTCAAATCCCGCTCCGCCATCCACTTGCTCAAGCCTATCAAGTATGTCTTTTACTGCTCTCCCCAGTCACTTTTTCCCCTTTTTGCCATATAGAAGGACAGATATCACATAACAGTAAAACGCTAGCTAAGGGTCCTAATACCTTCAGATCACTCAAATTTGTGTGAAAGATACATAAAATCATTGAAAAGAACAGCAAAAAGTCAATTAGTACTGTTTCCAAGGAGCTCAAGGTCTCAAGACACTCTATTGAAAGAATTGTGCATAAGGACTCTTGCTACATGTCATAGGTGATTCGGAGAGGCTAATTCATGCCTTCAAAGACAAGATCTGCACAAAACACTTATTATATATACATGGTTGCTCAGTTTTCTGAGGACACATCTTTTAATAACTCTAATTTTTCTAACTTGCTTTGATTATCATTTCATTACAGATAAATATTGATAAATATCTACCTCAGCAAATGAAAAGGCAGCTGTAATCGTTGCCTTATAGTGATTGACAAAAAGGCCTCTTCCTTAAAGTTACACACTCGTTTGTTATTAAAGCCCGCAGTTCCATTCCATCTGCTGTAGAATAGTCTGTAGAATCATTTTGTTAAACGTGTTGTTAAAACACACGAAGAGGCAGAAATTAGAATCGTTTCTGGTAAAATGCTTACGAATAATATTTCCATCGTTTCTCATTTCAGCTGATTTTGTTGCAATTTTTCTGTCCTTCATTTTAGTTAAAAGCATTCTCATTATTACTTTTTGATGGTAATCAGAAAGTAATAATGAGAACGTTTTGAACTAAAGTTCACCCAATACAAGGCTAAAGAGCCACTCACGGTAGAGTCTAATGAATGAGGTGTGCCATAAGAATGTAAGGTTAAGTTCAAGGAAATGAAGATTATGATAATAAGGAGGGTATATAGCGACTGATCTTATAATTGAAGTGATTAAGATTAGTGTTAGGGAAAGCATTCACGTGGGAGATTTGTTTTTACAAAGTAGAAGCTTTCGATTAAAAAATATCTGAGTGAAACTTTCTTCTTACAGTTGGAATAGGAAGGAAATGTGGTTGATTCAACTTCGTGGATGTAGCATGGCCAGTCATATTTATCGAAACTGGTGTTACTAAAGAATAGAGCTTATCTGAGCATTTGTCATGGAAATAGTGATAGACGTGGAAAACACACCATCACTTATAAAGCCGCCAAAAAATTCTGAATTGGAAAGTCTTGAAAATGGGGGCCTAGCAGCTACAACCGAGCTATGGCCTAATCTGATTCTTGTAAAGATAAAGCATGGTAGAAAGAGTCAAGTATTATATCCTGGATGAGCCGGACACTTTTTTTTACCAATAAAAATTTTTTAGTCCTAACTTTTACTCCTAATTTTTAGTCCTAAAAGAGGACGTTCAAAGCATGAAGCCTCGTTGAGAGTGATACTGTTCATTATGACTAGAGAAAGCTCAGAGTCTGATCGATGATGATGATGATAAAATGACACTAGCTTGAGTTTCAGTCAGTCAGTTAAGTGCCATATGTGATACTCACTTGGGTTTTCATGTCTCGAAAGAGACATGGCTGACTGGGCAGAAGATATTTTTGCAGTAATTTGCCATTACTTTCTGCGAACCTAATCTGTTCTGTTATTTAGCCTACAGTTGGAGGGAGAAGCGCAGGATTAATTCTTTTCTCAAGATAATTTTTTATGTATGTAAATGCAACAAATTCAACTGTAATTCGAAGTCAGCTCTGCAATTTCTCGTTCTGAGCCGATATCCACTGCAGCGCAGCGCACATCCTTACGTACTTAAATTTAGAGGTAATTAAAATCACAGCCTACTTTTCCCTATTGAGCTGTTACAGCTTGATCAGAGGAGAGATCAGCTGAAAGGCTCTGAATATCTTGCTGTCTTGTAGGTATTTGCGTAAACCTTGGTATTATCAGTTTACTAATGATCTGAGAATGTTCCGAAGTAGATCATTAATGAATAATATACACAGAGACAGATAGTAAGAGCGAGGAGTGAGCCTTCGGGGATAAACGTTCACCGGCATTATGAAAACACGAAAAACCAGTGACAACTTTTAAAGAGTTATATATATAGCACGTACACCCAATAGTCTGAGTGATAAATGGGATCTTTGCTTAGTAGAAAAAATTAGGATATTAAAATGGCGCAATTAAAACTTAGTTCTAAATCAACGGAACGAGTTGGTTAGCAAGTGTCGTCATAGGAGTAGATTCAAACACTCTTAATAAGTTTTCATTTAATCGTTATATTAATTTTTAGCCTAAATTTATTCATACTGGGTAAAATTTAATTTTATATACGTGGTAACCTTTAAGTTTATTCCTACCAGCTACACTTGACCCCTCCACTCCTATCTTAAGCTAGTGCTACTATACCCACTCTCCACTTCTTGGTCTCTTCCTTTTCTAAACTAACCTTTATTTCCGGCCATACTGGAATATCTTCATTTTAAGTCGGGCTGGGATTGATAAAATGGGTTCTAAGAACCTGTAGAAATGGCTATTCTCCAAATGTAAAATATTGAATGTATACACACACACACACACACACACACACACACACACACACACATATATATATATATATATATATATATATAATAAAAAGTGTGAGTGGTCGTGAACGTTTTATTTAAAGTGTATATTTATTGTTGTTTAAAAATATTAAAAAAGCAAAATGATATTTACGACGCTACACGCGTTTCGAGTACTTCGAGATTGACTCTCTTGGTTTACCTATCGGGTTCCTTTTGATTCTGATGGCCAAATCCTTGTTTATATAGTTAAGTTGACTATAAGGTTTTTTTCTTTTTTTCTTCATTCACGTACGCGTTAATAACGGTAAACGAGTTTAGAAAATTTCATGAACCCGGTGTGTGTGCATGTATGCGCGTGTACATGCGTTTCTGCATGCATGTGTGTGTCTGCATGCGTAAAGATTACTGGTTTTTGAAGTAAAGTCTGTAAGGAAATCTTTTTCTTTTTTCGTTAATATTCTACTGTGTGTAAGGCAGAGTGATTTTTTTTATTTTCGATATGATTTTTTCATCTATATTTTGGTTGATTTTTTTTTATAGGTATTTTCGTCTCCTAGCATATCTTGAATATTTGTTTTGTAATAAGTTTTATTTATAATGACTACAGCACCGCCTTTTTCTGCTTCCTTTATTATTATATCATTGTTCTTACGGATGTTTTCTAGTGCTAGTCTTTGCTTGTGTGTGAGATTGCTATGGGTGTTGTGTTTGTTTTGAAAGTCTTTATCCTAGATTTTTTTCAAAGAATATGTTTATTTCATTTGAATTGTTGTTTTTGTTAGGGCAATATTTAGGAGTTTAGGTTGAAAAAAGTGGTCATTGTATGTCTAGGTGATCTTTGGTGGTTGAGTATATTTCCATACAGGGATTTGTAGTAGTAGTAGTTGGGGTGTTGTACAGTCTGTGTTTTGGGGAATGTTTTGTAGTTTTGTCTGTTTGTGTAATGGGATAGTGGCTCTTTACGTGTGTTCGTTGATGTTTGGCTTGGTATAGGTGGATTTGTTCGCCTGAAGAGAGTCAATCTCGAAATACTCGAAGTACTCGAAACGCGTGTAGCATCGTAAATATCATTTTGCTTGTATAATATTTTTAAACAACAATAAATATACACTTTAAATAAAACGTTCACGACCACTCACACTTTTTACTCTATACCGATTTCTCTCGTTGGAACAACCATATTTCCTTTATTTAATATATATATATAAATATTAAAAACAAAAAAAATGGGATATTCCAACGAGAGAAATTGGTATATAAGAAAAAAGTGCGGGAAGCCGTGAACGTTTTGTTTAAAGTGTAGATTTATTATTATTATTATTATTATTATTATTATTATTATGATTATTATTATTGCTTGCTTTTTTGTATGATATATAAAGTGTCCATAATTGTATTTGTGTCGCTACTCGTGTTTCAAGTCCAAAGTTTACTCTCTTCAGGTGACTAAGCCTGTGACTTTACATATCGAGATCTGTTTATCTTTCTGACAGCCTAAAATGCCGTGTATATATAGTGGTCGGTTGGCAAGTCAGAAAGTTCATATGCATGCGTGCTTGTTTGTTGTTTATTTTTTTTCGTACTCGCTCGTTAAATCTCTTCCATTTTGGAAATCATATATATATATATATATATTATTTTTATTATTATTACCAAAAAAGAAATAGCTTATAGGTAAAATCACAAAAAGCAGATCCTATTAATATTAATTTTATTAATATTAAAAATGATTCAGGTGGAGGGCTCGATGTAAATAGCATTATCTAATTACATCGAGATCAGTACAAAGAGTTTGTCTCTTTGATTAACCAGATTCATTCCGACTTTAATTTACAAATAACCCTGATGAGCGAGAATATCATAACGGTGCCCTCACAAAACTTCGAATTCGGCATGAACCTGGTCAGTTAAAGTGATAAACTCTTTGTACTTATCAACGCTTTATCTCCACCCCGATATCGAGCACTTTATGACAAAAAACCTGTTTGCAAAAATACATTTTATAAGTAAATATCACTGAAAAAAAAACAACAACAAAAAAACAACAAAACAAAAACAAAAAAAATACTTTGCGCTTAACATTATGACAATAAAACACTATATATACATAGATATTCCTTCAAAGACTTCTTACGCATTCTCGAGCAAAATGTTTCTGCTGACTTGTTTTTTTTTTGTTTTTTTTTTAATCATATCACCCCAAGCAAGGCGGTAACGCCACTGATGCGCAGGGGGCTACGTAAGGGTATAAAGAATGGAAAAGAGAAAGCCAGAAAACACATCCTAAACAGGAAACAAGGGATGAGCCTCTTCACCTGTTCAATAGACGTGGGTGGAGTGTGAACCGGATGATAGTTTAGTCTATCTACTCCAATTGAAAAAAAGAAAGAAAAAAAAGTGAGAAGATTTGAAAAGAGAAAACCGGAAACCGCATCCTAAACAGGAAGCAAGGGATGAGCCTCTTCACCTGTTCAATTGTAGTGAAAAGATTATATTTAACTAATGCCTCGGTCTGCAGGTAGGATCATGTTCGATCACTGTGTTGTGTTCGATGATTTTTCTCTATATAGTCCATCTTACACATTTATAAGTCTACCATTCTTCCATGCACTTAATATTACTTTTGCGATATTGTCGGTTCTGACCTGGCATTTCGGCTTCAGTCACTTTCCCAACACCGTAACGTAGCTTTTTTCCTTTATCGTACCTTGATTTTATGAATTTAAGCGTGATAAAATGCAAAGAATCTGCAACGTTATTGGTACTGACATGGCATCTCGGCTTCAGTCACTTTCCCACTAACGTAACGTAGCTCCCTTATAGCTTATTTTTTAACTAATTTTTTCGTGGTAACCGTTTTGATGAAATCTGTTTGGAACCTCAAATTTAAAAACAAAACTAGTTTGGCAGCTACGTCTCGTCATTTTACACTTGAAATGGCTATAGACGTGGCTGTAAGTTCTATAATAACGCTTTATTCTTTCGCATTTCTCGTTTGTGGAAATATCCTTCGGCATCTTACTTTCCAGTCAACTTTGATCTTTAAAAAATTAAATGAAATATCAGTCGCCACCTTGTATGTTCTTAATTCTCGTTCTTTTATTGTTCTCTCACTGTAATAGTCTTTTTTCTGTTCTTCATATTTAATACCCAACAACCATATTTAATACCCAACAACCCTTTGTAACTAAGTGGCGGTATTACTTGTTTAGGATGAAATGATTTAAAAAAAAGATTTAAATTTTCAGAGATTGAAAGTGCTGCTTGGAAGCCACAGTTCTTTTTATTTTCAATCCGGGTATAATCCTTCAAATCCGGGCATAATATTACAAATCCTGTTATAATCTTACAAATGTTTCAAATTAAAAAACGAGACGATCCGTGACAATAATTGTGAAGAAAATAGTCACTTGTGATTTCGTTTAAATGAAGCATAAACTCGTTATTCAGAGAACCAGATACAGTAACTCAACTAGCTCCGAACTATCAAATCTTTTTGGTAACAGTCAGTTAAGTGCCATACGTGATACACGCTTGGGCGATCATGACTGCCAAAGAGACATGACTGACGGGGCAGAAGATTATCCCGCAGTAAGTTGTCATTGCTTTCTGCGGTAGATTGGTTGCCGACCAAGGCTATAGAACCCAATCTGTCCCACACACACACACACACACACACACACACACACACACACACACACGTATAGATATATATATATAGTGCAATGGTTGTTACAATGTTTTTATAAATTCATAGTATCACTACACAAACATTTTCGCGTTTCGAAGCCAGCCCATTATGTGGTTGGCTTCATCTTCAGATGATGTTTTAGAAATGAGAATTATCTAGTTGAAAAGCCCGTTTATTTGTGTTGGATTTTTTTTGGACTGATTAAAGGCAACAGTGAATGAAAAAACCTATATATATATATATATATATATATATATATATATATATATATATATATATATATATATATAAAATAGGTATTTTCATTCACTGTTGCCTTTAATCAGTTCATGGGAAAATTGTACTTTTCTTAATTGAACGTCTAATTTTGCAGAAGGAGATCCTAATACACAATGCCTTTCCAATGCCACATAGCATCACGTTTTTCGGATTTAGATCGGCGTTTGCAGTGGTTAATGATGGAGCATTGCGTTTTCTCTGGGTATATTTTTGCCCCATATTTTTGTAAGCAATCCACTTTACATCACCTGTGGTTGTCATTTTTTTTATATGTTGTTTTTGTTGTATATGAGCAGAGAATCGCACATAGAAATGCGGTTCATTAACTCATTGTTTCGTGTTAATCCCCGAGGAAATGATTCAAATGTTCAAGTCTTTTCAGATGACATGTGGACAAAATACAACAGTATTAATATTTTTACAAAAATGAAATGCACAATAACTATAGAGAGGACGAATCTTCACTTCACAATATCATCTGAAATTATGCAACAACGACTAATTCAAACAAGAAAATTAAATTATTTATTATAAAAAATTCAAAACTGCCAATTTATTATCAATAATAATTCACCTGCAAAATCTAAACTGCAGAAAACCGGTGTCGTTTACGAATTTATATTTCCTTTAAAGTACTCTGTTTCTCAAATATTCAAATCCGTAAACAATTATATTAGCTATACCACCACAAAATTGACCTTATACCTTTCCCACAACATTGCCATCCAGGACCTATCCGTGATATCCTCGTTGATAATGCATACATAATAGCATCATCCACATGTAAAAGTAGGTTAAAAATAATATAGGCATTAAAATAAAAAAGAGGTATCCTACATTTACTAACATCAATTCTGAACATTGTAACAATATGCTAACCATGTTTAGAACTTAACATACACAAAACTCTATAATTGTAAATAAATGTATAAATAAATATATACATAAACTTTACACATGATTATTTATAAGTAAACCAAATTAAATCTCGATAATGACTAAAAGTATAGCCCAAAACGCTCAAAAGTACTAAAACTTTAGACTATTTTTATATAATTTGAGTTCTGAAAAAAAATTATACAAACACATGAAAAAGTATATAAAAAACTTAATGATATCTTGTCTGTCATTTTTAATGAAATCTGCATAAAAGAGAAATTGCTGCTCAAATACACAATATATATATATATATATATATATATATATATATATATATATATATATATATTTCCAAGTGAAGAGGACTCAAGGTTTTTTTTAATTTGAGTGCTCTGGCATTTATTTTATTATAAACAGTGGTCAATATAATGAGTATTATAGAGCTTAATATAATATAATATAATATAATATAATATAATTATATGGTTATGTCAAAATTCTTCGGGGTCAAACCCCAAAGTGAATCTCCATTCTAATTAGCCGCACGCACGCACGCACACACACACACACACACACACACACACACACACACACACACACACACACACACACACACAGTAAACCGAAAGTATTTGTCATTTAAATGTAAATCATCTGCACAACCACATCATCATTGCCTGATGATGAGAATTAATCTCGAAACATAGAAATTTCCATGTCGCAATGTAAAATTGACATAACCATATATATATATATATATATGAGGGAGAACATGAAATTAAGGTCAGCACCCAGCGGTGACAATCTCTTTCATGCTTATACGCATTCTTCAGGCCATGTGCATTGTGTTTTGACTCGACCATTTATATATGCTGGTCAATGGTGCATTATGAGTAGGTCTATGTTATTATTTTAACGATTGGTTGGGCAGTAACGGGTATGTTTAACATTATTCTCGGGACTATGGAGTAGAAATAATTGTGAATACAAATGCAGCCCCCATGGCTATTTTAAAGTTTTTTGTTTGATCACTTTTTATACACATTATTTATTGCTATTATTACGTTTACTTGAATTTATGTATGTTTTCATATTTTGTTAATTTCTTTAATATTTGTTTAACTTATTTATTTATTGAATTGGATTCTTATTTTGTTTATTTATTTTTATTTTATTTGTATATAAGTTTTTCGTTCGTTTTTAGCATTCGACTTTTAAGTAAGATAATCAAAATTTGTTTGCATTTTGAGATTAGAAAGTTAAACAAGAATTAAAAAAACAAGCCAAGCCCTGTGCAGAATAATTTAGTTTAGCACATCGGCAAAAAGTATTGGAAGTCACTTGAAGCCATTGTTGTTCTCATGAGAAAACATTGATCTGACTTGTCAGCGATGGTCATACTCGTTTAATGAGTCATCAATCATAATGTAAATCGAAATATAATATTAGGCACACCAAGTGCAGGCATTAAAAGCAATTTTAAAAGTAAAAGAACAGAGAGAAACTCCTAAACATAGGAACAAGTATATCTTTTGTTTTTGTTTTCGCTCGTACGAAATACAAATGTACTTTATATATATATATATATATATATATATATATATATATATATAAGTGTGTGTGTGGAAGGGATATCCTTGTGGGATTATCAGGTTTATTTGACTTCTCAGTTTTTTTTTTGTTTCATAACTGGCGTTGGCATTTTTTTTTTGTTAGGATGGATGGAACAAAGCTGTCGGCCATTGTACTTTCAGTGACGTCAGCAATGAAGAATCTGACGTCATTAAAATCACAGATGACGTAATCAGAAAAGGGTCAATGACTTTCCAAGGCAGTAAAAAAGAAATGCAGAAGTTTGAAATTAATTTTTTTTTTCACTTCTTTCGTTTGTCTCTTAAAAAAATAATGCGATGTTCTTTCTGCCTGAGTCATAATTGACTTGAGTTAAAAATTGCACCGCGGCACCACAAGTTTGTCAAGTGTTGATCACTGTTTTATTTTGTGAGAAATAATGTATAACTGTCCTTGGGAGTGTATGCCTAAGCATAAGCACTTACATTAAATCATGGATACGTTCGCCCACCCCCACATGTTCGTCATCATCATTATCACCGTCATTATGAAAATATACCGATATTCTGTTTTTTTTTTGTTCTTAAAGTGTTTAAGGAAAAATACATTACCAAACTTTCTCAATACCACAATTTACAAAGCATGAATTATTTTTAAGTTTTTATTTTTTTAATCATTTCCCCTAAGCAAGACGGGAAAGCCAGTAGTGCACAAGGAGTGGGGTTACTGTGGGAGAAAAACAGGGTATTGTGAGTATCCAAGAAAGGAATAAAGATTGATGGAATTCAAGGTGATAGAACATGGAAATTGACGTTGCATTTAGAATTTTTTGAAAATTGTAGCAAGGAAGGGAGTTCCACAGGTGTGAAGTGTGGCAAAAGAAACTGTTAGAGTAAAAGAGACATTTACATTTAATATTTTAACGATATATTTTTTGCTTTTAACGCATGGTTTCGGTGGATATATTCCTCGGCTTTCTCCAGGCATTTCTGTTTCCGTTCCATCTGTTTAACCATAACATGCTAGTCCAGCGACATCATGCAACTATAAGTTAATTCATAAATTACGCTAAAAACTGATTAAAGATTCGAACAGATTAAAGACTGGAACAAATTAAAGATCAATAAATATAAAATAAATCCCTACGAAAATAAGAATTCCATCGTAGAAATTAACAAACAACATTAAAATCTTACATTGGTCACACATGCACTACACTCTCTCGTAGGTTGACTTGTCATTTGTAAAAAATATTGCGCAATCCTCACATATATACAAAAAACAATATATATATCTCAGTCAGTTGTCATACGATCATGCGAACGAGACATGACTAACTGGGCAGAAGATTATCCCGCAGTAGGTTACCATTACTTTCTGCGGTAGACTGGTTGCCAACCAAGGTTATAGAACCCAGTCTGTCCTGTTATTTAACCCACAACTGGAGGTGAGCGGCAGAGTAATACCTTTCCCAGGAGTATTTATATATATATATATATATATATATATATATATATATATATATATAAACCATTTATATCTGCATTAACCAAAACTATTATAAAATTTATGCATCTTAATCTTTCCCCCGGTTTTTCTTCGTTTATATATTACTATCATTCGTATCTCTTTCATTCTCCCTACCTCTTCCCCCTCTTCCGACTTCCGTTCGATCGCAGCCGCCATTTTTGTCTTGTCTCTCCTGATGATTGCACTATCATATCCAATATTGCCGCATATGAAACATGTTTGTGTGAAGTTTTTTGATAAGCACTTTTAGTATTTCTATCTCCCTCTCTCTCTATATATGATATGCTACCCCAGAATTATGGGAATTAAGATGTAGAATAACTTCCAAAAAGAAACAATCTTCATAAAAAATGAAGGCGTTTATTTACTGATGGATGAATTTCTAAGAACTCTATCAAATATTTAACAAGACATGGTAAACGCAGAAATTAACAGCTTGAATTTGTTGAACACCTCTGAATCGTTAGGTTGCATTTATGAATTTTTGTGTAGGAGTGTTTGCTTGTATTTCAGTTACCAAACAGAAGCTCATGCACCTAAAATGTTTTTTTCCAGTGCATTAACTTTGAATCGCAACGTAACTTCTTTCTGCACCGCGTGCCTAATCAACTTCGTGTACATTTCAATATTTGTACATGCTGACTCTAATAAAAATAAATGTAAAGTTTTATTGACTAGTAAGAAGTAAACAGCAAATGATAACTTTTAATATAACGAAAGCAGTAAAATTAAAGGATTGGCAATAAGAATAAACAAAAATGAAAAGTGAATTCTTTCATAAGTTTTGACAATGTCACACTTACACTTCAGGCAAATTTATGTCTGCCAAGTTCAGTTCAAAATTTCTCCTCAGAGCGGATAGTTATTCATCCGTTTCACACTGGACGGGAATTTACTCAGTCACGGTGACCATGTAAGGATGAATATTTCAGATCAGATTTTAATGTTCTATAATATTTTTTAAAATTAGCTTTTACCAAAGAGAAATAATATTTGTTCACAGAATAAGAGCCAACTTGTTGAAACGAACCAAGCTTTGGAAGTTGCGACGCGTATGTGCGACATAATATATATAACGTCACTTGGGGGAGATTGTCAGCTGCTTTGCCAGATACATGCCCCCCTAGGATTTTGTTTTTTTTTCTCTTTGAAAGTCTCATAAGAAAAAGAAAGTAGAGTCATATACTGTAAAAAGAAAGAAGTAAGATTGTTAAAGACAAGCCACACACCAAGAAAATAATTTTTCGACAAATTTCTTGTAACCACTTAAATATCGTAACCGCTGTTGTATGAAAGAAGTGGAACAATGAACAATTGATGGGCGAAATCTGTTGAACGCTTGCTTACAAAATGATTTATCTCGGTTTATTTTGACGTTTTGACATGGTTTTTAAACACCCACCCACGGAGAAGTTCCCGTTGCTTACTTTCACAAATTATTGTCACAGGTTTGCACATTTATATTTAGGAAAAATATACAAATGGAAAAATATTTTAGGATTTAATTAATGTCATTACATTAATTTGTGGTAAGTGGGGAAGTAGAAAAGGTTTAACATTGTCTATCCTCGAATCCTGACACATTCATTCTAACAATTTTCTCACACACCAAGAACCAATCTTTCTCCATCCAAATCCAACATGTATCACGATACCATATCTTCGCAGGAGTCCTCATAAAGCTACATTGATTTAAAAATATTTCTTCAGATATACAAATATTTTCCTCTCTGTTTAAAAATTTTATTTAAAATTTTTTAGCATGGAATAAAGGGGGAGGGGTGAATTCAGCAATAGAAGTAAAAGAAAACAAACATTGAAACAGAAATAAAATCTATGTTAGTCCAACTTACAAAATGAAGAACGGTCGCTGTATTCTGCCGATAAACAGAATCAAGAAACTCACTCACTAGGGAAAGAATTATATTTGGTTTTAGGATTTTCCACGGAGTATTTACTAGCGTTAAAGTATAATACATTATTTACAGTGTTCAGACTGTTGTGCTCATCTTTATTGCCATATTCACGACATTTCGGCTGTTATACGCTCCACAGCCTTCTTCAGTTGCTTGGAATTTCGATCCCTGTGTAATAAAATTATTGTTCTATGTGCCATGCCACTTCCGGATGTCACGCAGTTATCTCCCTTTAACTCAAGTTATTTGTTCACCACTGTTGTAGTCAGGTTTTGAACTCACAACTTTGGGTCAATTAACTGGATCTAACCAACGCTTAGGCACTCGCCTGACGACGCTATGACACTGTCAGCTCTCTGCCTTCGGGTAGAGGGCGCTCGCTGCTTCCGAGCAGAGAGCACAAACCCAGTCGTGGTTCCGCCGAAGGCTAGAACCAGGACTCGGTAAAAATAGACAGAGATTTTTTGGCCCGGCTATATGGCCGGGAATACCCACTATAAAATGACCATGTGTCACATCTGGCCTTGCGTGGGAAGGCTAGTAAATACATATAAATACAAACGCTTTAGGGAACATGGCCTAGTGGATTAAAGCGTTGGTTAGATCCACTGGACGAAGATAAAAGTGAATAAAAGTGAATAAAAGTGTTGGTTAGATCCAGCGACTTAAACCAAAGAGTTGTGAGTTCAATTCCTGGCTGCTGCAGTGATGAACAAATGACTTAATTGAGTTAAAGGAAGATAACTACATGACATCTAGAAGTAGCATGGAACATGGAACGAGAATGATATACTCCAGTGATCGAAATAAAGGGTTCAGTTCAAAATTCTAAACACCTGAAAAAGGCCAGAGCGTATAAGGGCCGAAATATCGTGAATATGGCAATAATGATGAGGACAAAAGTCCGAACAAAGCAAATAATATAAATACTACCTCATCTCAGAAGTATAAAAACATTGAAGTATAATTTACCCTACAAAGATTAAATAGTAAGTTAACCTATAAAGATGAAATTCTCTCGTAACGGTTATAGTTATGTAGAAGATAGCTAATAATTTCCATTCGCGTTTTCGAACGCATATTAGTTTTTATGTTTGCTCCCTGGAGTTGATAATTTTCCTATTGTTCCTACTTTATTATAATTTTCAGTTCTTTCTTTCGGAATGAGTAATTTTTCTTCTTCATTTGTTTTTGCCGTTCATCTTTCATGAATTGATTTTTTATATTTTTGATTTCTTCTGCTTTTTTTCCCCACTGTTTTACTCTTTATTTTCTTTTCTTACCTAGTTTCTTCTTTTGTTCATTTTTTTCATTTCTGTCTGCCATTTTCGTTGGTCACAAAAGGACTTTCCTTTTCGCCCCTATGATGTCAACAATTGATTTTCATTTTATTTCTTTATTGCTTTTTTGTGTTTTTTATTTCCTTGTCTTGCCTTTTTATTTTCTATTCTTTCTCAAAACGAAACAATGACTATCCAGTGTTTAATATAATAATGAGTAATAACTGACTGACTAATAGTAAAAACGCCTGTTGCTTCTTAACAATAAAGACAGAATAGTGTTAGTGAAGTTCATTAACATAAACTCCTTAAGGGGAAGTTCATTACCATAAATTCCTTATGTTCTAAATTCTTAGAACTAATTTGTAAATTAATGTCTAATATTAGCGAAAAGCTGTTGATATTAAGCTTAGTTCTCATTGCCAAAATGAAGAGAAATAGGAAGATTGTGTTGCATCTAAGTGAATAGTATTTATCTACTTTAAACACTAAAAACGAAAATATCATTAGAAATAGTTTTTAACTTAATTTGAATAATTTGAAGTTCTTTTTCTTCTTGTCTTTGTATTTATCTCAAATGAATTAATAGAAGCCCGAATGTCTTCTTGTGGTCTTATGCTGATAAAATTTATTCAAGAAGGAAGTCATGAAATTTACATTGTTTCTTTTATAATAGCCGTTGCTGATCTAGAATGAAATGAAAATTGGGGTTTATTTTCAAGCGTTTTTTTATAAGATCGGGTGTATGTGTGAGGCTAGATCGTAAATCATAAAATTCTGCATTGGGAGAAAAATAATTTTAAATAAAATCCATTATGTTGCATATCGAGTTACTTATCTACATATTAATATCTGTTGGTTTAACGATATGGATAATGTTACTCGTAGTAACAGAAGATAAAGTCAAAGTTCGAATATATCATTATATTATTATGTGTTGTCTATAAGCAGTTCAAATTTCACCAGTTAGTATCGACTTGGGGTGATTTTCTTCAGTAGAAGATTCAAATAATACTTCATAATTTATATTAATTATAGTTTTAAAAAAATTACCTAAATATTTGAATTACATATTTATATTTCACGGAATTGTCATGAGAAGAAAAGAGTCGAGAAAAAAGTTGTTTGAACTTTCTTTTCTAGACTCAGTATGTCTGTTTCTTTTAGCATGTACAATAAAAACTACAAATTAAAAGATGAATAAAACGAATATAGTCGTAATTATATAGTTATATAATTCTTCTTTACTTTATTTTATTAACATATGGACTTTTGAGTTGAAATATTTGTACTTCGTCCTTTCTTCTATTCTTGCACGAATATATATGTGTATTGTGTTTCTTTTCAGTTTGGTCAACAACTCGTCATTGCAACCCACATCGTGACTTGATTATTATTTTCCGGATAGAAAAGGAAAAGACAAAAAGAAGAGAAATAGAAAGAACCCTGAGAAGCAGGAATACATTTTTAAATTGATTCATTTGTGTTTTACGGCTTATCAAGCATTTATAAATTATTTAAAGCCAAAACATTTTTGGATTGTAACAATAATCCTGTTTTTTGTGAGTAAATATTTTATCAACAATTTCTTTCAGAATAATAATGATTTCTCCAGATGCAAGGAATACTGTTTACCCTATAACTGGGAGAGAAGAGGTGGGTTAATACTTTTTGCAATTTTGTTTTTGCGCGTAGGTGAATTTACCGATCGCAAGTGAAATTCGCTGTCCGTCACAAATCCAGTCTTACAACACCTGATATTCCCAAGCGGTCAACCATCTATGTACTGACCAGGTTCAACGTTGCTTAGACATTGTTAGGACAAGAAGGATGCGAGTATTAAAGTGAAAATGTGTAGGTATAAAGAAAACTGTCGAAAAGTTCGTTGACCTTCTCGTTAGAGTTGCAAATCGAAAAATGCAACCAATCCTTTTTCGGTATAGAACATGCCACTTTGCTAACAACCAGTCCAGCCGCTTATGCAGTGTGTGTATTTTGACATTTGTGTGCACATACGCGCGTACGTGTGTGTGTGTATGCGAGCGCGCGCGTGTGTGTATGCGCGTGCGTTAACAAATATGCAGATATGAAAACTAAATTTCTGAAGATAGGCTCACAGATATGCGAGTAAATCTCGCGAGTACACTTGTAAAGATGCATTTATTTGGTAGTTTGTGCTGGCATGTATATTTGCTTTCATAAAATCCAGCCATATTGTCTGTATACATCCATATACACTTACAAAGGAGTGCGATGCTTAATTGTCGCCATTTTGTATTTTTAATTTCGCGCATGTGCATTGTTTCTTTTTATTTTGTCGGCTGCTATGCACAGCGTAGTAGACTTAGTTGGACACTGTCTTTGAGAAAAAGAGCTCCATGACGCAATTCAGTTCGCCAGAAATTTGGAAACAGTATGCTGTACTGCTTGGCATTAGCACCGGAAACTTCAAATAGGAACATTTGAGAGTGTTTTAGTGTCAATTTGAGAAACAGTGCTGAAAATTCGGAAAATTTCTATCCATTGTGGCTCCATACCATTTAAGTTATTTGAATTGCGTATGATATCTTGATCTTAATATGAAACAATCTTTTTTATAATTCAGTTTAAATGAATTCCAGGTGATATCAAAATCTTGAAATCATATTTTTCTTTCTTTATTCACTCAAATTCCAATTAAAAACGGGAATAATTTGATCTCTGGGATCGAGTAGTGATCGTTCCGCCGATAAGTCAATCGGAAAAAAGGGGAATAATTTGATCTCTGGGATCGAGTAGTTATCGTTCCGCCGATTAGTCAATCGGATTTTTTTTGCCACTAATGCAACAGAAACGTTTGCATTTAAAGGTCGATAGGATAAATTCGAATGAACAAGGAAAAGTGGTTATTTTGTTTAACATTTTAATTTAGTAAGTGTTACACAAACATGAATGTATACGTCTATATAAGTCTATTTATATGGGTGCGTGATCGGCTGGCTAGAATGTTTGCCTTCCGATCATGATACCGGTTGTCGAATTTTACTGTTTGTCAGGAAGTTCACTTCTTGATGTTATCATCCTGAGAAGATAATCTCAGCATACATCACTTTTGAAAATGTGGCAAAAAAAAAAAAAAAAAATTAGTTGACCCAAGCCTTGTGAATCTCATTGCGTAGACAGAGCTATGCTTGAGATTGCCGATGCTTGGCGGACTAGGGTAAGAGCTGGCGGACTGGGGTAAGAAATAGATCGTGAATTTTAAAGATTCCAAAATGAAGCTGCTATCTATTAACCATCACAAACAATCTGTCCTACTCCCCTACTCATAAGCATGGATCAGGCTAGTCTCCCTGAAAGCAAAACACTGCGCCTCCTCGGGTTAACTCTCACAACAGACCTCAAGTGGAATGACTATATAGAATCCATATCTAAAACTGCTGCTGAGAAAGTCGGTTTTCTGTGTAGGACCAGCATCAGCATTCTCATCCTTCTTTTACCCACTTCCTGACACCTCCTATAACCAGTAACTATTTCTCATAATTTCCTCCTATGCAAAACAGTGGCAGTTAAATGCCTTGCTTGGGGCGATTTGATTATAACGAAAAAGAAAAAATGAAGTCACAAGTCATCTTGACCGGGGGTTTAAACCTATTGACCTTGTTCAAACTGTTGATCACGCCATATCGTTCACTCTATCCCAACTGTGACTAATGTTTGTTCAGCGTAGTTGCAGTATAAACCACAGATGTGCTCTGTGGGTGTGGAACAAACACAAAGGTGTCTGAGCAGGGATTAATATGTTGCCCTAGCAGACATGTGTGCCAGAGAACAAGTATCCAGACATATTTTTATGTTTGTGTTCAGCAAAATTAGTTACAATGCGAATATTCTTTCATGGATAGGACCCTCCATGCCAATTGCATAGTAGCAAACCACCCACATTTCCTCCGTATCGCATCGGTGAGAAGTAGGTTCCAGCATTCTTTCCACGAACCACTCCTCAGCGGAACAGACTCCCAAAAGTATATTCCCATGTTCATTACAATCCTAACCGGTTTAAGTCTAAAGTTAACCCTCATATCCGTATAAATTAACCCTTAACAAAGCCCTTGCGCTTTGTACAGGGTGAACAATACACGAAAAAATAAAATAAAATAAAATAAAACAAAACAAAAAAAACAACAAAAAAGAAGGTAACTTTAAAATCAGACTAATAGACTTACTGTGTCAGTCTAACTGGTTTGATATTTTCTTAAAGGAAATATTTAGATAATCGTGCAGAAGTAAAGTGACGTATTTGACGGTATATAAGCCTCACTTTTTTAAAATTAAAAATATCTTTTAAAATTCCCCTGCGTCTTATATGTCATATTTTTTTTAATCATTTCACCCCGAGCAAGGCGGAAACGCCACTGATGTGCAGGGGGTTACATAAATGTCAAAAGATTAATTAGAAAAGAGTGAGGAGTACAAACTAGTTAGAAAGGAACAATAGAAAGCAGGTGCGATGACAGATATATAGGTGGAGAGAAAGGGAAGGTTATACATGGGTGGGGAGAGAGATAGAGACCAGTGGTTAGTAAATGAGTATTGACTTTGCATTTAAATTCTGGAGGTTGTAGCCGTCAGGAAAGCAAGAATACGGGAGCGAGTTCCACAGGCGGGAAGTGCGAGAGAAGAAGCTGCAGGAGTAGAATTGTCGTCTGCATTTGGCTAACCTGACTGTGAATGGGTGGGACCCAATTGCCAGTCTGGTTGCACGAGTAATATCATGCAGGTTTAAAATTCGCGATAGTCGGCCGAAATTAGATACCTGTCAACTCCTATTAGCTTAGACTTTAAAGTAACTTTCATATACCTATTGTCATTATTAAAAAGGTTTTACACAGATTAAAGGTGTTGTCATTGATAATATTCATTATTTTAATTCCATCACGTTTAATATTAGTACTTTGTTTCAGTAGAATTATATTCAATAAATTCAAATTATATATTTGTAAAAGATATTTTTTTCATAAATATATAGGCTCGCGTTCTTTTTTCCTATTATTTTTCGTTAAATTGTAAACATGGCTTGTTTAGCCAAAATCATACCTCATAAATATAGCCTAGGCTGTACCATTTACTGATAATTTTACTTATTTTATTAATTTGTAATTTTTTCTTGATTGTCCCTGCTGTGTCTTATATGCTGTCAAATACGGTAATTATAAAATTGATAATATAATGGTTGGCTGCTTCGTTTTCGAGTACATAATATCTTCTTTTTATTTTAACTAAAAATACTTTAATAACTTTTACTTTTCAATTAATGAAACGCTTTCAAAACTTGTAATTTTTCAAAACTGGTAATTTTCGGTGCATCTATATCGGATAAATATCACCATGGGATAAGAAGAACAAAGATGAACCAGTATTGGAAACCGATCAAAAATATTAGTTACTTGATTTATATTACACGTGCACATATTTACTTTGATCGGTGAGCGATATTTAAAAAAAAGAGACAATAATGACACAAGTGATTTAAAAGTATTGAATATAGCTGAGAGAGGATGCATGAAACCGTTCTTCCCTGGTCAACCATTGTGTCTTTTTTTTTTTTAAATATCTGAGCGAATTACTGTATTAGTTCGTTTTCGCGTCAGTTCATTAGAAATTCAACCATGTCTCGTCACACAGATCATCTTCGACAACAGAGTCTGAATTACTTATTCGTTTAGTATACATTACGTAATTCTTTGCTGATGTACATATGTTCTTAATAATTTCTCCGCCCCACAAGCCGGGATAATGTTTCGTAATGAACAAGAAAACTTTACAAAACACTCAATGCCTACAAGTCATGGTGAATATGTAAAGATGAAAGTGGAGGGGGAAGCAACAAACTATCAACAAACGGAGAGAGGAAGAATGCAAAACAAGAAAAAGGAGAGTGAGGAAATAAGAGAGAAAGGATGAGAGATGAAAAAGACACGAGTGAGACAGAAAGAGTAAATTAAATAATAATGTAGAGGAGGCAGTTATAGAGAAGGTATTTGTTGGATATTGGTAAAGAATATTTTAATTAAATGGGTGACTGAATTCTTGATGGTGGTAGGATTATCGCTATGTACGGGAAGGATATAAAAATAACAAGGAATATACATACCTACAAAATGTTATATCTTATTTTTAGAAAATCTGATTCATTGAATATTTTATACACGTCAACAAAATAATGTGATTGTGATAAACAACTATCAAATTTATTACTTTATAATGTTGGATGATACATCTATCTATCTATCTATCTATCTATCTATCTAATCATACTCTTATCTAGCTAGCTATTACATAAAGGCATTTATACAAACATGAACAGAAACGAGAGGGTTAGTAAAAAGTTCTTATCTCGCTACCACTTCCCAGTTTAATATTTTGAAATCTGGTCATTAAAATATTGATTCTGTGAAGTTGGTTGGACTGAAAACTTCTCTTCATTTTGTTGATTTACCCATAAATACCTTATATATTACGCGTGATTTGTTTTTTTTAATTGTAAGTGTGGTATGATCCATTTCTCCCATTAATGGTTCAATCTTGAATACATATCTTCAAGAGAACTCTGTTTGTATTGAGAATTTTGTTGTCTTTGTCGGACTCTCTGCTATCGGACGGAGAGGAACCCAAATGAGTTTGGAGGTAAATAGACAAGAGCCCGACTTCGCTTATGCAGGGTCTACGGAAAAGTTTTTCCCGAGTGTACATGTCCACGCCTTTATACCACATTCCGCTCTTGTGGGGAGGCTCGGGTAAATACCGAGTTCATCAAAGCTCTGACTTTTCATAAACTTCTTAAGTACCTACTGTGACAAAAGTTCTAATAAACTGCAGCACCTCACGCAATATGTTTCAGTACAAGCTTTTGAGTATTTCGCGGACACAATTTCCTACAAAGAGGCTCTAACAACAATGGACAGGATCTACATAAAAAGAGGAATTAAATTGTCTCTAGACATTTAAGGGCTACCAGGTGTCAACTACCCCCAGATTCAATTGACGGGTGCTATCAGTAAAATTAAGTAAAGACTGTTCATTTTTTTTCTGTATCAGCGGAACAATATTGAGCCGAAATGATACGAGATGCTTTTCATAAACGGGCTTCGATCCGCGGATATTCGACAAAGAATACTCGACTATAGCACCGTAATGTTACAGCAGGCATATTACCAGGCAAAAGTGCTAGATTTAGCAAGACAACATCCTAAAACGTACGATACAGATGCAGTAACGTCAAATACCTCTTCACCAATTTTGCAACTCCCAAACATTTTATAAAAAACTAGTCTCTTTAAAAAATCTTAATTAAAGGCACATGTTTTTTTTCTGCGGAGGCAAGAAACATGAAAAGTCATTATGCTGCGCTAAAAGAGACAAGAGCTATACATGCGGAAAGCAGAAACATTGGGCTAAGGTTTGTAGAAGTACAAAGGGAAGCGGAACGGTATCTTGTTTGATATCAGTGGATACGCTTGGCTGTCTATCAAATACAACGATAGAGATCACGGCTAACGAATAGCCACTAAAAGTATTTGACTGACACGGAGAACACAGAAAACTTCCTTAACATAAGCATTGCCAAAGAAAATTTATGGAAAACCTACCCATGCCTAAACAAAATGGCTAGTTCATCTCTTTACATACAAGTACTGGGATACTGTTTGGTTGATCTAAAAATAAAGGGTAATTTATATCAAGGAGTAAGATGTCTACTAATGAAGTATTTGTGTTGAGATTCTAATATTAGGGCACAACTTCTTGCGTCAACATTAATTAATAGAAATACCATTCGAAAGCCACCCTTAAAAGTCTGCAACCTAGCAGCCATGAGGATGCTGTACCAAGCACTTTTCAACAAACTAACACCCGATTGTATACTGTTATCTACTAATTCTAGGTCAGACAAGGAACAGGATAAATTATCCAAACCGAAGTTGCTCGTATGTTAAAGTAAGGTATAATCAAATCAAATCTTTTGCAGTGGAGAACTCGAGCCTTCGTAGTCTCGTCTGAGAACAGAAGAAAGCGAATGATGATCGATTATTCTCGATTGCCGTGTGTCTACCCTCTGTTAATAATAAACGAAACTTAAGAAAAAATAACCCAAAACAGTCTATTTAGTACTCTGGACCTCAAAAGTGCTTATCATCAGGTATAAGGACCAGCGATAAATCATGTACGGCCTTTGAGGCTAGTGGAAAATTTTATCAATTTCGTAGAATACTATTTCGCGTAACTAACGGCGTAGATAGCTTTCAACGGATGATAGACCAGATAATATCGAAAAAGAATACGCAATGAAAAATCGAGCAGAACAGGACAGAAATCCCAAATTATTCATGGCGGCTGTTATGAATATAATTTTAAGCATAAAAATATAAAAATAATTGGATACATAGTAAAAATAATATAAAACGCGATCCAGAAAGTCTGAATCCATTACTCAGCCTATCGGTTCCAAATAGTTTACACCTGTATGCATTAGGAATGTTCGCACACTATAGTCATTGGATCTCATCGTTTTCAGAAAAAGTACAACCTTTAACAATAGTATCAAAATTCTCGTTATCTCCCATATGGCGGATTTTATTATAATGGGAATAGAGGTTTATTATATGGTTTTTATTGGGTGATATTCGGTGGACACTAAGTTTTGCAGTGTAACATGGTGTCTAAAGAAGGTATAATATTTTTCATTTTCTATGTAAATTCTATTGTATGTTTGACTTTGTTTAGTTTATCTATAAGGTCAGGTAAATCAGTATCTCGAAGATATATCTATAAAGTATCATCGGTATATTGGAAGTATGTTGATTATTTAGGTAATATATATATATATATATATATAGTATTTTAAACCCGGTCCATGATGCAAGGATGCTCTCTCTCTCTTCACCAAATTAATTCCATTATTTGCAAATATAATTGTAGTTGCCGAGACGACTATATAGGGAGAACTACCCAGCGTCTGGACATGAGAATAAAGCAATATGTCTCTACTAAGATTAGGAACCACATCATACCTCGGAATGGACTCGTCCCAAATACTTAGGGTTCCGCCATTTGCAAGCACCTTTTAAATAATAGAAAGTGTGCTGCGAATTTTAGTGTAGATTGGTTTACTGTTGTGTCCCGGTCACACTCTTTGTTCCATCTCAAGGTGCTAGAGGCTTTATATATCGGGCCTCGCAAACCTTCCCTGTGCAAACAGCGTGAATTGTTGGGGCTCGATATTATTAGCCTCTAGTTCTTTGTATTCATATTTTTTCCTCCTCATTTTTCATTACACACTTCTGTACTTTAATTCTAATTTAAATCTCCCGTGCAAGCCCGAGGAGAGGAAGAGAAACCGGTCGCTTTTTTACTATTTTACAATAGCTACACACTTTCATCTCTTTAATTAAATTTTGTACCTATAAAAACATTTACACGCACACACACACACACACACGCACGCACACACACACACCGTACTACGTAAAATAGTTAAAAGCCACCTTAAACTATAATACATTTTTAATAAATAGTCTATTTGTAAATGAAGACTTCGTACCCTTTTCCTCTTATGATATGTTGACTACGAGTGTCATCTACATAATAAAACTTCATAGTCTTTGCAAGGGTTTAAAATTTGACGGAAAGATATTCTCTAACTTACGAAAAATGGGCGTGGATAAAACTTCGACCATTTTGCATGACTCTCAGATTGAGATTTCACTTAGTATTCCCGAGAAGGAACAAAAGCATCCATGTCGGCAAGTGACTCAACCAGAAACCTCACTGGCACAATTCTTTATAGAAGGTTAAGAATCTAGACTTTAAAGTCAAGAACGAGAAACTTCAGCCCATATATTGCAGCAATACTCAATTTATTTATCACTAGTCTGACTCATGTAAAGATAGGGTATAGCAGAAAAAGTTTGGTACTTGCTGGAGCGATAGAATGAAACAACAATTTTCCATCATCTTTAGAATCAATCCTATGATTTCCACTTGAGATTTTGAATGAATATAAGACCCAACATACGTTAAAAGCAAGAATCCATCTCTGAGGGGGCAACTTCTCGTAGAGACTAGAGAAAAATCAGGGTATGAATTATACTAACTTGGTTTTTGTTGTATTGAACGTTACAAACTAAATTTCTACCCATTAAGCTGTTTGATCTTAGTCAGAAAAGAGATCAGCACCAAAGCTCTGATCATCTTGATTTTTGTAGGTTCGTCCATAAACCGTGGTATAATCTTCATAGATGCTTATTAGTAACATGAGAATGTTCCTTGGTAGATCGTTAATAACTAGTAGAAGAAAGGTTCGACGAAGGAGTGACCCTTTAAGGAACACTTACATTCTTCCTTAATTTTGATAAATTCTTACACCTGATATGATGCAAAAGCGACAGAAAACTATACCAAGAAATAGAATGGAATACAGAAAACTATGCAAGGGAATAAAAAGGAAATGCAGAAAGTCTGAAAAGGAATGGCTCAACGATATACAGAAATAGAGAGATAGAACACTAATAATAAAGGAGACATGCATAAAAATTAGGAGAGCAGGGCAAAAGACATGTTCCTCAACAGGATCTATAAAATCCAAAGACAGAACGCTCATATAAAAGAAAGAGAAAACATCTCAGTGATGGAAAGAAAACATAAGAGATCTCTTTTACGTAAAGAGAGATAGACACAAACAGACTGGAAATATTAAAATTCGAAATGGAATCTGCACTAGCCTACCTGAATAGAAACAAAGCGGCCGGACCATACAGTATTGCAATAGAGATACTGGCAGCCTTAGACGATTTCGGCGCAGATAAAATCACAAAAATAATAAATGAAATCTACAACACCGGCAATATCTCGAAAGACATAAACAAATCAATTTTCATAGCACTGCCTAGGAAACTTCTGCAAATGAATATGAACTCCATCGAACGATCAGCTTGAGTCACACAACAAAACACATCATCCGAATTCTGATGACTAGAGCGCGCAGCAGAATCAGACCGGAAATAGGAAGTGAAATTTCATCAAAGACAGCGGATCAAGGAACGCGATATTTATGCTTAGAATGTTGTCAGAAAAGGCAATACAAGTGCAAAAGGACGTGTACTTGTGTTTCCTAGACGACGCAAAGGCATTCGACAAAGTAAGCCACAAAACCTGATGGAGACATTAGAGTAATCGAGAACCTGTACTGGCAACAAACTGTTTGCACACGGACAGAAAACAAGTTTATCAAATATACAAAGACAAAATTGGGTGTAAGACAAGGATATGTCTTCTCATCATATCTACTCAACCTATAGAGCAAGACAATCCTGAGAGTAGAAGTCCTGCCAGGATTCGTTAATGGTAGCAGCAATCTAAACAATATAAGATACGCCGATGATACAGTGCTGATTGCAAACACGGAAGTAAACTACACGATCTCCTACAGGAAGTAGTTACAGAAAGTGGAAAGAAAGGACGACATATAAACTACAAATAAAAAAACTAAAAAAAAAAAAAAACTGAATGTATAGTAATCAGTAAAAAGAGTGGCTAAAATGCCAACTACAAGTCGGGGATATTAAAATCAATCAGGTACACTAATTTAAATACCTGTTAGTGTCTTAACAGAGGACGGAAAATGCGACACTGAGATACGAAGGCGAATTGTCCTGGCCAAAGATGCATTCCAAAAGCTGTGTAGAGTATTAAGAGACAGGAAAGTTTCGCTGGAAATAAAGAAGAGAGTACTGGATTGTTATGTGATGTCTGTCCTTCAATATTGGAGCGAATGCAGGACAATCTCATCAATAATGAAGGTAAGACTAGAAGCAACCGAAATGGGTTTCTACTGAAGAATGCTGAGGATACCATAAACAAAACATGTGAGTAACAATAAGGTTTTGGAGACGATGGACACGAAAAGGAAATTGATAGTTAACATAAGGAACAGACAAAGTTTCTGGGACATATGGTGAGGAAAGCCGGGCTTGGATAATCTGATACTCAGGGAACGGATAGAGGAGAGACATACTTGATGAACTTGAGCAGATGGAAAGCGGAACGGGGGTTGAGCGGGATAACAGGAGAAGGAGTGTTAAGGGCTACAAGAGATAGGGAGATGTGGAGAGCCATGATCTGGAGTGACACGGCACATAAAAGAAGAAGAAAATAATTTAGCGTCAGTTTGTTTAATGTAGCATTTCCTATTTTTCTTTTGTCTTTAAATAACTTACACATATTCCAGCAATTTCTATTTTCTTGAAATTTCCCAATCAAGATATTTTATATTTATTATATGCCAAGAAAATGTTTTGATTAGAAATTGAATATCATGTAAAACTAAACCTTTAATACTGTTTATAAGACATTAAATGCTGGTAATGTCTAATTTTCTACTTGTAAACAATTTCCGATATAGTTAAAAAGGGGCATAACTGCAAAAAAATCAAGGAGTCTCAAAATAATGTTATAAATATATTCGACTAGATTTTCCATATATTTCCACGTAAAGAAGTTCCGATCAGTTTGTCGGGTAAAGTTTTCCTGATTACTGATGTCTGATGCGTTTTTGTTATTGAATCATTTCAGAAATTAGAAAGAAAGAAAAAAAAAAGAAGAAAAACTCTATTTCGACATGTTCCTGTTCTATATACCGAATATTCACCAGCCAATGATTTTTTTAAAACCTCGAATCTCGATGCCAGTAGATTAAACAAGTCATTAAACTGAAATTTTTGCATTCAAATTAAATGAATTTAATAAATGAAATTTTTATGTTTCCCTTGTGGCAGCTCGTTTGAGGGATATGCAACATTAAGTCTTCCTATAACGTCAATTGTGCGCAGTTAAACAACATCGCTGTGATTTTTCAAAGTAGCTATAATATTAACACAGAAATGGGAACCTATAAAAAGGACTTTAATACAAATAAATTAATCTTCTTGAAGCCTGTAGACTCCCATAGGAAATGCGGGCTGCAATAAAATAATTTTAGGCGATACTACTGCGGTTTCAGTGACAAATACCTATTACGATGTGATATTCCTAGCCTCACGCTCAACCGGTTTAAATTCAGAGCTGCCATTTTCCTAGAGTGGTTTCCAAGGCTCGAGAGCCTAAAAGTAACTACTATTTTACCTTTGATTATGCTTTGGGGATGAAATCTAAATTTGGCACAAACTCTTTCAGTTGTAATTGAAACCGGCTTGCCGATGGCATATTCTGTACTGTTAACCATGTTACTCGAGCCTTTAGATAAATACCTCGGTTCATCTAAATATTGAGACAAACACACAGTACATACTACGCATAAGTTATGATAAGGTATCTCGACGTGGTGTAATGGTTAGCAAGCTTGATTCGCTAGAAACTATTACGACTGAGTACCCCATGCTTTTCGGCCTTGTGCGCTTAGAAAATCACCACATAAGTTATAAGTATGTATATTTGCATTGACGTATAAAATGATTGACATAAGGACGCAGGGTTAAACGAAAATGCAAAGACACGTTGCATACTTGTTTCTTTCTCACATACACTCGTAAACACACACAAACATGGTGATTTCCTAAGTGTAGCTTATGGATCACCCAGTGAGGAATGAACACATTATTAAATCATAATTGATCTAGCAAGACAAGTTTGCTAACCATTACACCATCTCGAAGTGCCCCCCACCCAATAAATATGTACATGTATACAAAAGAAGATCTACAAATGTTTATATATCTCGATAATTGCGAAGTTGAGCAACAATCATTTTTTCGTAAAAGTTTCGTTAAAACGACAGGCAAGATACCCTGATTAAGTAATTTATTTATATTTTCTTTTGTTCGTATATTTTTCTCTCTATATATTTCTGTGTCTAATTTCCATATCCTCGCATAAGACACACACATCGTATACAATCCTGTTTCGCTGTATCACAGCTTATCTGTACTTCTAGACATTCGATTGCTTCCCGCCATTGAAACTCGACCGATTTGACATCAGTCGGAGATTTTAACTCTAAGCTATTGGCACACGGCGGAGGAAGGCAGATTTTAGCCGAAATAGCGGAGAGTAGACACTGTTTTTAAAATCTATTATTTCTCCAGAAATATATATAGGAGGAATCTATAGTACACCCCCAAAATGTATATACATTTCAAGAAAGGAAAAACTTGTCTTTCGTAGCTTTATCAAATTGCGATAACCCTGTTTACTGTAGTATTTTCTCGACAGATGGCATTACCCTCGTGGCTGTAGAATCAACAAATTCTAAAAAATGTATATCACCGAAAACTGACTACATTAGTGGCCCTTAGACGAGAAATTGATAATGCATATGCAGCAATTCTACTGGACACTTTGATCAATGTTGCCCAAGTAGGAGTTTGCCGTACTAATAAATGTCTGGAAGTCACACTTTTGTGCATCTCTTGTGATTGTAGAGTCCAAAGGTAACTTGTATTAATCTCCTAATGTCTGAATACATTTAGCATTACAATATTTATACATTTTTTTTTTACTTTCCCGAAGTGTGTATACATTTTTTGGTGGACACTCTTTGTCTGTCTGTCTGTCTGTCTGTCTGTCTGTCTGTCTGTCTGTCTGTCTCTCTCTCTCTCTCTCTCTATATATATATATATATATATAAGTGAAAATTAAAGTCAACACCAGGAGATGACAGTCTGTTTCACGCTAGACGAAATCGTTAGACATGTGCGTTGTTCTTTTGTTCGACTTTTATATATACAGGTCAGTGGTGCATTGTGGTTACTCTATTACATTGTGGGTGGTCTATTGTATTATTCTAACTGTTGGGCGTTGTTTGTTAATTTGTTTATTATTTACTTAGTTTATTTGCTTATTTATTTGTTTGGATTAATTCATTTAACTTGCTTTTGTTTATTCATTTTATTTTATTTATTACTGTTTTCAGTTTTCAATTTTGAAGTAACGGAGTAAAAATTTGTTGTAGTATCTGCATCTTGAGATCTTCTGATCGTTTACTTACTGGTTTGTTTTGGTCTGGGAAGGTAATTGTAGATATTTTTCTTTCAGATAGAGCTTACAGTTTTTGGATTGATTATTGTAGGTTGATGTTCTTTTCTTTATTTTCCATGAGATAATAGAATAGAAATCGTGTTGGAGGAAACGTAGCGATGAAACAAAATAGAGAAACGAACAGTCTCGGGCGGGTTTTGAAATCGACTCGTTTAGTTCATTTCCCCCATTCGTTATTAATTTAGCCGTCCCTAAATATAAAATTTCAAACGATCTTCAAAGAGGGGGTGAACTCCCCAAAATTAAGAATACATTCGCACACTGACTTGAAACACATCCACAAAGATGTCCATGTGTTACTTTTCTCTTTGATAGAAAACATTTAATGAAAGAGCAGAAACTGAAATATAATACTCTTCTTAGATGATCGGCACAATTAAAATAAAAGACGTGTCTGCTGGTAAACGTAACCAACCAGCATCCATTTAGATACGGAAAAATATATAATTCTATTTTTTTTCAGCGGAAACAGTCACCTGGCGTCTGGTTTTGCTCTTAAAATCTGGATACTTCCCCCATCCTCAGCATATACATGGTAAATTATTCGTGCAAAACGTTGGGAGGCATATGCCGTGGAACGATAGTTAGCCATCTAGTGAATTCGATTCTTACTGGACAAACTATTATTATGATCTCTATACGAAATTTAACTTATATATACATATAAGAGATAGGGAGAGAGAAAGAGTGAGTGTGTTTGACCGTTTTAAGCTATATTCAGGTTATAACGATTTATACAAATGTTTTATCCTTGATAATGAGCTATATTCTCCATAAACATAGCAAATTTATAACGATTTTCCCACTCGTTTGAATAAGGCACAAGTCTTAACATGGGGAACCAGACACTAACATCAGTATTTTTTTCAAATGTTCACACACACACACACATATATATATATATATATATATATAATAAATAGCATAAATATAGAACAGGTAGGAAAAATTTTAAAATCATTTATCTTAGCAAATCTCTAAAGAAGCTTATTAAAGTGAAACATGTTAGACACTTTTCCCCTTTATGTTCTTTACTTATTCTGTTCATCTTGCCGGATTTCAATCCATATATTCAAGTGATATATATATATATATATATATATATATATATATATATATATTGTGTGTGTATTTGGATCGTAATCTCTAATGTAAATATTTTTCGTTGAAAACCAACAAAATTATTTCAAATTAATTTTTTCTATGGTTCGGACCATTTTCTCAGTTTCCGGAGAGAATTTAAATATAAATTCTTCAATGTGGTGTAAGTATATTCGGCTTTCTTGTTTTGACTATAAGTATTCATGTCTGCTATTTCAAGCGTCATTAAATTTCATGTCGGTGTTTTTAACTATTGTTTCTTTACGCGTCTTTCGTTGTATGGTGATATCCTATTTTTAATTGGAAAATTTATTTAATGTTTGTTACCAAAGTGAATTCAATCAGGTAATAGGAATATGCTCAGATTTAGTGGAAACCAATCTGGTAATAACTGAGCATTACTAGCGGAGAATTAACTAAAAGAGATATCCTTAGGCATTGCCAGCTGATTGACACCGATTTACCCCTCACCGCATGAATTAATGACTAAAACTGTGATAGTTAAAAATAAAAGTAAAAACAATGAAGACGTTAGTACGACTATAAGTAATGTTAACTTCCGAAAATTAGAAAAAGACCAGACAAGACAACTAAAATAAATTTAACCCCACACAACAAAGCAGCAAAATACAATGTTCACATTAATCTTATAATTCTGCTTCTCCCTACCTTTGTTACCTAGTTAGTGTGTATGACACTTCTGCCCTTCCAATACCTAATAAATAATAGATTAGTCCGTTTTTGAATTTATAGAAAGAGGGAAAAGACATATCAGAGACGCTACTTGGTTTCAGTGAGAAAAAGAAAGAAAGAAAGAAATGCCCTTTCAATACCTACTAAATAATGAATAATTCCGTTTTGATCGTGAGAGAAGAGAGTAAAAAATATCAGATACGCTGTTTGTTTTCAGTGAGAAAATTCAAACAGGAAGCCGTGACATTTTCGCGGGTTCTACTAGTAAAATAAATTATCGTTCTGCTTATCATGAATAATTCATTTAACAGACTCTAAACTCAATTTTTATGACGATTAAAACATTATGCTTCAATTTATAAGCAGAAGGCGGGATCATTGATCGTGGTGGCGGGGGTTGACAAGGTGACTAATAAAGGAAATGATCAAAATACCGGACGATTTGGGTTCATTGCGTTTCCAGGAAGATTTGATAAACAATGTTAAAACTTAGAACAAGAAGAAAAACTAAAAGTCCAGTGCGCAAGTGTTGAAAAAAAAAAAGAAAAAAAAGAAAAAAAGAAATACTAACACATCACTCAATAAGTCCCGGGCCTGACATATAGATGGTGCCACTAATAAAAAATCCATATAGTTTTTATAGATTACTAACCTTCAAATGGTACGTGACAAAATTTGGGCTTAATCGAATTATTAGTTTAGAAATTACAGTTATTTAAGTGAAGCTACTGCTGAAAAATTTCAAAACAATTGAAAAGCTGAAGTTGATAAAGCATTGCTTTGTTATGGGAAAAATACTGTTCAAGCAAAGCAATGTCTTGATAAGTGTTATTCGAAAACAACGGTTAACAAGTGGTATGCTGACCTTAAACGCCGTCGTACAGGCACAAATGATGCTGAACGCTCACGTCACCTAAAATCGGCAGTTTTCCCGGAAAACATTAAAAAATTTAAAAAAATTTATAAACTCGTTTTGGCCGATCGTAAATTGAAGTTGCGTGAGATTATAAAGGAGTTGAACATATCAAAAGGCAGTGTTTTCACCATTTTGAGCAAAAAAATTATCAATGAGAAAGCTGTGTTCAAAGTGGGTGCCGCGTTTGCTCACAACTGATCAAAATCAGCAACGACTATTCAGAGCGTTGTTTGTAACTGTTTTAACGCAACAAGAAGTTTTTTCGTAAATATGTAACAACAGATGAAACATGGATCCACCACTTCGCTCCGAAATCAAATTGACAGTCAGCTGAGTGAACAGCAGCAGGTGAAATCCGTCTAAAGCGACCAAAGAAGCAAACATCAACAGGCAAGGTTTTGGACTTCGTATTTTGGGATGTGCAAGGTATTTAGTTCATCGGTTACCTTGAAAAAGGAAGAACCATTAATAGCGAATATTATATAGCATTATTGGTGCGTTTGAAGGAAGAAATCGCCAAAAAACGGCCACAAATGAAGAAGAAAAAAGTGATCTTTCACCAAGACAATGCACCGTGTCACAAGTCGGTCGCAACCATGGCAGAACTACATGACTTGCACTTCAAATTGCTTCCGCATCTCCCTTTTGTCCAGATCTGGCCCCCAGCGACTACTGGCCGTTTGCAGACCTCAAAGAATACTCCAGGGAAAGAGATTTGGCTCCAATAAAGAAGTAATATCAGAAACTGAGGCGTATTTTGAAGCCAAAGACAAATTGTTATACAAAAAAGGCATCGAATTGTTAGAGAAGCATTGGAATCAGTGTATCACCCTACAAGGAAATTATGTTGATGAATAAATCCGGATGTTGCGTAAAAGTTGTTGTTTTATTAGTTAGGCCTGGGATTTATTGAGTAATGTGTTATCTACTTAATTTTATTCATATCTATCGATCTATCTATAAATTTTATTAAAATCGAAAAGTTTTAACTTTTATTGTATTTTTCCAATTTCCGAATAATATGTCGATTTTTTAATAATATTCCTCTTCTACATGGTTTAAGAGGCGTTCAAAGAAGAGGGTTGTTAAGTGAACGATATAAATAACAGGTGCCATCTATGCAGATATATGGGAAAGATAACAGTTAAATTTAGATTTGAAGACGTTAATAGTGTAGCGGTTAGGAAAGCATCGACCCTGGGATTATGTTGTACAAAACGGCAGTTCTTAAAAATAAGCTATCCTAATAAAACTTATTGTTCATTATAGACACACGAAAAAAATGTGGGTGGTTTGCTTCAATTTACGCATTGCCGCGGGTCTGGGTTGGTAAGGAACTAAGGAATTAGTAACTAGAATAGTAAGGTAGAAAATAATTCATCACTCACAAGGCTGCGTAGACGCGTTCAGACGCTTTCAAGATTGGAGAGTGCAGAATGGACAGCTAGCCCCCATATTGAAACATTACCACCTTTTCGACCGGATCTAGGTTTTGTAAAGGTAAGAAGAATCAGATACTTACTGTAGGGGTACAGGGAGTCTATTATTTTCCCAGTATGAATATATGAATTCCACTTGAGGTCTGGGGCGAGCTTAGGCCCAAATAGACGTTCAAAATAATAGGGCCTTTTCGAGAGAACACCTCTTCATTGCGATAGAAATAAATTCAAGGGCTACTCTGTGATGATGGAACTTAACAAGTTTGGTTTTTGAGGCCATGAATGTGCCCAGCCAGTTGATAATGTTCGGTTAGAAGAGAGATTCTGGGCATCTACATCTTTGGAGGTATAATTTATATAGATATTCACAAGAGATTGTAGAGTGCTCTTGGCAGGGCATTAATATGATTCCATAGCTGGAGAGTTTGGGTAGTAATTCAGTGTTGTACATTATCAAAATCTTCGGTTTATCTAATATGATCGTCCTTGTGATGTGTCTATTGTCTAATACTTCGTTGATTCAGTGAGTAATTACTGTTAGGACATCAACAGTGGACCGATCAGATGTAAATCTGTACTGTTTGTCCCTCAAGAAGTTGTTTCTGTTGAGATGCACTGTAACTTGTTGATTTTAACCCCAAAGAAGTTGCTATTGACAAGTGAAGGCTGATTAGTAGATTTGTTCGCTCACCCGCATTCTTGAAATTTGGGCATGTGTCCGACACCTTCCTTGGGAGAATTTCTCCTTTAAGCGGCGGTTAGTATCTGCCTTCTTCATCGGTTTTGTTCGAGTGAAATGATTACATTTGTGGTGAATATTAAAGTCCCCGCAAATATGAAAGTTAACTTAGGGACTTTTAGGGATGATATGGTCAGACTTCTAAGCTATTTTGTCGGTTATTAAATTCCATTGTCCTGTGGACGACAGATATTGAAGAAAAAGGAGTTGCTGTGAACAAGGGCTATGAAAAACTACATGAAAAGGAAATCATTCTCCGTTTTGGGGATTCCTACCACGTGAGAACCCGCCCTTTTTACCGAATCCGTAGACCAGGCAATTTTTAGAGTTGTTTCATTATTAGGGGCGAGTAATCCGGGATGTATATTGGGTTGTCCGGAAAATTAATACCCATTTTTAAGGGAAATTAAAACACAAAACAAAATTATACCATTAAATATTTTATCAGCCAAATATGAACAATTTTGTTGCACAACTTTTCTCCGTTTTTACTTCAACTTAAAGATTCCGTCTTCTCAAAATTTTGGTTGTTTCTCGGCAAAAAAAACCATTAGGGTGTTTTTATGCCATCTAAAATTTCAAAAGTTTTTATCGTTGAGATTATTTTGCAAGGATCTGAATAAATGAAAACCCGAAGAAGCGATATCTGGTGAATATGGCGGGTGGGGTAACACATCCGGGTTGCCAAAGAAACATGAAGTCTGGCATTATCCTGGTGGAAAACATTTCCTGTCTGTGAACACTGCACAGTTTTCTTGAACTGCTGCCTTTAATTCGTTTAGCTGCAAGCAATACTTTTCCAAAATCAATTGATTGGTTAATTCATAGGATAAGATTCATAGTATAAGATTTCTTTTCAATCCAACCAGATGCACGGTATGACTTTCTTCGGATGAAAACCTGCTTTTGGGGTGTCTAAATTTAACCCCTGCTGCTTATCTCCAGAATCTTTTTCATTGAACATTAGAGTAAACGATTCATTTCTTATCACCCGTTACAGTTTGCTTAAAATGGCACATTTTCATTGCATTTATACAGCAAATCACAGGCAGAAAATCCTTTTCACTCAGATCATGTAGTACTCAAATTTTATAATGATTTGAGTAGCCAAGCTTCGCGAAGTGCTCATGGATGATGGTTTTTTATATATTTAGTGTTTCTGCTAATTCCCGCTTTCTGGAATGTGGGTTATTCTCAATCCGTCTCTTGATTTGGTTGTAATTTGTAGCAGGGGTGTGTGTGCCTGAGCGTTCTTCATCAATAAGCTATAAATTTTACGAACCACTTCTGTACAGTTATGTTAGTTAAAACACCTTTCCCGTACGGAGAACATTTTTTGCTTTTCCAGTAATAAAAAGCATCAAGTGTCTAAAATGCTCCTTGTAACCTCACATTTTCATAGGGATGCAGTATTAACACGAATTAAGTAATTCTAAATTTTCTTCTAAAGAGATAGTTTGAAATGTGCTCTAATCAGAAATGTAAGCATGTTATATCTGTCGATAAATTTGACATGTTCTAATGTGTTAGCACACATACGATTGATATATTTTGTCATCATGTATACTTTACTATTATTGCTTTTATTATTATTGTTATATCTTTAATTTTACTTATAGTTTTTATGTAATAGAATTATTTTAATGTTAAAGTATATATATATTTTTATCATTATTGTTATAATGTATACTTTACTATGATTGTTTTTATTACTAATTTTATATTTTTATTCTTACTTATTGTTTTATATAATAGTATTATTTAATGTAAAAGTATATTCTTTTAATGGGTTTTATGAATTATTACTTTGCATTTTCATAATTTTTATCAATTATTGCTATATTTTATCTTTATTATTAGTATCTGTATTATTATTATTATTATTATTTTAAGTTTTTTAAATATTAGTTTCTTTATCATGTTATTACCAATAAGTTTTATGTAATAATAGTATTATTATTACGGTTAGAATTAATAAGAAAAACTGACAATTCATTTTTTCTAGCGAAAATTCAACCCCTAATTTTTAATTTTTAATGTCATGCATTTTAAGATAAACAACTAAAAATCCAAGTAAAGATTTACTGACTTCGTTAACTACTGTCTTTGTAAATCTAGGCCAAGGCTAATATATATAATGTCAGTCAGTTTAGGTACCATACGTGATACACGCTTGGGCGATCATGTCTCGAAAGAGACATGACTGACTGGGCAGAAGATTATCCCGTAGTAGGTTGCCATTGCTTTCTGCGGTAGACTGGTTGCCGACCAAGGCTATAGAACCCAATCTGTCCTGCTATTTAACCCATAACTGGAAGGAAGAGACGGATTAATACCTTTCCCAAGGGTATTTGCGCGTAAGTGAATACAATGGATTCAGCTGGAATTCGAACTCGGCTCCCCGGTTTCTCGTTCCGAGCCGATATCCACTGTACCACAACGCACATCCATATATAATGTATAGACGCTAATATCCAACACTGTTAAGTTAACCTTCTTTCCTCTATTTTTTCTTCTCTTTTTCTTTTGCTTTTTCACTTGACCTTTTCTGGATAATTTTGACCCATTCCTTGTCATATGAATTTGGTCTGAGGAGCGGTTTATAAGAGCCGCGAAATATAATATTGCCAATGGGTTTATAAAAATATCTAACTTATGTTCTTTATTATAATAATCTGTTAAATCTTAACATTGAGTTTTCTTTGGATTTAATCTCCTGTGGAATTTACCTTTTTTTTTGTTTTTTAATCATTTCACCCCGAGCAAGGCGGAAACGCCACTGATGTACAGGGGGCTACATAAATGTAAAAAGATTAATTAGAAAAGAGTGAGGAGTACAGACTAGTTAGAAAGGAACAATAGAAAGCAGGTGCGATGACAGATACATAGGTGGAGAGAAAGGGAAGGTTATACATGGGTGGGGAAAGAGATAGAGACCAGTGGTTAGTAGATTAGTATTGACTTTGCATTTAAATTTCTGGAGGTTGTAGCCGTCAGGAAAGCAAGAATACGGGAGTGAGTTCCACATGCGGGAAGTGCGAGAGAAGAAGCTGCAGGAGTAGAATTGTCGTCTGCATTTGGCTAACCTGACTGTGAATGGGTGGGACCCAGTTGCCAGTCTGGTTGCACGAGTAAACACCTGTTGAGTAGGCATCAGTGACTTAAATTCGTCTGAGCAGAAGTCATGAAAGTATTTATAGAACAGACAAAGGGAGGCCACATTTCGACGATGGGGAAGTGGCTGCAGTCGAGCTGCCAGATCAGTACCTATCACATTACAGACTCTCCTTTGGAGCCTGTCAAGAACACTGAGGAGAACGGCAGGGGCACCTGACCATAAATGGCAGCAGTATTCCATGCACGGACGGATGGTTGACTTGTATATATGCAGGATGGATTCAGGTGGAAAAAACATCCTGGATCGACATAGTGACCCAACCTTCTTAGCAGTAGATTTTGCTATGGATTTAATATAGTGGTTCCATTTGAGGTCTGAGGACAGGATAAGTCCGAGGAGGCGTAGTGTATTACTCTCCGGGAGAATCGCTTGGTCCATGCTTATGGGAGGCAGGAGAGGTTGCCTGTAATGGTTGACAGACAACAGCTTGGTCTTTGATGAATTGAAGTTGACAAGCCACTTCTTGCCCCAGTTCACCACAGAGTGTAGATCCCGCTCAAGGTCAGCAGCGAGATTATGTCTGTCCGCCACGACAAGTTTCTTACTGGTGCGGGAGTATATTGTAGTGTCATCTGCGTAGATGTCTACTTGGGACTTGATCTCATCTGGGAGGTCGATGATGAAAATAAGGAAGAGCGTCGGGCCCAGGATAGAGCCCTGTGGGACACCAGCATTCGTGCTGTAGGACGAAGAGGCACGCCCATTCAGAACGACCTTTATTTTGCGGTTATTTAAGAAAGATTGGATTAGGTCAAGCAGGCGACCGGTAATACCATAACCGCGTAGTTTGCATAGGAGGCCAGAGTGCCAAACCCTGTCGAAAGCCTTGGAGATGTCCAGAGCAACCGCGCGAGCCTCGTCAGACTCATCAAGGGCCTGTAGCATGTACTCCGTTACGGTTGTTAGCAGGTCGGCCGTGGACCTGGCAAAGCGGAATCCATATTGCCTGTCGGAGAACAGTTTGTGGGCGGTGAGATGATGAACTATTTCAGCATTGATTATAGCCTCGAATACTTTCCCGAATATCGGTAGAAGACTGATAGGGCGATAGTTGGATGGGTCCGAGGCTTCACCACAATTCTTAAATACAGGAACGACTGAAGAGAACTTCCAGCATGCAGGAAAGCAGGAAGCAGAAAGGCAGTAATTAAATAGTTTAAAGAGGACAGGGGAAAGTTCAGGAGTACACCTCTTAAGAACTATCACCGGGATTCCATCGTCCCCACACGCCTTATGGGGGTCGAGTTTTGAAATTACTCTGGATACTACTGTCGGGGTAATATATACATCGTGCAGTTTGGCCTCAGTTCTAATAGGGAAGTTGGGTGGGTGTACTCCGGACGAGTCGAATGTGGAGTTGGATGAGAATCTGTGGGCAAAGCACTCAGCTTTGTCCGCAGATGACGTGAGAACCTTAAATCCATGGATTAAAGGAGGTATTGAGGATTTCCTATTGTTGAGCACTCGTTTACAAATCCTCCAATAGTCCTTGGAGCCGAACTTGTGGTCAGCTATGTGCTGTCGCATTCTCTCAGCAAACAACTGTTTGGCATCATTTAGGGTTCTCTTGCATTCATTGCGAGCAGATGTGAACAGGCGCCTATTGTGATCAGTTGACTGTCTCCGGAATAGACGGGAGTAATGGTTCCTGTGGGCAATGGCGGCTGAGCAGACCGGAGAGAACCACGGAGAGGTACCAAGGTTTCTCTCTTTCTCTCTCTCTCTCTCTCTCTCTCTATATATATATATATATATATATATATATATATATATCGAAAGAGAGAGAGAGAGAGAAAGAATGTGTGATAGAGAGAATATGTGTGTGTGTGTGTGTGTGTGTGTGTGTGAGAGAGAGAGAGATTAGTGAGCGCCATTTTTACGTCTCAAGCGATTATAAATCTTGTCAAATTGAACTGATAGTCACTGTGCAAAGTTAATTTCTATTTTATTGCCCATATCTTCTACAAACGCATCACAGTGTGGTTTGCTACGTTATATCGCTCACTTATTTTTGGTGCTTTGAAAGGGGACGTTAAATAGTGACATGCAGGTTCAGAAAATTATTCTACCCTTTCTGTTGCTATTCTTGAAAGAGAAAATCGATCCACGTGATACTAACCATCTACCATTCAAAATGCTCTGCAATATATTCGACAACATCAATGACCGTACGTTCGCTCGCCAGAATGTTTCTCGTTGATATGAGTCAATATCCTACTCTTTCGGTTAGCTCACTTGCTATATTTATGGAAGAAATATGCTCAATATTGGAGCTTTTGTAGAGCTGAGATGTGCGAATGTAAGTTTTGTACAAGAATGGTTAGTTATATGTGCACCCGTCATCTTGTTGCAAGTAAATGATTTTTAATCGTCCATGTTGAGATTCTTTTCCCTTTTTGGTCATGTATCCACTTTTCAGTCTTTATGGAGCTCAGAAGCGTCTACGCTTGATTATACATATCCGCAATAAAAAAAACAAACTTTCTCATAGACGAAATGTTGCAAGCCCCTCACTGCTCTCTCGCTACCAACCCTGAACTTTACAGATGAAATTCCGCAGGCATCTCATTAATTTATCGCTATTTTCATGGCAAATATTCTGACATTCTTTAGTTCCTTTCGTATTCCATTAGTAAGGAGGAAGTTCTACTCAGAGAAATTTCTTCCAAAAACCACTACTTTATGGAACAGACTGCTGAAAACATGCGTTCTAGACTACTGCAAAACCACTTCGTATCTAAGGTTAGCCGTTTTCTTTCTCACTTAAAATGCATGCAGCTCTTGCTCTTTTTGGAACCCATTTATCTTGAGTAGCTCTTACGTCTTTTATTAGTTGAAAATTAAAAAAATAAATGGCCTGATATGTGCAGTAGATGCCTAGCGATCTACTGCTTTTACGAGGTACCGATTTTCGTTAGCGTCTGTACTACATAGCCATCTAGAACCTGATCTAAGGAGATAGGAATATTCTGTTGACTAATAGCGAAGCTCCATCAAAGCAATACTTCCAAAATGCGCTGCATTTCTCGAAATGACCATCCAGCTTCTAGTATGAACACAATCTGAGCCCTCTGAACTCTCAAACAGTTCTAATTGAACGAAATGTGATTTGCACTCCCGTAATATGGTATTTACTTTCTTTCACATCACAATTTTATCAAATAATGCTCCCTTGTCTAAACCCAAGACCTAGACATTACACTGTTACTAGTTTAGTATCACGAAAACATCGACGAAGACTATGAAGTTTTTATCACCATATTTTCTATACCATCAGTAAGTACATCTTGTACCCAGATCAAAATTCAGCGTGTCCTTCAGGATGTGATTTTATTATTTACCAGTGCAGTTTCACATTTTCTTTTCTTCATTTTGTTTCTCTTTTCCCTTTTTCTCTTTTTCTTCTCATTTTCTTTTTTTCTTCCGAAAGATTTACTTTCTATCTTTCTTTTCTTCTCTCACCAATTTTCTTTCTCGTCGTTTTCTTTGCTAATTTTTCTTCTTCCTACATTTTTAATTTTTTTCACATCTATAACTTTTCTTTTTTGTTTCTACCCATTATTTTTCCATATTTTCCCTTTACACACGAGTGCACACGCATGACACACACACACATCGACACATTCTTTCTTTCTACTTTTTCCAAATTTAAAATGTTCGTACCTCCTCCAGTTTTTACGCTTTTTTTTTCTTAATTTCTTTTTAGCTTTTTCGTCTCTCTCTTTTGTATTTCGCTTAATCAGAAGCAGCTGTCAGCAGTGGAAACCCAGCCGTATTTTCTTCTCCAACAGAGTTCAAGCCTTTTTCCTGGAAGTCTTTGACGTCATAGATGCAGTCAACTATTTATTCGCAGTGGGATATATTGAAAATGAGCCCAACTCACATCATTAAATCTTGTGCTTCGGACTCTGTGAAATGTTTCTAGTTCTTATTTTCTCCCATCTTGTACCTTTAGAAATATTTACTGGGAGTAAACTCCTCGAACTCTTCAACAACACAATTCCACTTAAAATGTTTTACTTTCAAGTCGTAAAATCACAACAACAAGTTTTTACGTTTAAATTGAAACTCTCCACTCTGAGTAGAAAAAAAAAACATATACATTCATAAGTATATTAAACTTCTGGCTTATGAATTTGTCTAGAAGAATTGAACATTGCTTTTTATATTTCTTGACAGTTTCTTGCTTCAGGGCTGACGCAAGTGACTCGTCCCTACCCCCAGAATCTATATCCCCCGAACCGATGTTACGCGTTCCTGTCACCACTCTACTGCATCTCAGTTTTCATAAGTTAGACAGATCAACATAAGAGAGCTAAAATACTTTCTCAAACAACAAACTACGCAATTTCTATACATAAAATTATACGCATACACAACAGGCAAATTTATATTTATATATATATATATATAATCAATTCAACCCAAACAAGGCATTTGTATGGGTTGACTTTTTTCTTCTCTCACTGTAACTCCTTGGAGCACAGGAGATTACAGTGAGAGAAGAAAAAGGTACCGGCGATGTCGAAGAAAAGATAAAAGATGGATGAAAATCAAGTAGATAAAAGTGTTGCATTTAAACTTTTGGAGATTGTAGCTATCAGGGAAGCAAGCAAATGGAAGTTATTTCCATAAACGGGAAATGATAGAAAAAACCGTTAGAGTAGAAGAGGCGATTGCATATAACTAGGGTGGTAGCACCTGTTAGGGTCCCAGCTATTTGTAAATAGTTAACATCTAAACTGAGGTCAACACACTATGAAAGTATAAAAAAACTTTTATAGTAAAAATTCCAGTGATACTTTTTTGGAGAAGAAAATGTTTCCAGTAATACATTTTTGAAGGAATAAATATTACCAACAGTACGTTTTTGAAGAAAAATATTAACAGCAATATATTTTATTTTTGAAGAGAAAAAATGTCACCAGCAGTGCATCTTTGAAGGAAAACTTACATAACAGCAATACATCTGACTCTCAACGGAAACCACTTTACAAAACATACATCAATGAAACCTGATTTACCAACTTATTTCTTACAAAGAATATATATTTTATTTATACAAATATATTGCAAAGATCTTGTCAGCATTAAATAACCCATTGAGGTGGATATGTCGTAAAACAAAACAGATCAATCAAACTCCTTCTGTCAGTTAGTAATATTGACTCAATTCCTGGGTCTGCTGCTAGAAAGGTTGGTGCTCTGTCGTTCCAGATCCTTTTTTTTCTTGTTAGCATCCATCTTACCCATTTGTAATTTGACCGTGCATTGAATATTTCTGCCATATCTGGCCTGATGCTCCGACTATATATATATCAAGATTATCAACAAGAACCAAAGAAGAGTCTGTGATATTATTGGTCCGGACATAACATCTCGGCTTCGGTCACTTTTCCATCACTGTGACATTCTTTGTCTTTTCTATAAATATTTATTGGCGGCTTTTCTAATCATTTTCCCTTTTTTCTACCTCATTCGTATAGATTTAACCGTAGTACTAGATTGGCAAATATATCTAATCGTTTTATTGTTGTAAGTTTTATTCTAATAGTTTACTTTCTCGTCTGTGGAATTCTCTTTCGGATTCTTGCTACCCTGATATCTACAATCTTCAAAAATGCAACGCCAATCGCCATCTTTTGTCATCCTGAACCTTTTCTTTTATTGTCCTTTCTCCTCTCTAAAGTCTCCTTTTTGACTTTCACTCCAAGTAATCCCTTGCATCTTAGTGGTATTATCACCTTGAAATGAAATAATCAAATAATTGCTCTATTGTCGGTGCTATTAAATAGTTATTTAGGAAGCCTGACACAAGGCCACACTAGTAATGAAGTCAGTAAAATGAGCATAATATCCCGTCACAGTTGGCTCTAAAGAACTAATATGAAGTAGTTATTTAAAAAGGATAATTTAGTTTCACGCGCCGGACTCAAATGCTGACAGTATCTTATGTTTTAAATGGTCACCCATCTAAATGGTGATTTGGTGGGAAATAGTGCTGTCTGTTGGAAGTGACCAAAGCTCAGATTTGGTCGATGCAGACCACAAAGCACTCACAGAAATTAAATTAATAATCACGCACATGCACAAATATATTAAGGCTCGAATTCATTTTTAGAATTAAAATTAATTTGAACAATAACTCAGGATAAAACTGAGACATTCTGAACCGCGATGCCAATTTTGACCTGAATTCATTATATGCATGGTTACTGGACTTTCTGATCAATTCTCCAAAGTTTTCATCACTAAGTAATTTCGATAATGGTCTAAAGTTATTACTAGTAAGATTGTTAATACTGATTCTTATATTTGAATAGTTTTGAACTTTGAATCTCATCCAAAAATAATTTTTAAAATTTATTTTGATGATTAGAAATTATCTTGATCCCTTATACTTATAGACAAATGTCTTGAACACTGGGAATTATTAGCGTTAATTGTTCGTTTGGTACGAGATTCCTTCTTAATTTCTCTTGCTTTCTAAAGTAAATCACAGACAGACATTCGGTGTTAATAAGCAACGCGTATCGGGGGTTCATTCGTTATTTTCGTTCTATGTTGTTTGATATCAATCATAGAATGACGGTCAGGGAGTGACGACAAAAAGCAAGTGCAATTATAATGAAATAAATACTCATCGATAAAGTAATTAATAACTGATGCTTCATTCATGAAATGAAAAGAACGTTTGTCTATATTTTTACAAACTGCGTGAAAGCAAATCGTTAAAATTAGAAATTGTCTTCAACATTGATTCTTATAGCAAAACTGGTTTTGCAATATTGACTGTCTCTGTTTGTTCAAGTTTTCTTTTTCTAATTTATCAAAAAAACAAAAAAAAAAACAAAGAAGCGGTTTGTCTAATTTTGTACGGGAGCGATAAGTTCATTTTTGATAAGTGTTTGAATTTTGTTCTCTGAATCATAACCCAACAGTTAGTCTAATGCATACCCTCAAAATGATTGATAGTTTGTTGAGAATAATCAAATAAAACCATTGCTGAAATTATCAGTCAACAATTCAGAACTAATACGCTTTAAGTTATTCTTGAGAGAAATAAAAACAAAGTGAGAAAATTATTTTCCCCAATGTAATAAACCGAATCAAGATATATTATTTTTTGAATCAATCTATATTGTTTCTATTAAACCCTCTTTACTGAAACCGGTCTTTTAATGATGTAATTAACCAAATTTTCATAATAGCGTGTGTCCCTTTCATAATAGGATATGTCCCTTTCGTAATGCTGTGTCTCTTTCATAATGCTGTGTCCGTTTAGGACATACGCAATGATGAGTCTACTGTCAGTAATACTCAAACTATTTTGTCTTTTGTGCTATTTGATCTCCGATCCATTTTTTTTTTTTTGCTCAAAATTTGTCAAGTGGCTGTATTCGCTACTTTCTTGTTTCTCTTGTCTTCATTGCTTTCCTGGAGGAATTAATTTTTTTCAATCATTTTCCATTATTAATTTTCCCAAAGAGTTCATCTGTCACTTTACAATTTTTAACAACAGTTTCTATTTTTCTCAGATGATCTGTCTGTGATATTCTTCAAATTCTTCGGTAGAAGCAAATCTCTGTCCTTTCAATTTGTTTCTTCACTGAACCTGTTTTACTTGGAAAAATAGTTTATATCATGCAGATCATAGGATGATGTAGGGAAGCAGAAGGCACTTATCTTCTTTTGGTAGAGATAAATCCAGTGGATCACGTGATGGCCGCTTAATGACGTCACTCCATGCAGTGAAACGGTAACCAAATTCAGTTCGTTAACTGAAACGTTGCTTTCTTTATCCTGTACTCTCCGCTCGTTATGGTCCAGACAGAAGTTAAATCTACCTCCCCAGCAGTTTTCAAGCTTATGGTGCCATTTTTCTTTGGAAATATATATTTCCCAGATATAGAAAGAAATGCCGGTTTGTATTCCTTCTTAGGCGAAAACACAAGACTTGCTGCTTCCCATTTGTGGAAGATATCATCGTCTAGGACATAGATGAATGTAGCCCGTTTGAATCTGGAGCCCTAAACATGGCTTCTCAAGAAACAGAAGTATCTCCAAGTTATATGTAAAACTCTTCATTTTTGTTTTACCTTAAACTCTGTTTTGCTATGTAGATACACCCTTATGTATATATAGTTTTGTGTATACCTTAGGGGTATAAAAGTCTCTTTGAGATGAAGGCCTGTTCATTTCTTTTTCTTTTGACCGTTCCATTCTGTACGTAAAATATCTGTCTTATAATATAACAAGAAGGCATGTATCGTGAAAAATGATGGCAAATTGCTTATATCGATATGCTGTCTAAAATAATGACAAATATATATTGAGGTACCTCGTAATGAGTATTTTAAATGAAAACATAAGAAAGAATAATCTAAGGCCTTGATCATGATAGGATATATATATATATATATATATATATATATATATATATATATATATATTTCATTACTTGATTATTGCAGAATCATTGCACAGCATAATTATTGCAAAGAAACAAAATAAGGCGTTGTTAAAGAGCGAAAATTTGCAAGAGCTTTCATAACTATTATTAAAGTTTAATAACTGGTAGTAAAAGCATGAACTGAGCCGACGTTGCCTCTTTTTCTATGGGTGTGAAAGGATATATATATATATATATATATATATATATATATATATATATATATGCACAAATAAATACACAATGATCTTTATTATAATAGAAAGGATGAATATAATAATCCCTGTAACGGGGAAAGTCAAATTGAACAATAATTTTTTCCCATAAATCTCTTATGTGAAAAAGATCTTTTCTTCCAAGATGCATTTTCTGTTATGTCTATAAACACTTGTGGACATAACAAGTAAGGTTGTAATATTATTTTCTCAACGTCTAAATTTAATTTTTTATCCAATAATTAGAAATGGTTTTCAGAGAATTATAAATATTTAGACATTATTAAAAATTACAAGCGTAAAGAGACAGGACACTTCAATATTGTACGGAGGCTTTTAGCTTGCCACCTCAATGCGATTTTCAGATAGATAACCTTGGTCTGATGATCACATGAAACTGACAGTCACCATGCAGTGTTGATAACCATATACCCACTATCTATATTTATAAATGCTGTCATTCTAATACTGAGTAACAAGGATGGATGTGTGATGTAATGGATATCAGCTCAGAGTAGCCGAGTTCAAATTCCAGTCTTCGCTACATTCGTTTACACAAAAACAACTTGGACAAAGTTTGAATTTATCGTTTATCTCCCCAGCTATGGGTTAACTAACATGGAAAACGGGTTTCTCTAGCCTCGGTTGACAAAAATCCTGGAGGAGGAGGACAAAAAAAATTAGATACCAGAAGCAAGACTACTATTAGATATTTCATATAATCGGTGTTACCCCATGTAAGGCAGTAAAGTCACGAGTGGTTATCGGGTGTGGAAGAATTATAAACAGAAACATTAATAAGGAGCGGGAAAAGGAGAGAGTAACTAGGAGGACAGTAGATAGCGATTGACATTGCATTTAGATTTTTGCAGATTAAAGTTAGCTGGAAAACACGGAACCGGAATGGGATTCCACAAGCGGGAAGTGTGAGTAAAGAAACTGTTAGCATAGAACTTACGGCTACATCGAGCCAACGCAGCTGTAAATTGATATGATCTCAACGCCAATCTAGCACTGTGTTTAAATTAAAAAAGCTCAGGTGCCTTGGCGAAGAGCTCATCTGAAAAATTAACCATGAAAGTATTTATAAAAAACACAAGCAACTTTATGTTGGTGGGAAAGTGCCTAAAAATTGAGCTGCCAATTCAGGACCAACAGTATTGCTGAATCAAGGATTCTATCAAGGAGCTCAAGGTAAATAACAGGGATACCAGATCATATGTGGCAGCAATATTCTAATAATAGACGAATGGTAGATTTATAGATAGCTAAGATAGATTCTGGAGAGAAAAATGTCTCGTCTAACATAGTGAACCGAGCTTCTTATTAATGAATTCAATATAGTCTTTCGACTTTATGTCAGCTGAGAGCGTTAGTCCGAGAAGGCGCAACGAGTCACTTCCCTGGAGATTAGCATCAGCCAACGTGAGTTCGACCAAAGTGATTAACCAAAAAAAAAAAAACAAAAAAAAAAAACAAAAAACAAAAAAAAACAAAAAACAAACAAACAAACAAAAAGCAAAAAAACAACTCATTGAATGAGAGTTTTGCAATGATCCTGTAAGAGATTATGCAACAAATGCTATTAAAAATCTAACTTTCATAATCCTTCTTTATCTATTTAAGCTTTTACTTCCATGTAAATATTCTTCATTCTCGATATACTCAGTGAAGCTAAATCCTCTGTATCTAATCAAATATAAGCCTGTTCCAGTTTTTTGATAGAATAACAAATTTGTGCAACTTGAAATTTGCCTTAGTTGTTGGATTAATGTCTGCCAGTGTGCAGAGACATAGACATGGAAATTGGAATTAAAGCCTTTTTTATAGTATGATGTATGGTATAAAAAATTGTAAACATTTACTGATTTTTTAAGTAAAATTTCCAAATAAGCGTAAATGTTTGTAATATTAAAGACATGAACATTGCCTCTTTGAGAAGGAAGAAGTGACGGCATTTGCTAAAGAAGTAAAGTTACACTTTTATTTTTTCTCAACAATTCTTCTGATATTTCTATTCTGCATAACGTTATATTTTATCTTAAACATGAAACAGACACAAATTAACGCACAGCCACTTGTCTGAAAAGATTCTAGGAGAAGCAACTGAAATGTCAGCAACTGACTTTTTATTTGCTTTTAGCTGTTCTAGACAGATGATTCGTGATAGATTTAACGAAGAAGTAATTGAATTTTGATAAATAAGTATAAATGTTAGCCTCGTTCATAAAAAAAGCAGAGACAGTACAGCGGGCTATTTTTTTAGAAATGCTTTTAAAGACAAGACAAACCAGTGACATTCATTTAAGTCGTACTAAACCATTTCTTTGACCCAGTCACCCAGGCCATCATAACCTAGACAACTTCTAGCCACCTTGCATTATTGCATACGTGTTTTAATGTAAAACAAGTTATGTGTCGAGGTACACGTTGCCTTCTGGTTTTAAGCGACGTGCAAATGTCGACAAGAAAAGAAAGCGCCAATCAAGAAAGCGCCGATAGTTTTTTTTAAGCAATACAAACAAAAATAAATGAAATCAAATGAAAAGATATAAATGCAAACTGGGTAAATACACAATGTGTATTTAAATATGTACGCTTATGACATTTTTATTCTTTTTCAATTTTTGCTTGAAGAAATTGTTTTATTGTGGCACTTCTAGTTAGGTTAAAAGCATTAGCAAATATGTTTTATACAAAGAAGTGAAATGTGTAAGTTAAATTAATGAATTTAACAAGGCGATATTGGTCTTTATATAAGCTAGTAAAAGAAAGCGGGAGAAAATACACTAGTATGCATGAAAAAGAAAAAAACACATATGAGTTATGTGTAGGTGACACAGACGTGTGTGTGTGTGTGTGAAGCTCCGTCACTGATGGGGGAATATCAAGGTTCCGATAATGCTATCGCTACAGTATGCTGGGCGGAAAAGAAGATAGAGAAGAGGATGAAAACTGAAAGTGTCTCGTTTTTAGAGCTGCTTGACAGCGCCCTCTAACGATTTCTTGGCAAAATTGGAGAAAGTATGAAGGGTATCTCAGTCTCCTTGGTTCTTCTTTATATTCTTGATGTCATAAAAATAGTTGACTTTTCATTGAAAAGCCTTTATAGGGGTGTTGCTAGAGATATATGTGTATACTAAGGAAAAACAATAGATATCCAGAATATGATACCAAATTTTAAAATGTTTATCTGTTGATCCCTTTTAAACAACATATAGTATAGTATCTGAATAAGTACTTTTTCTTAATAGAAAGACTAGTCGTCTTTCAGTTAGTTACGTGCTATACGTAATATACGTTTAAGCGATCATGTCTTTTTCAATCTATGACTACCTAGGCGCATTTTGCGCCACTGTGGTACCTATTGTAATTGTGGTTCATGATAACATTCAAGGCAAAGGAGTGCAATAGCTTACCGGTTTCTTTTACAACGGCATGTTGGGAATATACCCTTCCCTCTCATCAGAAGTTCGTCGGCCCACTGGTAGTAAAGTCGCTGACGCGCAGATCAAATGCCCAGACTGGCGACTGACCGACGGCGTTACCATTCACCGGTCTGGTCAGGAAACTATTCCGACTGCCTTCAAACAGTTGAACTGCCAGGCCGATGCTGTTGACGGGTGCGTGGCCAACGCAGTATTCACGCGGTTTCTTAGAGTTTCTTTTGCACCAGTGTAAGAGTTGGATGTAGGATATGAACTAGTAAAATTCCACACCACAATTCATCTGAGTAAAGAAGGATCAACCGCTTCACTACAAAGGTACTACCACTGACGACACAGCCAATACACCCTCAGTATTTGTATCACTCGCTTTACAAAGACGCTGGAAATCTTCCTTTGGTTCGGCAGTGTCTCGTTCAATTAGAATTGTTGGTTTCAAGCAATTAAGAAATTTGTTTTATTATACTTTATAAAAATTAAGTTTTTGTTATAAATAGATATTATATTTAAAAGAAAATTATATTTTTACAATTTTCAAAAGGATTTTTTCCAAAAAATCCTTTTTTTCTCCTAAAATGTTGTGCTAATTTACATAATTATTGTATGTGACTCATTAAAAACTCTTTCAAGATGTCATTTTTGTTTTTGTTCTTTCTTGCGTAACTACCACACATACATTCCACTCGATACTAACACAATTCATTTTTTCCTTTTATTTTGTAAAAGAACAAAACATCTTTCCATATGAACTTTGCTTACTTTTATTTTCCTAAACACAAGGCTAAGAACTAACGGAACGAGCAAATTTATAACTTATTTCTTTCAGATTAAAAGAAAACAAAAATTATCTTTCCACTCAATGATAAAATTATTTGAAGATATAAATTTGTGTTTGAAGAATATTTTTTTCATCGCTTCTTACACACATTAACATACATATTTTAGTTTATCCACTGTCGTATGAAAAGATGTCTGGCAGTTTAAACATAAATATCTGTATCCCGTATTCGTTATTGGGTTAACTTATATTTTATTTGTCAGGATTCAAAACGAATACAAGCATACAATCACAGGTTTCATAGCAACAAATTTAGATTTGTGGTCAGATTTGAAAATTAAAACCCAAAATGTAAACTTAAAATGCATTTTTATATTTCTTTAATATCTTATTGCGAATACGCATTTTGAAAAGATATTGTATCTAAAAAATTATATTCTTACAATTTTCAAAAGGATTTACCGAGAAAAATCGTTCTTTTTTCTTCCCAAATCTTGTACTAATTAATATAATTACCGTATGTGTATTTTGCCTTTTCCAAAGAGCTCTTTTGTGAAGTGATTGTAGATTGTTAGTTAATATCAAAGTCAGTTTAATATTCTTTTCATTTTGAGGTCAATGTATTATTAACTTATTTTTCAATCAAAATTAGATTAAACTCGAAATAAGTATACTATAACCTTCTTTTGGAAGTCAAGATATTCACTTCTTTGCCAATAAAAGTGAACATTTAGACACAAAGTCAGTATACAACTTCCTACAAAAAAAAAAAAAAAAAAAATTGAACCCAGCCGATTAAACTCGAAATTAGTATACTAAACCTATCATATCAAAGTCAATGAATTATTCATTTATTCGCCAATCAAAATGAAACTTTTCAAAGTCATATTATTCACTTCTTTGCTCATCAAAATAGAAATAATCACAAACTCAGCCCACGCTTCTCTTCAAGAAAAATGCTCATTGTCGGTTAAACTAAGATAATATTATTATACCCTTTTCAAAAACAGTATATTAAATTCTTTGCCAATCAAAATGAACCTAGTAGGTTAAACACAAAGTATAATATTCCCTTCAAGAAAAATGAATATTGTTGTTTGAATCAGTATAATATACACTTCTTTTGGAAGTCAAAATATTATTCACTTCTTTGCCAATCAAAATGAACATGGTTTAGTATACACGAAATCATTATACTATTTCCTACAAGAAAAATAAACCTAGTCGGTTAAACCCCAAATTAGTAAACTATGCCCTTCTTTTTGATGTGAATATATTATTCTTTTTATGCAAGTCTAAATTAACCTAAAATGCTAAATCCAAAGATCAAAAAATCCAAATTAATATTCCGTTAAAATATGATGAACCTTGTTGATTAAATTGGGCATTAGTGTAATATACCCTTCTTGTCTATGTGAATATATTATTCACTTCTTTGCCAAACAAAATGAACCTAGTAGGTTAAACAAAATGTCAGTATTCTAATCCCCTCAATTTAAATGAATCTGGTCGGTTAAACTCGAAATCTACACATGCCTTTTTTTCATATATAATATATTTTTTACTTATTTGCCAATAAAAATGAACATAATAGGTTAAACACAATCTCAGTATACTAATTACTTCAAGAAAAAAGTACCTAGTCGGTTAAACTCGAAATCCAGCTAATATACTCTTAAATTTTATGTAAATAAATTATTCACTTCTTTGCCAATCAAAATAAACCTAGTAGGTTAAAAAACATTCAGCATCCTTTAAAAAAAATGAACCGACTGCGTTAAACTCAAAATCGGTATACTATATCATTCTTTTGGAATTAAATATATTTTTCACTTTTGTAACAAACTGCCTGCATACGGACAGGAAATTAATTCAGCAGGTATCCAAAAATAGAAAGGGGCTTAAGACAAGGATATGTCTTCTCATTAGATTTTTACAATCTATACACGGAAACAATTCTTAGAACGCTAGAAGTCCGGCCAGGATTCGTCAGTAGAGGCCGAAATCTGAACAATATAAGATACGCAGATGATGCAGACACGGAAAGTAAACTACAAGACCTCCAGTATTTACAGAACGTGGAAAGAATGGACAACATATAAATTGCAAGAAAACTGAATTCATAGTAATCAGTAAAAAGTGGAGCCCAAAATGACAATTACAATTCGGGGATACAAAATCAAGCAGGTACAGAAATTTAAATATCTGGGTAATATCCTAACAGAGCACAGAAAGTGCGACACTGAAACCTCAAGGCGTATTAGTATTTTTCTGGCAACAAAGAAGAGAGTACTGGATTATTATGTAATGTCTGTCCTTTAATATGGCAGCGAATGCTGGACAATTTCATCAAGTATGAAGGAAAAACTTGAAGCAAACGAAATGGGGTTCTACAGAAGGATGCTAAGGATACCGTGAACAGAACATGTGATCAACGACTAAGTTTTGGAGAGCATGGACATGAAAAAAAAAACTAACTTAATATCAAGAAAAGACAATTGAAGTTTCTGGGACATGTAGTGAGGAAGGAGGGCTTAGAGAATCTGATGCTCACGAGATGAATAGAGGGTAGGAGAGACAAGAGAAAGTAACGTGTGACATACATGAGGGACTTGAGTAGATGGAAGGCGGAACGGGGTTTGAGCCGGATAACAGGAGAATGGGTTTTAAGTGCTATATGGGATAGGAAAATGAGGAGAGCCATGAAGAGACACGGCACAAAACGAAGGAGATTCACTTATTTTCGTACTCAATATATTGTTCAATTCTTTGCTAAACAGATTGACCTAGTTGATTAAACACAATCCCTTTGGCATCCATTTTCCTATGTTGAAACGGTTTACTAGGGCATGCCAGTTTGGAGACATCCTATTAGTGATTTAGGAGATGATTGAAAGTCAGTGATGTCCGTCCAACCGATACTATCTCTATTCAGAGCCCCATTATGACCACATATATATAACTATATATATTACATAAGATGCCGGAGTAAACAGCTCGTCATCAAATGTACCACTTTAAGAACTATTATTACATATATTTGAAATGAAAGTAACATAAATCAATAAATAAATATGAAAAATGAATAGAGTATGCCAAGCTAAATTCAAAATCAGTATACTACTCTCTTCTTTCCCAACAAAAATGGAGCGAGTATGTTAAAGTCGAAGTCAGCTTGCTAATTTCTATTTTCCTAACAAAAATGAACCTAGTAGGTTAAACTCGAACTCAGCATGCTAATACCTTCTTTCTCAATCAAATTGAACCTAGTAGAATTAAGCTCTAAGTCTACATATTTCATTTCTTTTTCAACCTAACTGAACCAACTAGGATAAACTCGAAGTCAGTAGTATAACTTTCTTTCCCAACCCAAATACCCATAGAATTTTATTTTTAAATTCAATTATATTATCAATCTCAAATCGGATTATGCGATCATATGTTTAACTTGTTTAGGAAAAAAAAACAAAAACAAAAAAACAAAAAAAAAAAACAAAAACAAAAACAAACAAAAAAACATTATTTTATCCGCGTCTTTATCGAAATATGCAATCTTTTATTTTGGTTTGTTATGAACGGATGTTTTCAGCTATATGAAATCCGATACCATATATAGATTAATTGATTAATCCGTACTCTCTTTCGCTTTGTTTTCTTTATATGTTTATTTAAAGTATATATATATATATATATACCTTCTATATGTATATTATATTTATATATGTAAATATTTTACCATTTTAAACGTTGTTTTTAGCGGTTACAAGTATTTGATTATACGATCCGTTAATTTTTTAAACAGCATATTTATTTATTGTCGTGTACCGGCATGAATATTTGAGAAATCTTGCTTCGAAACCTGTCGGAAGCCGTACCTTTTTCTTTAATAAGATATATAGAAATTAATAAAAAATAAATAAATAAATTAATAAAAAATAAAATGACGACAATTTATTCATCGTACCCTGTACAAACAGGGTACGATGAATAAATTGTCGCCATTTTATTATTGCTTTTTGCTGCTGGTGAGGCAATTCGGATATGCAACCAGGAATGGCTTTCTTAAAGTGAGAAAAGTGAAAATTTACGAAATTCATAAAGAAACAAATTATCATATGCATATATTTCAGAACACACACACACACACACACACACACACACACACACACACACACATATATAATATATATATACATGTATGCAAATATCGTCTCGTTTTGAACGAGATAGGCATGCATAAATTGTGTCTTCAATAGCGGCCATCTTTTTTTTGTTATTATCTTGCATGCAAGATATGTTCGCGCTCATTTTGAATTCCGAGGTAAGTCATGTCTTTCGTTACACCCTCCCTGATCTCATGATCACAAAGGTGGCAGCCCGGCGACGGTTGTTTTCGACGGGTGCTTCTTCGCAAAGGCAGGGAGGACGGCCCTGCTCTTGCTTCTTCTTCGGGTGGAATGACGCACTTTGCGTCTGCTCTTGTTCCCTCTTCGGGTGGATTGACGCATTGTGAACTTTTCTCGTCAAGCAGCAAACTTTCTGCTCCGCTCTCGGATGTGTCATCGGAATCTTCCTCGGACGCGATAAGACCGTAGCGCGGGCGCAGATCATTAATGTGGCGGGGTATTCAGTCCACCAGAAATGACTGCGGGTTGATCATTTTCGTCACCCGACCCCTGTTGAAATTGGTGGTGCACCGACTCATTGGCGCCTTGACTCACACGCGATCTCCGACCTGGTAAGAGCCATGCCTGGGAGCTAATGACATCGTCGGGGCGTCAACCTCTTTCACCCTCAGTTCATATCGTGGATCCTATTGTCTAGCGCAGTCTGGGGTTAGGTATTGTCTTTTGGCGTGACATTATACCGGTAGACGGCTTCCTGGACGGAGCAGCGCATCCTGGCCGCGATTCGTTTTACTGTGCGGTGGCATCGCTCTGCTATCCCATTCCCAGCTGGGGCATATGCGCAACGGAACCGCAAATTGACTCCCCACTCGCGCGCAAAAGCTCTGAATTTCTTGCTACAGAAGGCTGGGTCGTTGTCCGTGAGGAGCTCGTGGGGTGGGCCTCGATTGAAGAACACTGCTTTCAGCTGGCGAATCACGGTCGTCGATTCCTGTCTCACCAATTGCTTCCAGACTGAAAAACGCAACGGGCCGCAGTCCGTCAGCGTTACAAAGTAATGAGCACCATAGTGGGTAATGTCCATTTCTAGCCTCTGCCAGATCTCGCTTACCCTGAGCTTTCCTTTTTTCCAGTGAGTTGGTGCGGGGTCTATAGACTGGTATTCTTCACACGCCCGTACAACTGATGTGACGGCTGCTTTTGTCGTTGACGGGCAGACTCTCCAGGCAAAGTAGGTTGGACGTACTTTATCCTTGTTCTGCTGTAGTACGGCCATCAGAGGAATTAGTCCTTTGGGAGGCCCCAGCCGTTGCTTATCCATGTTTGGAGCTCTTGCTCATAGGTCTCCTGATCTCTGCTGCTACCGGCTACTCAGAAGCCCTATTGTGCATTCTTTCAGACGCACGGTACTCTGACCACTTCAATGCCGCAGTCCAGGATCGCCTCCGATGGTCGAATGTGGCAGTGAAGTCTGGTTCGTCAACAGTAATGGCTACACATTTAGCTGCTCGTCCATTGCCAATCTGCACTTGTCCTGTCGGCTCTATAGCAATGCCTCCCAGTGCTGCTATGGCATCAGTTCCCAATAGCAGGTCAAATCCCAGGGGCTTACCACGCACCACCAACACGTAGATACGGTTACCACTCCTTCACCGCAACATGGACAGGACAGGCCTCCACCATCACTCTCTTTCAAAACTGGCACCGATTCGCATCAACATTCGTCCGTGAACAGCCAGCATCAATCAGCGCTGAATACCAAGTTTCGTCAACAAGGATGTTTGCCACCAGGAGCGCCGTATTTACATCTTGGTTGGGGAAAAGGATGGCACTGATGCCTTGTCCCCTGTAGCGTTTCCCAAACAGTTTCGAGCCCAGTGTCCAACCACTCCGCATCGATAGCAGCGTGTTCTGCGCTTCCGACAGTCTTTTGCTATGTGGCCTTTGCTGCTGCACCTGAAGCATGTCATACTGGTGATTGGACACTCTTGGTGGGAAACGCGTTGTCACTACGGGTTCGGCGCACAACCGCAATTACGTTCTGGATTTCGCCTCCGGTTGTTGTGAGCACTCTTGCTCTTGTTAATAACTCCCCCATAGTCAGAGCTTCAACATTCGGTGCTTGTCGGAGTCCAATAGAGTCCAATGGAACCCCATAACGAAGCCTAGTTTGGTGAGCCTTTCCATCTCGGCTCCCCCGAATCCGGCCAATCTAACAAGCTACCTGATTATGTTCATGTAGATATCTACACGTTCGCCGGTTCACCTGACCATGGTCAGTTTTCTGTATGCTGAAAACGAGTCGTCGGTAAATGCTTCCTTCAGCCTGGCTTCGATCTGGTCAACGTCACTCTGATCTTTTGCCTCCATTTCCATGTAGAGGGCTGGTACGTCCCCCTCCAGGTACAATGGCAGCAGGCTAGCAACATCGTTCACCTGCTGAAGTCTTACGACCAGCCTAACCTTTTTTATCGACGCCATCACATCAACCTGGCCAGAAAATGGTTTTATAATGTCGCTGCTTATGTGAACTTTCGCCATAATTGCCGAAATAGTTTGTTGTATAAAAGATCCCGCTTTTTATGTCATTCCAAGATGGCCAAAATTTGCATGTATGCAAATATCGTCTCGTTTTGAACGAGATAGGCACGCATAAATTGTGTCTTCAATAGCGGCCATCCTTTTTTTTGTTATTATCTTGCATGCAAGACATGTTCGCGCTCGTTTTGAATTCCGAGGTAAGTCATATCTTTCCTTACATTTTTAATATCCACTGGCCTGAAAGATTTGAGAAATTTTGTTAGGAAAATATATATACCGAGGAGATACCGCCATTAGATCTGTTGTGTCTTGCCGCCCTTCCACAGAAGATTACATGGTAAACAAATTTTGAATTAAGCAATAAGAACACACATTTTCCTTATTTCTTTTAGAACATTCATTGCTGCTCTGGTTTGTATCCTTACGTAAAAAAAAAAAAAAAAAAAAACGCAACCGAAGACAATATTACGAAATTTTAAGGAAACTTGTGACATTGGTATTAACCGACATATTTATTTAAATCAATTTGTTTGAGCATTGTTTTACTTGCATTTGAATGGATCGTCTCTTTTGTGTTTTTTTTTATAATTAAACAGTACATTAAATACGAGAATCCACTTTTTCACTCACATCATAACGGTGTCCACACAAAACTTCGAAGTTGGCATGAACTTGCTCAGTTAAAGTGACACAATCTTTGTGTTTATATATATAGAGTTGATAAAATGTATTCTTAAGCTTCTATCGGTAACCTAACTTTCGTTACATTATATTGCTTTTTCGATCATATTTATTTCTAATTTTTTTTATCCTTTGATCATAGATAATTTATTTGTTGTTAATATTGTGCCTGGTTTATAAATTAACTTTCTAGCTTTAGGAAAAACCTAGTATAAGTTTTGGTATATGAGCAGTGTTTAGATTTACGCATTATTATTTTGTGGGAGAATGAAAATTAAATAATATAATAAAGTAGTAATAAAAAATCATTTTTCCAAATGCAAATGGAAACCAAAGAAAGGATTTCCGATCACATCAAACGTTTGTAATCCCACTTCCGGAAAGGGGACGATCTTGAGAACTCCGAATCATTGGATTCAGACGTGTTTTGTAGCGCTCTTAGAAAAGGGAGTAGTCACCCTCTCTCAACGTCGTGTTGATTCGAGGTGGACAGTCTCTCTTTTAACTCTGAGTCAGCCTACCCACGTGCATCAATAAAAATTGACCCTTAATCTTTTAACCGCGTTTTCTGATATCTATTATAGTTTAATTGACATTATCAACTTCTGATACCGTCGAAAACCCCAAGTACCTAACCCACTACAATATCATCTGCCGATAATCCTCTTTTATTTACCCCATCTCTTTACGACGTAAACGATCATGAGTCTCCAAAATTTACTATCATTCACAACTCTATGTAAGATTTTTCTATTCCTTCTAATACCAATTCTGTCAACCATTTACCCCAAACTTATTCGGTAGGTTATTTGCTACTTTCCTCTGTCCCTCTTCAATATGTTCCATGAGTATCAAATTCTCCATTCCCATATGCATTTCAAATAGAACCACTTAAAGATTATTTCTAGTGAAAGCTTTAGGAAATGGGTATGCTACGTTCTGAAAGATTATAAATGAGAAAGTTGATGTCAGTAAACTAATATATTGTTTTTCGTCCTGTTTATGGTGGCCAAAAAGGAGGAAAGATTTTAACACGTGAAGTTATTTAGTTGATCGATTTATTCTAGAGGTCTGGTTGTCATTGATAAGTTAAAGTAATCAAATTTTAATCATGGATCGTGTCTTCCCTGAACCGATCTTATTTTTCTATGTGCCTTGTCCTTTCAGGACGTAGGCGATCATGGCTTTCCACGTCTCCCTATCCCTGGTGGCTCTTAGCACTCGTTTTCCTGTAACACCACGCAACCCCCGTTCTGTCATTTATCTGCTCAGGTTCTTTCAAATATGTTATCCACTGCTTTCCCTTGTCTCTTTCCCCTTCTATCTGGCCTGTTAGTATCAGATTCTCCTTCCTCATTGCATCTCTTAGGAACTTTAGTTGTCTCTTCCTGATGCCCAATATTAATTTCCCTTTCGTTTCCATCCTTTCCAAATCCTCATGATTGCTCACATGCTCGATCCATGATGTGTGCAGCATACTTCTGTAGAACCACATTTCAGTTGCTTCAAGTTTTTCCTTCATCTTCGATGATATTGTCCAGCGTTCAGTGCCATATCGAAGAACTGACATCACATAGCAATGCAGTACTCTCTTCTTTATTTCTAGTAAAATTTTCCTGTCTCTTAATACTCTACTCAACTTCTGGAATGCTTGTTTGTCATGCCAATTCGCCTTCGGATCTCTGTGTCACACTTTCCGTTTTCTGTTAGAACATTTCCCAGGTATTTAAGTTTTTGTACCTGTTTGATTTTAGCATCCTCCACCTGTATTTGGCATTTTGGTTCGGTCTTTTAGCTGATAATCATGCATTCAGTTTTCTTGCAGTTTATTTGTAGTCGTTTCTTGTCACTCTCTTCAGCTACCTTCTATAGGAGATCTTGTAGTTTCCTTTCCATGTCTGCAATCAGCAGTGTATCATCTGTGTACCTTATGTTGTTCAAATTGCGGCCTCTGATGACAAATCCTGGCATAACATCTAGAGTCCTCAAAATAGTCTCGCTGTACAAGTTGAATAAATCCGGTGAAAAAGATACATCCTTGTCTTACGCCCCTTTCTACCTTCGTATATCTGCTGAATTCATTACCTCTCCGTATGCAGGCAGTTTGCTGCCAGTAGGGATTCTTAATTACTCTTATGTCTTTCTCAAAGATATCGAGGCTGCCGAGCATTTTCACTCATTCTTTGTGGCCTATTTTATCAAACGCCTTCGCATAATCAATAAAGCACAGGTATTCATTTGTATTGCACCTTCGGAGAGCATCCTAATCATAAATATGTTGTTCCTTGTTCCAATGTCTTTGACGAACCCGCACTGTTCTTGTCCTATCTCCGGTCCGATTTTGCATCTCGCTCTATCCATCAGGATTCAGACGATCAGTTTTGTAATATGACTCATTAAACTGATTGTTCAGTGGAGTTCGCACTCGTTTGCATCTGGCTTCTTAGGCAGTGCTATGAAAATCAACTTGCTTAGGTCGTCTGGTATTACACCACTATTATAAATTTCACTTATTATTTCTGTAATTTTCTCTATGCCGAATTCTTCCAGGGCTATCAGCAGCTCTATTACAATGCCGTCTGGTCCAGCTGCTTTGTTTCTATTCAGTTTGGCCATTGCAGCTTCCACTTCGGACTTTAATATTTCCGGTCCGTCCTCCTTTTTGTGTATTATCGGTTGCCGTCTCTTGTTGTGGAACAATCTTTCGTATATTCTTCCCATTGCTGGAGTATTTGCTCTTTCTTCAATATGATCATTCCATACTGGGATTTTATACATTCTGTTGAGGAGAAGGTTTTTTGTCCTGTCAGTTCTCTTATTTCTTTATGCATGTCTGCTTTATTAGTCCTGCTCAATTTTTCTACTTCTGCACATTTGTTGTTGAGCCATTCCTCTTTAGCCTGTTTGCATTTGTTCCTTATTTCCTTGTGTAGTTAGTTTCCTGTATTCCATTCCATGTCTTGGCATCATTTTCTATCTCCTTTGCATCATATCGAGAATCCCTTCAGTCATCCACTCGTTTCTTCTTCTACATCTGATTTCTTTTGAGGCAATGTTGTTTGCTGTTGTTCCTATCGCTTCCTTTAGGGAGTTCCATTCCGTGTGTCCTTTGTTCTTCGTATTTATTTTCCATGTTGTTAGTGTATTCTTTCTGCAGGTTGAGATCATTCACGAGCGTTTTGGTGCTGCACTAGGCTTCTTCATTCTCCGGTGTTTCACCCTTAGTTTGCAGATGACTGGGATGTGGTCACTTCCACTGTCGGCGGCAGTATAGGTTTTGCATTGAACCACTGCGTTTCTGAATCTCCTGTTTATGGTTGTGTAGTCTGTTTGGTTTTTCGTGTCGCATCCTGAGCTTTTCCATATCCATAGACATCGTAGGTGTTCTTGAAACCAAGTGTTACTTATTACCTGGTCATTTGCTGTGCACCATTGGATCCATTTTTCTCCTCGTTCGTTACTGATTCCTCATCCAAGGTTACCTACCTTGGCATTCAAGTTCCCCCATTATGATTCTAATTTTTTGGCTTTTGCACTGAGCCTTGGCCCTGTCCAGTATGGAGTAGAATGATTCTATTTCTTCCTCAGTGCTTAGCGTTGTTAGTGCATAAACTATTATAATAGATATGTTGAAGGGTCTTCCTCTCAGTTTAACCAAGTGGATTCTCTCAGAAAGCTGGCAGTATCCCAGAACGCATTTCTTCATTTTTTACTAGTATTAAGCCGACTCCTTTTTCGTTATTTTTGCCTCCTGCGTATATTATCCTGTGGTTGTTGCTGCTGAAGTATTCATTGTTAGGCCATCTGGTTTCACATATGCCCAGAATATTGATGTTCAGTCTGTTCATCTCCTGCTTGACATTTTTGAGTTGACCACATTTGTTGAGCGTTCTGACATTCCATGTCCCAATAGTAAATCTTTCTTTGTTGTGCACAGTTGCAGGGTAACGGTCCAGAGACACCTGTTGCTCATGACGTTTCTTCCCGGGCGAGGGACAAATTTTGGAAAAAAGTGTCTCCTTTACGCCGTTGGTGCTAACATTCGCCGGATGACGGTCAGGTGACACCTGCGGCCCATGTCGATCCTTACCGGGCGAGAAGTTGGTTCCTTTGGAATTAACTCTCTTCACGCCGTTGGGTTTCATATATTTATTGTGAAAAGCCATGATTGTGTGCGGGATAGATAGTGGAGTGGTATCTCGTTGCCTTATCCATGGTGATTTATTGAGACACCACCTCTAGTTAACTGGCCGTTGACTCATTAAAAGTTCTTCCGCCTTTAGTAGGTTTATTTTTTATCCTACCGGGTCGCTAACATTCTGTGAAAAAAAAAGAGGGGGTGAGAACGGGGTGGGTTGGAGATAGAAGAATATAAATATTAAGTATATACTTAGTATAAGTTCAAATAACTAGTTACGTAGAGGAAGATAATGTCAATTCCCCAGATTAGCATTTCGTTACCAGTAGACAGAAAAAGCTTGAAATTTTTTGGAATTTTCGTAATTTTTCACAGACAAATCTTTAGTGCCTATTTTTGGGAGGATCACTTCACGGGTGGATCTTTAATTTAAGAAATATGGAAGGACACAGAGAAAGAGAGAAACACAACAAAAAGTGGGGTAGAAATAGAACGCTATGCAATATTTTACATTAAAAACTCAATTATATTTTAAATTAAGCATTAATCTATTTTTTTTAGAAATTCATGAGAAAAAATCTGAAAGGTAAATATTAAGACAAAACATTGAAGATGAGTGAAACGAATTTTTTTTCTAAACTAGACTAAACTAGCAAAAGACAAGAACGTTTACAAAATTAAATAACCGATCAATGTTTGAATTAGAGCTGCTAATAATTGTGTACATTTATTCACTGGTCGATGTAAGTTTTCATGTCGTTGTTGTGCGGCAAAACATTACTCCTAATAACTCCTTAAACCTTATTTAAACACGATTACCTTCAATCGTAGTTGGTGACACATTGTTTACCTTCAGTCGTAGTTGGTGAGACGATGTTTAGTTTAAATCGTGGAGGGTGACACTTGATCTCAGTCTTTTGGCAACGCTGATATTTATTTTCAACATAATGTACTTTTTTTATTAATGAAATTTGCACAAAGCTACTTCATAAACGTCAAATATTATAAATTGACAAATTCAGATAGAATTCAATTCAGCTGTTTTACTGATACACTCCCGTACACAAATATACAATTTAAAGGAAGTATTTTGGAAATTAATTTCTACATTTGATGATGAATCCGTAATAAGAAGATTCAACTGCTGCAAATGAAATAAATTTTCTGAAGGAAGAATATATTTGTTATTCTGGGGGTCTTTTTTTTCAAATTGTCTTAATCATCGTTTTTTGTTTGTTATAAAAATTGTAAATTAGTTTAAAAAAATCGTTGCACTTTTTCAAGTAAGATCAAGTTAATTGCACGGCAGTCTATCTTTGTCATCAAGTTGATTCATCGAAAAATAGTTCACATATCGAATTAACAAAGCTCATGAATGAAAAAAGAAAAGGGGGTAGCTGAAAAGAATGGTGACATGGCCGCAGATATAAGAAAACTATTGAGATGGTGAGATTTAATCGTTAATTTGTATGCAATGTCGACTTCAGAAAATGCCTCAAACACTTAAGAAAATTACTGTGCGGCTGTTATATATGTAGAAAACTGGCATTCGAAAGTGTGCACAAACTTCGGGAAAGGAAGGGTTTTAGAGAGAGAGAGAGAGAGAGAGAGAGAGAGAGAGAGAGAGAGCAAGGTGGATGAATTATAGCCATTTTATATTTTTAATTTCGCACATGCGCATTGTTTGTTTTTTTATTTTGTCGAATGCACAGTATTTTAGGGTCATTTGGGCACCGTCTGTGAGCACCATGACACAATTCACTCCGCTAGAAATTTGAAAACGACATTGTGTCATTCGCTCCGGAAGCTGCAATATGAAAATTTCAGGGAGTTTGGGTGTCAATCCAAAATTAGATGACTTTGAAAATGTTGGATGAAACATCCTAGCAGTATCATGGTATTTGGTGTGATCTCTATTGATGGCAACTAGTGATGCTTTCTTTCACATTCAACAGATCGAAACACTCTAAATAGTGGCCAACATCAAGTGGCCTGAGGAGGAAGTACTGCACTGTGTCAAGTAGGGACTACTAGAAGATCCACGTCTGGCAACAGAACTCTACATCATGCCACACAAGTAGGAGAATCTGGTCATGGCTGTCACACAATTTCTGCGACCATATCACACCTTACATCTGGTCACCTAACTCTTAATTCTTATGTGTGGGGTGCAGTTGAGCGAGAGACCAACAAGGCTTCTTGTAAGATGATTTGAAGGCAAGAATTATGGCTGCATTCACCAATAAAGAGACCGCCCAGAAGAGATGCAGGTGACCCCGAAGTCCTCTGGGCGGTCGGGGGCAATAGCGATTTTATTGAATAAATTTTTAGCATTTCAAGATAATTTTGTAGAATTTTAGTAAATATATGTGTTAAAGTGAGATGTAAGTGTTATTTTCATCTGTGTAATTTAGACGATAATTTATCTGTCGCATCCTGTATACAATGAATTTGAGAAACATCCAGTCTTTCAAACATGTTTCGTTGAATATAACTGACAAGGAAAATTTCATGAATTTTTATTTAGTTTTCCTAATATTCTTACAGTTTAAATTTGGTGGAAGTAAGGGAGCACAAAAATTGTACGTATTTGCTATTGTCCCAAACACTTTCGGCCACGTTTTTAGACATTGTCAAGGTGAAGTCGTTTTTAAGTGTTCATAATGTTTTTTTCATGTTTTTCTGTTTAATATATAGTATTTGTGCCTGCTAAATAGTAGTAACGTTTATTCAGAGTTGAGCATGCCTGGGATCTTTCTATTACACACACACACACACACACACACACACACACACACACACACACACACACACACATATAACTTAGGAGTAGTACAAACAATTGTGTTAACATTCTACTGTTAGTAGTATTTACTTTTTAAAAAAGTGCTCGATACTTAGTAGAGCAATGTTTATTGCAATATTTTTATTATAACCGTTTATAATAAAAACACAGTTTACTGCAACACAATAGCTATTGTATCGTCAATAGAAAAATCATTTGCTGAATGGAGACATGAAGGAAAATCACATTTTATACATCAGCAATAAAATAAAATTAAAAAAAATGTCGGTCACTTCTCACACCGTTTGCGAATGCGTGACCTCTAGGTTAAGCACCGGTGATTTATGAGCGTCTGTGTGTGCTCGCACTTTAGGGCCTATGTGCTGTCTGTATCTATAGCAGAAGGGGAGAATATCGATTACATGCTGGCAGGTGCGCTTACGCGTGCGCGCGCACACACACAAAACACAAACATACATACCCATAGACATATTGCTATATGCGGAAATATTTGACTCCGTGTTTACTTATTTGATTTTTTCCGATTACACCCTCCGAATCTGATGACATCTAATAATTTCTTCTTCTTCTCTGTATCGTGAACGATCATAGCTCACCACAACTTCTTATCTTTTAGCGAAATAGTTTGGTTGGTTGCTGTTTGCTTCTATCCCGCTTGCCTTCAGTATGTCCTGTGAGTGTCAAATTTTTCCAAACCTTCTTTCCTCATTATGTGACCAAGAAATTTCAATATATAAGTACAAACATGTTTTTTTTAAATATTTTCTTAAAACTTCCTGTGCGATCCATGTTATTCTCAGCATCTTTCTGTAGAACAACGTTTCTCTCGGTTTGAGTTTTTTCATTTTTGATATTATCAAGCTCTCACTGCCATAATGGATGACTGATACTATATAACAGTACATTTTTTTTGTTTCTTAAGAAAATTTTCCTGTTTCTGTACAATTTGCTTAGCTTTTGGAAAGCATCTTTTGCAGTTCGAACGCGCCTTTAGATTTCGGCGTCACACTTTCCGTCCACAGTTAAAACTCTTCCGAAATATTTCAATGTTCGTATTTGTTTATTTTGGCATCTTCAAATCGCAGTTTGCATCTTACGCTATCCCCTAATTGGAAATTATAATAGTTACGTAAGTATTCAACATTCAGTATTATAAAAAAGTTATTGGCATTCAATCACAGCAAACGCTAAAAGAGTCCTTATTATTATTATTAGCAACAGTCTCCTGAGCGACATCATCATTACTACAAGTTCGAATCAAAACGATTTTCTATTAAGTAATGTGTTATAGTGAAACACACCTATTCCTCAGATAATGGACTCTCCCTCCTATATTAATAAGAGTTAACAGGAAGTTAACAGGAGAAGTCCTTAGAAGTACTTGGGAAGCTTTAAGGAGTTCTTTAGACTTCTATTGGAGTTCAGTAGAACTACTATGCAGTTGATATTAGTCGGCAGTTAGCCGAATACTAAGGAGTAAGCTTTCAGTGGAAGATTACCTAATTCCTAACATTTTGGGTACGTTAAGTCAATTATCAACCGACATAGAACGATTATAACCTTCAGTGCGAAAACTACTCCACAACATAATTGGCTACGGAGATCTACGAATTCACTCAGAAGAGGAGAGAAAACTTGTTTTTTCTCAAGGTAAAAGTCACCACAACAAAATCAGCGACGACAAAAATTTTGCGAGGTCACGCAGAGTAGGAGAGAAAATTTTTTCTCTCACACCAAAGAAATTTGGCAAATAAAGATTACCAATACGACAGTTTGCTGAAGAAAATTGCAAAGCTACGAATACTTTGATCACAAGATCTCGAAGTCACAATGCAACACAATATTTGCTCAGAAGACCTCAAAAAGAGTGGAGTAGTTAAAAAAAAAACAATTTTTGGGCAACGAAATTTGCACACGTAAAAATATATATATATATTGTTGTATTTTCAATATACAGTTGCTCAATAGGTCACGAATTACGAATTCTTCTGAGCCCCCTCAATAACATAAAACGTGGTACAAATTTCTTGCATAAAAATGGAGGAATTTAAGGGTTTATTCCAGGAATTTTTTAAATTCCAGGCGGAACAGCATGCAAAAATTCTAGAACAGCAAAGTACATCCCAGAAGCAAATTCAGGAGGCAATTTTTGACAAGCAGTTAAAATTTCAACAAAATACTGTACAGATGCAAATGGAATTTCAAAAGAAAATTCTGGATGTAAATAAGAAAAGGGAAGAGAAAAATATTCAAGATTCTTTTTCAGAGAATACAGTTTGGAACTCGATCGAGATTTTCACATACAATACAGACAAAGAAGTAACTTTCAAGGATTATTACAAAAATAAACAGACGTGTATGCCGTAGACGGCTATTCGTGGTCAGAAAAAAAGAAGTTGAGACTTCTTCTAAATAAGTTAGGAATGTCTGAACATAGCAAAATAGTAAATTATATTTTACTGAAAAAGACCTGTGATTTAAAGTTTACCGAGGCGGTAAATATATTAACGGAACTTTTTAGCAAGAAAACATCTCTGTTCCACAAGAGGTGGAAATGTTTGAATTTAATGAAGGAGGACGAATAAGATTCATAACATATGCAGTAAATGTAAACAAGCATTGCGAAGAATTTAAGCTGGCCGATTTGAGCGCAGACAATTTCAAGTGATTGGTATTCGTTCAGGGCCTCATATCAGAAAATGATGCAAAGATGAGAAAAATGGTACTGACGAAATTAGAAAACGTCCCAAATATTTCAGTACAGGATTTGGCAGAGCATTGTACAAAATAGGTTAGCGTAAAAAAAGATGCAAAAGATTGAACAGTTTGGCGTTTCACACATAAAGAAAGTACGGTACAAAGAAGAAAGTCAGTACAAAAAAAAAAATACTAAAATTGCAGATCATCAAACAAAAATACCAGGAAAAATAATCAAAAACTCCCGAAACCGTGTTTTGCTTGCGGTGGATTACATTGGTACAGAGAGTGCAATGTTAGGAACAAAAATGTTTCAACTGCGGAAGAATGGGACACAACAGCTCACACTGCAGAGAAAGAAATAAAGACATAAAAATAAAAAAAAGTAAAGTCCAAACAAGTTGAAGCGGAATAACGAGAAAATTTGTTACAGTCGAGATAAACAACAAAAAGATAAAAATGCAACTCGACACTGGGTCGGATCTGTCTATTATAAATCTAAATACGTGGATGAAGTTGGGGAAACCAACGTTAATAAAAACGAATAAAATTGCGAGTTCAGCGACGAGTGAAAAGACAGTTCATCGGAGAATTTGTCACAAACGTAACATTAAATAAAAAAACACGAAAAGTCAGAATATTTGTCATCGAAGATACCACAAATTTACTTGGTAAAAATTTGATAACGGAACTCCAATTATGGTATCTACCAATTAATTCTTTTTTTCATAAGGTAGAAAGCTTAAACAACGAGGCAGAAAAACTCATAAGTAAACTAAAGGAAATATCTCCTACTGTTTTCTCGCCAGGTTTAGGAACATGTAACAAGATGGAGGCAAAATTTCTATTGAAAGAAAACGCTCAGGCGGTATTTAAAAAGAAAAAAAATCCAACGTTTGCCTCTATTGAATTGTTAAATATGGAATTAGATAGACTTGAGAAAACCGGTGTGCTTGAAAAAGTTCAGTATAGCGAATGGGCGACACTGACAGTATAAGTAAAAAAGAAGTCGAAAGAAATTCGTGTTTGTGCTGATTTCTCGACGGTGTTAAACGCAGCACGTAAAGATTACAGTTATCCCTTACCAACAGCAGAAGAAATTTTTGCGAAGCTAAATGAAAGCAAAATATTTTCGAAAATAGACCTCAGTGACGCATACCTGCAAATAAAAAAACAACAACTTCAAAGCTGTTATGGATAAACATACATCGAGGTCTGTATAAGTTTAACAGACTAATTTTTGGTGTCAAGGTCGCGCTCGTCATTTTCTAGCAAATAATGGATTTGATGTTGGGTGGTCTAGATTTGCCGTCGCGTATCTGGATGACATCTTAATGAGAAGCACAAATATAGCTGACCATATAAAACATATAAACTCAGTAGTTGCAAGAATTCAAGAATTCGGATTCAAACTTAGGGAAAACAAATGCGAGTTTTTATGGGCAAAATAAAATATCTGGGCCAGATCATTGATGAAAAACGTAGAAGGCCAGAGCCAGAGCGAGCAGCGGCTATAGAAGACATGCCGGCTCCGAAGGATATTACCACGCTACAAAGTTTTTTTGGATTAGCCACTTATTATCAAGTATATATCCCTAAGATATACGAACACCTTTAAATGAGCTACTAAAAAAAGGAAAACCCTGGAAGTCGACTGATGAATGTCAGAAAGCATTTGAAAAGATAAAAGAAGCATTAACTGCGGAACTCTTTCTAATCCATTACAATTCAGATTTAGAAATCATAGTAGCCTGTGACGCAAGTGCTTATGGGATTGGTGCATGCATATTACATAAAATGGCAGATGGTCAAGTTAAACCAGTTGCACATGCTTCTAGGGCACTACTTCCGGCTGAAAAGAATTACTCTCAGATAGAGAAAGAGGCGCTAGGTATTATATTCACAGTAGTGAAATTTCACCGATTCATTCACGGTCGACATTTGAAGCTACAAACGGACCATAAGCCTCTAATATCGATTTTCGGATCGAAAAAGGGTTTGCTGACACATACAGCCAACCGACTACAGAGATGGGGTACGATACTACTAAATTATGACTTCAGTATGGAGTACATACCATCAAACAAATTTGGCTACGCTGATGGGCTGTCCAGGTTAATTCCAAAAATGAGTGAACCGTTTGAAGACACGGTAATTGCCGCACTAAAGTCTGAAGAGGAACTAAAATTTACTGTATGTAATGCGGTTTGAGAGCTTCCGGTAACACTGGAAACAATAAAAGAAGAAGCCACCAGGGACAACTATATCTTACAAATAAAAGAAAAAATAGCCAAGAGAGATCAGTTCACGACAAATGTTTTCGCTGTGTGACTCAGTATTATTATATAGAGAACGTGCAGGGATCCCTTCACACACTACAAAAGCAGATACTGAAGAATTTCCACACTGGTCTAGGATGAAAAGCCTAATGCGAAGCTTTGTTTATTGGCCTAACATGGATAGAGACATCGAGAATACAGTTGCAATGTGTCAAGGCTGTGCCTTAGCTGCAAATCAACCCGGATAAAATTTAATCCCTGGTCAAAAACAGACTTACCATGGTCTAGGTTACACGTGGATTTTGCGGGTCCACTAGAATGAATACTATTACATAATAGTAGAAGATAGTTTCTCAAAATGGCCGGCGATACACAGTATTAGACAACCGACAACCCAAAGTACAAAGAATTTCCTACTAGAATTGTTCGCAACGTTTGGTGCTGCAGACACAATAGTAACGGACAATGGAAGCCAGTTTACGTCAAGACAGTTCAAGGATTTCTGCAAGGAGTACTATGTAGAACACATTACTACAGCTCCCTATCACCCAAGGTCAAACGGGTTAGCAGAAAGATTCGTCGACACCCTTAAAAGAGCTTTAAAGAAAGCTAGAGAAATACCCACAGAAGAAGCCCTACAGAAATTCCTACAAGTATACAGGATTACTCCAAATAATGGAACACCAGCTTCACTCCAAATAATGGAACACCAGCTTCACAATCGCCTGCCGTAGAGGTAGATCTGTATTCGACAAGGTATTGCCCAAAATATCAAAGCTAGACAGAGAAAGATTTATTCACATAAAAAATAAAAAATACAACCCAGGTGAAAACGATTATTTCAAAGTCTACAGACAGAACAAGTCGTTCTGGGAAATTGGAATAATTGACAGGCGGATCGGCAACATGATGTACCTGATAAAAGGAGAAAACTTTACGTGCAAGAGGCACATTAACCAAATCAGAAGACGCTCTTCGGACGTGGTTGATAGCGGTCTCACGGAAGAAACGCCGTTGGAGGTAATTTATGACACATTCAAACTACCAACATCAGCAACAATTTTAATGGAAGTACGCCGATCCAAAAGAAAAAGGAACGAAACGGATTAATAACAAGTGGATCCAAAACGTAGGAGATATACCACGTTTTTGCTGAGAAAGTGATGTTAGTTTTTCTTTTCATTTATATTGCCTGTAAAAATATATAAATAAAGTTTTAACCCAGCGGAGTAAAATTTAGGAGTGGGGTGTTATGGTGAAGCACAGCTATTCCTCAGATAATGGACTCTCCCTCTTATATTAATAAGAGTTAACAGGAAGTTAACGGGAGAAGTTCTTAGAAGTACCTGGGAACTTCATAGGAGGTCTTTAGAGTTCTACTGGAGTTCAGTAGAACTACTATGCAGTTGATATTAGTCGGCAGTTAGCCGAATACTAAGGAGTAAGCTTTCAGTGGAAGATTACCTAATTCCTAACATTTTGGGTACGTTAAGTCAATTATCAACCGACATAGAACGATTATAACCTTCAGTGCGAAAACTACTCCACTACATAACGACAGGCGGATTCCGTAACAGTTTTTCGTCACTGGTGAAAAAAAAAAATGCATAGTATTGTTAATGATTATGTGAAAAAATAGTTTTTATAACTGAAATATTCGCTCTCTCTGCGTTTCCTTAAAATGTTGTCTCGTTGGAAATAAATTGAAGGCTTTACTTTCGGAGTGTTCCTCTTACTTCAAGTATATAGAAATACACACACACACACACACACACACACACACACACACACACACACACACACACACACACACATGCACGCATGCGCACGCGCACCTTACTCAAACAAGTGAATTTATTTGTAAATAAGCGTATACATAATGCAATGGTTCATGTGAAGGTTTATAGCTAAATAGAAATTGTATATATTTGTGTGTGCATAGGTACCTTTTATTTTTTCTGTATGTATGTTTCATCGTCACTACAATGACGTTAATATAAGGCTGGCGAATCATGAGACAGAAAAACGTCTCAAATAACGTGCGCTCGAAATTGGAGCCTTGAAACAGTTGCCTTCTTGCACAATAAAAAGAAGAAATAGGCATTTTTAACATTCATTTTCCAAACTGCGACTACATTTTCTTGTATGAGGTCATAATGCATTACCCCATTCCATGCACAAACTAAAGTGACAAAACAAAGCATTTTCATTTTTTAATTTTAAGCGATTATTAACCTTTCCCAAGGACATCTAAGCCTTTTGAGATTTAAAATTTTGCATTTACCTCCCGATATATGTACTTTGGTTAACAAAGTACATATAAATTAACATCAAAAACGTTAAAATTAGCATATTTAATATTAAAAAAAAAGCAAAATAATAAATTTGAAATTTATCAGATGTCATAATGAAAAATATGTCTCCAGATTACGAATAAAACTGTTTGCTCCAGATGCTTTTCGGCAATGAAATTTGAAATGCGTTTTATTTTCCGAGGTTTGTTTTTCTAATTTTTTATGCTAATTTGGATCCCCAATAGAATAATCAATTACTAGGGACGTGAATGAAGGCAAATTGTATACATCAGCAATAAAAGAAAGTGGCGTTCGCCCACTTCACACACCAGTTACGGGTGCATTCAACGCAGGTTAAGAACCAATGATCTTTGTGTGTGCTTAGGGGCGTTTACTCCAGTGTGCCTATGTCTACTAGCATTAATTACGTGCCGTCACATATTTTGTCCAGTCGATTTCGATTTAGTGTGATTCTTTCGTTATTTCAAAACGGCTGCAAAAGTTTCTTTGGACTGAAATTCGACTTTACAGTTCACAAAAGAACTTTTTTCTTTCTTTAAGATATGATTTGATGGATATTGCTAAAGGTTTCTTAGTGAAAATAATTGCATAGACAGCAGATTTTGCAATACACCGGGATGTCTGTAGCGTTATGCTTCACTGTGATTCTTTTTTTCTTACATGTCAACATTGATGCTATTCAACTCTCACAATATTGTGAAAGCAATCATTCGAAAATTATTTGAGGTAGTTCTCGAGCCACAACATGATTGAATATATTCATTGCGGGTTCGAATCTGGTAGCTATTTCCTGGAATTGATAAAAAATCAGTAGGTTTCCATAGCCAAATATATATATATATATATATATATATATATATATATATATATAGTGAGATGGATAAATTTTCGTCGAAATTACGCAAAAATGAAAATAACACTGACATCTCATTTTAACAGGTATATTTAGCAGGATTACACAAAAATATCCTGAAATCCTAAAATGTAAATTTGCTGAAAAAAATCGCCATTGGCTTCAGCTAATATCGGAGTCTCCTGCAACTTTTCTGGAAGATCTTATGTTGGTAAATGCTGCCATAATCCTTGCCTTCAGTTCAACTTTGGTGTTACAAAGAGTTTTGTTAACCTTTCGCTCATAATAAAGGAATAGCAGTCTGGGATGTTAGGTAGCCAATGTAAGGAGTGAACTGGTTGCCGAAATTGTCTGACAGCCATGACTGAGTTCTCATACTTGTGCGGCGTGGTGCAGAGTCCTGTTGCCAGACATAGGGTCCTCCAGCAACCACCCCTTTGACCTAGAGAAGCTCTACTTCCTCAAGGCACTTGTAGGATTCCGTGTTAAGATTAATAGAAGCATAACGTTGCCATCACTAGCGATCACTCCAAACACGATGATACTAACAGGATATTTTATTCAACTCACTTCGAATCTTCCGTCCTGTCCTCAATGATAGTGCTGCCATGGGTCAAGAGGGGTGCGGTTGAGCAAGAAACCAACAAAACTCCATGTAAGATGAACTGAAGGCAAGGGTTATAACAGCATCTACCAACTTAAACAAGGAGACCGTCCAGAAGAGATGCAGAAGATTCCGTCTGGAAGCCGTGGTTGAAGCCAATGACGATTTTATTGAATAACTTTACACTTTAGTATTTCAAGATATGTTTTGTAACTTTGTTAAATATATGTGTTAAAATATGATGTCTGTTATTTTCACTTTTGTGTAATTTAGACGACAATTCATCCATCTCACCCTGTATTTATGGCTAAATAAATTCGTATGTGTTTATGTTCATACACATGACACATTACCTAAAGTGTACAGTGTAGTATTATTTTGAAGACTGTATATAATTCTGTCTTTTATTATTATTTCTTTAGTAAATTTGATGTTAGTTAATGTATTAAGAAAACTATTTGAATTCACACTCAACGGGGTAACTCTATACTAGTTAATATTATTTCACCTTGCATCTAATTGATTTGGTAATTTGGGTTGGAAGCTAAGCTGTCTGTGCAGGTATTTACATCGGGACCCCTTACAGTGAACAGAATTTAGATGAAATATTTAAAAACTTCATAACAAAAACGGTACACAATTTGACACATAGAAAGCTATCCATAAATGTTCAGAATTAAAATTCAAAATTATGCTCGATTTCAGATTATTAGTCTTATTAAATACAAAAAAATAAAAAAAACAAAAAAACAAAACAAAACAAAAGAATGGCTTCGAATCGCCTTTTAACCCAAGCGAAAAAGTTCGACTTATTTGCATTGAGCAAAAACAAAACACACACACACACAAACAAAAAGAAAATATGTGCAATTGCTTTTTCTCTCTTCAAATTACAAAACGTCGCTCTGCACGAAATTTAGACAAACATGCGTGCGTGTTCTGTTACACAACAGTCTGTCGGAAAGGAAGAAAAGAAAGAGAATATAAAAAGTGTATGAAGGAAAAGGAAGGAAGGCAAAAAATAAATAAAACGAAGGGGAAATAAAATGAAGGCCATGACTGCTTTTAATCTTATAAAATAAACAGTAGAGAAAATGATTTGGCATTTTTCTATGCTTAACATACGATGACACACGTTTGCAAGTGTGTAATCCCCAATGATGACCGAAATCTCTTCAATCATGAGTTTGTTAACTTCTAGTACATCGAACAAGCACTTTTCACTTGAATATTTACTTGCAGGGGCAAATCTATTCGAAAAGAGAAACAGATAAAGGGACACTGATAAAGGGAGACAAAAAGAAATATTCATGTTTGGGCACAGTTCATTGTTATATGGTAAGTTTTGAAAAGAAGACATATTAGTTTTTTTTTCCTGACGGGTTTGATATCTTTTGACCCAAACTAATCTTGAATTATAGCCAATTTATTAGAATAACCTTTGAGGTTAGAATTTACTGATAATTGCTTTTTAGAATAAATGGGCCGCAAACCACTGCATCACAATAAGTACTACTTTAATGTTTAGATATCATGTTTTAGGTATTTTAGTTATTAACCATAAATAAGAACAACTATTACAGATAATATCTGGTAATACATCCTCAAGCCGATGTCAATAGATTTTAGTAGAAGCAACAGAAGAAAGAGTTTAATCCTAGAAGAGTGTGTTGCAATGGGATTAAACGTTTCAGTAGCTATGTCACTGAAAGTATGAAACAGCTGAAGATTTTATCAGCCAAAGAAGAAATACTTGGCGATGAAATAAAGAAAAAATTAAAAAACCTTTTTTTAAAAAGACGTACATCCAACAGTGTTTTCATGAGAAATGTTTTTCAAAACAGAAGAACAATTAGGTTTAAAGACTTTGGAACTTGTAGGAAAAGGTGAGAAAACAGCCAGATTGATAATTGCAGCTCCGGACCAAGTAATTAGAAGGAGAGAAATAAGAAAATTTGAGGAAAGAGAAGACTTTTCAGCAACATACAGATTGTGCGGTGTACACTAGCGTGCATTAGTGGGACGGTGGAGTGTGACGCCCCAGAGCATCCGTATCGTTGAAGGTTATCCAATTAAAGAGTGAAATAAAAATTTAGTTTATATTTAATTTGAATAAAGTGTTTATTTCATGTTTTATCTGTTCTTACATATCTAAAGAGTTTTCCTTTCTCACATTTCTCAGCACAAGGCTTCACAGCCCCCGTCTACTTGATCCTTAGAGGCATACAATCAAGGACTATCACCATACATCCCCATACATCACCAGACTTTTGCACGTCACTGGCGGTGCATCAGCTAAAACTATTGCATATACAGTATCGAAATATTCTGTGTTTGCAGAGATTTACAAAAATTGGAGACACGATACAGTGGATGTGGTTTTATATTAAAATCTTTGTCAAAAATTTTGATTCGAGCGTGATTTATAATAATAAATTGGTGAGAATCATTGAAGATAAAAAGTAAAGATTTTATGGGACTATAAAATATCTGGTCTGCTTGATACGAGAGCCGTCAATGAAAGATAGAAAATTACAAACTATATAGAATTCAAGTACAAAATCATGTGAATACAGAATGACCAAAAAGCAAAAATAGTGCCAATTGTAATTGGAGTACTAGGAACAGTGTCAAAAACACAAAGCGTCTCCATTCTTCATAAACGTCAAATATTATAAATTGACCCATTCAGATCGAATTAATTTCAGCTGCGTTACTGATACAGTCTCGTACATAAATATACAATTTAAAGGAAGTATTTTGGAAATTAATTTTTACATTTGATGATGAATCCGTAATAAGAAGATTCAACTGCTGCAAATGAAATAAATTTTCTGAAGGAAGAATATATTTGTTATTCTGGGGGTCTTTTTTTTCAAATTGTCTTAATCATCGTTATTTCTTTGTTACAAAAATTGTAAATATGAATTAGTCTTAGAAAATCGTTTCACTTTTTCAAGTAAGATCAAGTTAATTGCACGGCGGTCTGTCTTTGTCATCAAGTCGATTCATTCAAACATAGTTCACATATCGAATTAACAAAGCTCATGAATGAAAAAAGAAAAGAGGGCCACTGAAAAGAATGTGGACACGACCGCGGATATATATTGAGAGGGTGAGATTTAATAGTTAATTTCATTACTCAACTTGGAATGTCGACTTCAGAAAAATACATCAAACGCTTAATAAAATGATTAAGCGGCTGCTGTATGTTTAGAACTGGCATTCGAAAACTGTCACTGTGGACTAAAAATAGTCACCTATGTCAGTAGCTACTGTTAGGGTGCTTTAGGGTTAGGGGTAATGATGTTAAAACCTCAAAAGCAGGGTCATTATTGGGGACGTATTTTGTTAGAGGCACGACTGCTATATTCGCCGCAGTAGCCACTATATTATATCAAATTAACCCCCCCCCCCACACACACATGAATAATGATAACAAGAAAACTTATCTGAGCCGACTAGTTTCGTCCTTTGTGGGACTTTATCAAGGCAAATGCAAGAATTGTATTTTGTAACAAGTATTTAAATCCAAGAGCAGAAATGTTATTCGTTTTTCAAAATATATTTAGTTAGGAATTCTCATCAATATTCATCAGCTAGGTTGAAACGCCAGAGAAGCTATGAGGCCATGAAGTGATACAATTCAATGTGAAATTGAAGTATAATACTTGGTTCTCTGGACAACATCGATAATCTTAAATTATAGCAACGAACAAGAGCACATATATATATAAAAATATAAACTTATATTTTATTCTTCATCGGCGACGTTTTTGTGGAAGTGGATGTAGCTCGAGAGAATCACGCACATACGAGGGAGTTGTCGGGGAGTCGTTAATCAGCGGGAGTTGTCTTCTCTTCTTCATTGCATTATCTCTGCATTCTCTCGGCTTTCTGCTTTCGAATTTATGCATCATGAAATTTACACGCATTTTTGCCTTCTTGGGTTTTCGTTTTTGCCATCTATGTTCAGGCTCATCTGTCAATCATCTTTCCCGGGTATTGCCCTTTAAGCCAGTTGTCTTTATATCAATCACACTGTTATCGGTATTTGCTTTGTCTTTTCTGCCTTTGATATTGATCATATTTCTGTCGGGTCACAGAAATATATTACATAATAAATGAAAATGTCTATCTATCTATCTATCTATCTATCTATCTATCTATCTATCTAGAGAGAGAGAGAGAGAGAGAGAGAGAGAGAGAGAGAGAGAGAGAGAGAGAGAGAGTCCGCCCCCAAAATGATGTGTAGACACTTCAGGAAAGGAAAGTTTTTCCATGCCAATACAGAAATGCCAAAAGGCAGAGATTGTACCAATTGTAATTGGAGTTCTGCGAACAGTGCCATGGAATTTTGCCCATTGGTTGTTATAAGTCTTGCCAATGAGATTTTCTCAGTTGAAGAAGACATGTTTTACACAGATAAAACTTTCTGAAAACTACCGGCTACACGAAGTCACTGGATATCCACGGTTGATGCGCAAAGTTTGCAAAACAAGATAATAACATCAAATAAGTTGTGCAAATAAATAATAACAAGATTATTCCAAATAGAAAAACAAAATCTGGGAAGAAAAAATTACAGATTCAAAATTAAATGTAGTTTAGAAGAAGAATTACTACCAACGGTACTAAAAAAAAAACATAAAGAGCAATTATCTGAAGGCTCCTATCGACAGAATAATTTAAAATAGCAAATGTAAATAAAATGAATACAGACATAAACTGTCAATTATATACTAGCCGAATGCAGTAATTTCTCTGAGTGGCAATGCAAAATTAAACTTGCTTTTGTAATAAAGTTGATCCACTAAGAAGAGTGGAAACAAAATGGAATTTATGTATTTTTATATGCACTGTAATGATTCTAGCAAATAAAAGTAACAATGTGTACTCATCGTTATTGGGTCATTTACGAAAGATTTTGACAAATTTAGAAGAATTGGTTTGGTTCATTTTGTTTTATGGCATATCAGCACATCAATGGGTAATTTAATGCGACAAGATTTTTAGGATCAGTTTGTATGAATGGAATATGCATTTTGTAGATCAGGTTTCATTGACGTATTTTTGTAAAGACTATTTTTGTCAAATCTATTTCTGGCATTTTTTTTTCATAAATCGATTGCTAATATTTTTACTATAAAAATTCATTATTATGCTTTCATAGTGTTTTGACCCGAGTTTGGATATTAATTCTTTGCCCATAGTTGAGACCCTAACAAGTGTTACCACCCTGGGTTAGCATAAACCTGGGAACAGCAGCAATTAAAAGGTGGTTTAACGCTCCTTAAATCCTCCCGATCAGAGGTCTTGCTGCCGGATGTAGTTTTTGGTCATACCCAGGACGTTTAAGAGAATTGAAAGCTAAATGAAGAATCTAGTTCGTGTTAACCACAGCATACTTAAATGAATTGGAACATTAAAAAACACTAGTGAATGGAAAACAGTTGCTCTCATTGTATCCCCATTGATTGTTTGTTTAACGGCATATCAACTCTTTATGGGTCATTTAATGCTGAAATTTAATTTTCTTCAAAGCGTTGAAGTAATAAAAGATCATATAGTTATTCTGTTTTCACAATTGAATACATGGTAGATGATAGGCAGTATTTGTGCAAATACATATTTAAGTGGACATAATTACTTGAGGCAGAGATATATGTGCTTTATGTTGTCGTTATTTTGGAGTTATATTTTGGAATTCTTTAAGAAATTATAGGATATTGCATGGATTAATGTCGCAAAAGAGTCCTTTATTTTGGTTGGTTGATTTTGTTTAGCGTCATGTCAATCCTTATAGGTTTATTTGATGCCGAATCTAAGTATTTTGTACGTAATTTTCTGCTTTCAGAGTAAAGGTATGTTTAAATATATATTTTGCAGATCATAAAATGTATTGTTATTTTACTAAAAAATGTATTTTTATATTTTTTTAGTGTTGCATTAATTGTCATTTTGATATAAAATGTATTGCTGGACTTTTGTGATAAAAATATACAGTCGAATTTTTTGGACTCTCTATTTACCCATACCTAGGGCTTTAAGAGATGCTACCACCCCGAGTCAGGGTGGGTCAGTAGTTGAGATGGTTCTACGTTCCTCAAAACTGATCGGAGATCTTGGTGTCGGATGTTCTTTATCGTTATACCTAGGACAAATCTCCAGTGAACAGCACAAGATTTGACTCATGTGAAAACTTCGGGAATAAAGATAATTTGAACCTGCAAATAATCCAAAAGGAAACTGAAAATGAATAACGAACTCTAACAGGAAAATATTTTAACACTACAAACAGGAAAAAAAAAACCCCCAAAAACAAACAAATAAACAAAAAACAAAAAAAAACAAAAACAAAAAAACAAAAAAACAAAAAACAAAAACAAAAACAAAAAACAAAACAAAAAAAAACCTCCAAAAAATCAGATGCAGACGAAAAGTAACTATCAGGATTAAATGCAAGACAAAGACGAAGCAGGCAATCACCTGAACAGAGATAAATAATCAAATTGACATATAAAAACAGATGCAAGAATAACACACTTCCTTTGGAGTATGGACGATAAAAATTAAAACAACTAATAACGTGAGAAAAGCTCAAGGATCTGATTTATGTAAGTGAAAGAAAAATGAGTGATCAAAAGGAAAAAAACATTGGTTTGGAGATTCACATTAGAAAAAGAGATGAGCAAAAAACATTTCGGGTTATCAAGCTACGATTAATAAAATATACTATACTATGTTGCGTATATATATGTGAGTATATATATATATATATATATATATATATATATATATATATATATATATATATATATATATATATATATATATATATATATATATATATATATATATATATATATAACAAGCAGACACTGATAGAAAGTAATACCTATCACAGAGGACAAAATAAAACAAGAATAACTAAAGGAATGTCTAAAATAGTGTAGACACAGGACCGAACAATAAACACACGTACGAAAAATGGGAAGATTATATAAGAATAAATAAGATAAAACAAAATCACAGGACACAGAAAAATATCTGGAGCGAAATATGAGTTTAATAAAAAAATACCCACACCCACACTCACAAGAGTTGCTGAAGAAATAAAAAAAACAAAACTCTTCCTTAAATGTTAAAGATAGAGCAATCATTCATTCAGAATTATCAAATCACGCGTACTAAATAAAAAAGGCCTTGTAATAAATAAAATGGGATGGAAAAACTGAAAACATAATAAAATGTGAGTTTTAATATTCGATTGTATTTTGAATTGAAAAGATAGATTTATAAAAAAAGTATTGCAGAGAATCAATCAAGGACATAGTTACGCAGAGGGCATATATAATCTTATCTTTGTAGGCCAGATTAAATGTATCAAGAGAATTGACATCAAAGGGAAATAGGCAAAACCCAGAAAAAGATGCTGTTTGAAAAAAACGATGAAACGATAAACCACGTCAAAAAAAAAAAAAAAAAAAAAAGAAAAGAAAAAGAAAAAATGTAAAAAGATACGCCAAGGTAGGAACAGTTATAATCAAGAACTTTGCAAACAACTTAGGTTTGATCAAGTGAACAAATAGTTTCAACACAACTCAGAAAAAATGAGATTATTTAAGAAACAAGAACAGCAAAACCTTGCATTGGAGTGATCACACGTACTTGATACATTATACTTTCATTCATCTTCCTACAGAGCCTTAAATTTTTTAAAACAAATTGTGAGTTCGAATAAAAACATAACTGTTTTCATGAAATCATGTCTGAAAATTTTGTGTTGATTTGAAGAAAGCAGAAAAAAGTACAAAAACTTAATTCTTTGTGTGAATTAATAGAAAAGTTTGTAGAATTTTACTTTGACACATAAAATTACTTATAATTATCGTTGGCTTCTGTACAAGATCTCTTATTTAATTAAAAGAACGTTTTCGTATTTGAGATACCCTGGTTAAAATCTTTTAATGTTTCGAGCTTTTACAAGTATATAAATGCATGAGTGTGGATTCGAAGATTTTATTTGAGTTAGAATCGTTAATCGGCTTCAATCATTGTTTTTATGAACAGAAGATTTGAAGTTATTTTAACTCGTGAAATACAGTAACCATACTTATTACAAATATACGCAATTGATAAATATTTGTTTTTGTATTTTTCTTTAAAAACAACGTCATTTTATGTTTAAAATATAGTTCATTAATCGGTGAATACAACCTTGAACAAAAGTTTTATTTTTCTTCGTCTATTGATGACCTACGTACGCAACAAATTTTTATTTGGCAAAATAATTCACTGGAACTCAATCCTAACTGAACGCCTTTTGTTGTCAACGGAAAGCCTTTTTGTTTTGACAATGAGTTTGTTATAGCTTACCCACGAGCCGTACACATGTTATTCCATTTAAAGTCTTCTTGGAAATTAGTCATGCTTAACTTATTGAGTTTTGAACAATTGAAAGAAAGGTTCCAACTATTGTTCATTGGTTAGCGGCTTGATACAAGTTCAAACATGATTGTTAGTAGTTGTATTTAACCATTATAAGCAATTTCTAAAGCAGACCGCAAAAAGTTGTCGTCTCGCCGTGGAACAGTGGTTAGACCATTATTGAAATCATACACTTTTGATCTTGTAACGTTTTAAGTAAATATGAACAGTCCAAGAGTTTTGAAGGAATGTTTTCCGCAATGTTTCGTAAATATTTCGTGACTAAGAATGAGAAGTAATGTTTTGTTGTTTCGTCAAATGTCTGTATTGTATTTTATAAAATTTATCTTCAGGATCATTGAAAAGAGAATATAAACAGTGAAAACTGAATGAATATTATTACACTTGTAACGATCTTCATTAGAAAATAAATGTAAATATAATACTGAAAGGAATCAAACAATTTTTCTCAGAAAATGTTAAAACATAAATGTAAAAAGTAATCATCTGTAAAGTTTGTGTTAGCGTTAATTAAAACGTGCCTGTAATCTGTAAAATTACAAACAACCAATATATTTCAGATAATATTTATTTTCCACGAGATCAACAGATTGATTTGTTTGTACGACTTATCAACCCTTCGTGAATTATTAAGGCCAAAATATATTCAGAATTATAATAATTCCTATTTTTGGAGTGAATTTTGCATTAATATTCTTTTGAATGACAACGATTTTTCCAGTTGAAAGTATTACTATTTAACCCATATCTGGGGAAGTGATGAATTCATATCTTTCTCAAGGTTACTTGCGCATAAATGAATTTAACGAACTCGACCGAAATTCGAGCCCGACTCTCAAATTTCTCATTCTGAGTCACTGCCCATTACACTACATTCACTCTCTATTTTATGTGAGAAAGATCAAAATAAGGAACGTCTAACCATTTCAATGACTAAATAAGAAGGGGTAAACATTTATGCAAAAAGGATGTCAAAATTTCGTATCAGCAAATAATTTTATAGACAAAGACTACTGACATCAAATAAAGTTTAATTTTTATGCTAACAGGAGTCGCCGATGTAGATTTAAATGAATAACATTTCTTCGTTCTAAAGAAAACAAGAAAAGAAGAAAAGCTGGAGAAATATATTTGATCCTGATCAGTTGTTTTCTGCATTTGTGGTGAGATTTGATCGCTTGCCACTCAGATTGTCGCAACTCGGTGTTGACCTCAGTGTTCATATATATATATATATATATATATATATATATATATATAGTTAAGAAACAACACTATAAATAGTCCCCAAACCTCATCCGATTCAAAATTATTACCACCCACTAACCCCTTGAAAGATTCGTTAGCGCTCAATAAAACAATCGTTAGAACAATGCAATAGACTACCCACAATATTTCATTGACTAATAGATATATATCTTGCTGTTGTCAGACATAGGTCTTCCAGCAGCCACTCTCTTGACACAGCGGCACTTGATGTAGTCCTCCGTGTTGAGTCTGAGGGCCCTGTGGGAAGATGAATAATAATATAATGTAGCTATCACGTGTGATCATTCCAAATAACTTCAGAATAAACAACCCTTTCTGAATCCTCTGCGCCGCCCTAAGATTGACACAAAACACTCTGAAATGTTCCTATTGAAGCTTCCGGCGTGAATAGCAACCAGTACAACATGCCGTTTCCAATTTTTTAACCGAAGGAATTGCGTCATCTTCTTCTCTAGGACTGTGCCTAACGGATCTTACTATACCCTAGATTCGACAAAATCAAAAACGTACAACCATTACGCGCGAAATTAGAAATAAAAAAATGTTGACAATTTACTTAGCGCACTTATATATTTTTATTATTTCGATCTTTATTATGGTGGCACTTCGTATTTGAAATTGTCATTCTTTTAAGATACGAAATTTGTAAAATTAAATAAAATATCTGAGTAACAGTTAATTCATTAGAAATTGCTATATATATATCCGCATACAGATCTGTTTCGCAGCTCATCAGTACGATTAGACATCCGATTGCTTTTTTGCCAGGATTGAAACCTGACCGAATATACAACAGTCGGCGGTTCTACCTCTGAGTCACGGGCGCTCAGTAGAAGAAGGCAGACTTTTAGCGTGTGATATACCATGTAATCATACGCCAGTAGCTAAGAGTGTTTGAATTCATTACTGAATGAACGATTCGTAGATGCTATATATATATATATATATATATGTGTGTGTGTGTGTGTGTGTGTGTGTGTGTATATATATATATATATATATATATATATATATATTATTATTATTATTATTATTTACACGATTTATATTCGAATTATTGTCTTCCTCTTGTTGTGTTGCTGTCATCACAATATTTCTGTCCTAGTACCCTCTAGTCTTCCTTAGGTATATATTAATCTGGGTAACCTACAAGGAATTCTGAACTTTTGAAAATGACTTAACAATCGTAATCAATAATTTGGAAATAAGAAAATTTAACAATTTCTAAAAATGACTTGATAAAAAAACGACAAGTACTAAAAATCCATTTATAAAAGCAGATAAATCAAGATAATCTATAAAAATGGAAACTAACAATTGAAATAAACTAGTTGATAAAGAAGTCACTAAATTTTACAAAACTATTAGTAACGAAACAGAAAGTGATCTAAACAAAGAAGCTAAAACATAGTCGCTAATTTAACTAGACAGTAGAGTAAAGCAAATTAGCAAAAGAATTTATTAATTTTAAAGTTCATAAGAACAACTTCCTGATTAAGCCAACATGTAGGTTACTAAGCTTCACAAAATCAACATTGGGAAAATAAGAAAATAAATCTTAGAAAAATTTGGAAAAATTCGAAAGCAACAATCAACTGGTTTAATAACGTTAGCGTTAAAGAGAACTACTCTTTCATATAACTGGGCATAAAAGATTTCTATCCATCTATTAATAAGAATACACTAGAAAATGTAATAAAAAAGATATGAATACAGTTAAACACAACCAAAAATTAATATTTTACTATAATAAAAAATGAATAAAAAGGAATAATAATAATAATAATAATAATAATAATAATAATAATAATAATAATAAGGAGAAAACTTGTCTATTAATTGATATGTCTTGTCCAGCGGATTGTAACATAGCAATCAAGGAATTTGAAAAACTGTCAAAATATAAAGACCTGGAAATTGAAATAGAAAAAATGTGGAAATTGAAAACAAGAGTTGTGCCAGTGATAGTAGGTGCACTTGGAATGATAAAAAATGGAACAAAACAACACATTGAAAGAATCCCTGGAAACCCCAGCTTAAGAGATATACAAAAAATTGTCTTATTAAGTACAGCCCACACACTAAGGAAAACTTTATTTATGTAACGCTAGGGATGATAGGGAAGATAGAAAAACATGAAATGGGGCCATAACAACACGCCACGACCTGCCTTAGGTCTCCTAGCAGATTGGTTGGTAGTGAGACCAAAGCAGAAATCGAAATATGATGAAAAATGACATAATAATAATAATCCGTTCCGACAACATATAAACTATTAACATCTATTTTAACAAAACAGACATATTTATTCTTAGAAAGAAATGACATGATACCGCTTGAACAAAAAGGGTGCAAACGTGGCTGTTATGGATGTAAAGACCAATTGCTAATTAACAAAATGATCCTGGAAAACTGCTACAGTACAAAGAAAAATCTTAGTACTGCCTGGATAGATTAACGTAAGGCATTCGACAGTGTGCCACATTCCTGGATTTTAAAGACTTTAAATATATACAAGATATCACCCGTCATCATCAATTTCTTCAAACAGTGCATGTCTATATGGAAAACAACCCTTTACCTCAATCATATAAATGGAACCTATAAGTCTGATGAAATAAACATCAAAAGAGGTATATTTCAAGGTGATTCTTTGTCTCCATTACTATTCTGCATATCATTAATAGCACTAACCAGTCAACTTAATAAGACAGAATGTGGTTATAAAATAGGCCAAAATAAAATAAGCCATCTATTTTACATGAATGACTTAAAGTTATATGCTAAGAATGATAATGAGCTGGAAGGTCTTCTGCAAACTGTAAAATGCTTCAGCGAAGACATTGGAATGAAATTCAATTTGAATAAATGTGCTAAAGCTACAGTTTTACGTGGATCAATACAAGAAACATCCTCAATTAGCTTAAACCCTGTTATAACAATAAAAGAATTGAAACCAGAATAAGCTTATAAATACCTAGGTGTAAATGAGAGTGAAAACATTCACCATAAAAAAATAAAAGAAATAGTGCGTAGAGTACTATAGAAGGCTACGAATGATATGAAAAACTGAATTGAATTCTCAGAACAGAGTTATGGCCATTAATAACCTTGCAATCCCAGTTGTCCAATATAGTTTCAACATCTTAAACTGGACTCTAAACGACATCAGGCGAATGGATTCTAAAACAAGAAAGCTTCTTTCTAAGCATATGATGCATCATCCAAAGGCTGATGTAGACCGTCAATACATACCCCGTAAAGAAGGTGGAAGAGGTCTTATTCAGCTGGAATTGTCATACAAGACAACAACTATTGGCTTACGAACATACATAGAAACAACAAAGGATTGGATGATACAATTAGTAAGGCAACATGAAGAAAGAGAGAAAAAATATTCAATAATAAAAGAAGGCAGTAAATACAAACAAGATTTACAGTTAGTAGATTCTGTAGAAAAGCAAAATAGAAGCCAAGAACCAACTATTGCGGCAAAAATATGAAAATGAAAGCCAAAGATAAAGCTCTTGAACAGATGAAACAGCGCTGGCAAGACAAACCTCTGCATGGCCAATATCCAGAACGTGCCAATAAATCCAATGTTGACAAAGTTAATACTCATCGATGGTTACGTGCATATGGATTAAAGTCTGAAACTGAAGGCTTTATTCTTGCAGCACAAGACCAAAGTCTTTTCACTAGAAACTTTCAGGCAAATATTATGCATAATAATATGGATCCAAAATGCAGATTTTTGAAAAACACCATGAAACAATAGACCACCTAATCTCAGGCTGTTCTGTGCTTGCCACAAACGAATACAAAAATCGCCACGGTAGAGTTGGGCAATATTTACATTGGACAATGTGCAAACATTATGGAAAATCTGTAAACAAACACTGGTATGAACATCACCCAGCACCGGTTACAGAAATAGAAGATGTAACCATTCTATGGGATTACACCATCTACACAGACAGAAAAATTCAAGCAAACAGGCCAGACATTATTGTTAAAAACCAGAAAGAGAAAACTTGTCTATTAATTGATATGGCTTGTCCAGCGGATTGTAACATAGTAACCAAGGAATTTGAAAAACTGTCAAAATATAAAGACCTGGAAATTGAAATAGAAAAAATGTGGAAATTGAAAACAAGAGTTGTGCCAGTGATAGTAGGTGCACTTGGAATGATAAAAAATGGAACAAAACAACACATTGAAAGAATCCCTGGAAACCCCAGCTTAAGAGATATACAAAAAATTGTCTTATTAAGTACAGCCCACACACTAAGGAAAACTTTATTTATGTAACGCTAGGGATGATAGGGAAGATAGAAAAACATGAAATGGGGCCATAACAACACGCCACGACCTGCCTTAGGTCTCCCCGCAGACTTGGTTGGTAGTGAGACCAAAGCAGAAATCGAAATATGATGAAAAATGACATAATAATAATAACTTTGCTTTAACAATGGGTATCTATGATGGGATAGGAGTACGCTAACAAATATTATTAACAAAAAGATATAGGTCTATACAGGGACGCCGAATCCGCAACGGCATGACTACAGAGAACATAAGAGAAGAAATAATAAAATAAAAACCCTTTTAAACATTAAGATTTACAATATAAATAAAATCCAATAACAAAATAGTAAATTTCTTAGACGTAGCATTTAATCTAAAAGCGGAATCTACAAATCACACAGAAAACCAAACAATAACTCAATATATAATAAAAACATTCGAACAATCCACTAACTAAATGTTGTTGGCAATTAGAAATAAGGCTTTATTTATGATAAGTAGTGAGTTTTACCGGAATTGTTTTCATCTTTTTATAGGTTTCGAAATGTTTTGAAATTCCGTATTGATTTAAGTTCACTGGTTAAGTGATGTAGTTAAAAGTAAGAACTATATTTGCTAATCTTAACTAGAAAGCATTGGTGCGGTTCATCAAACACCGATACTTAAAGTAAATTTTGAAATTTCTTTTTATTTGCAAAGAGAGCGGTAACTATAAAGAAATCTATATAGAGAGCCAAGGTTAAGGAAGGACTGGAACAAAGAAATCATTATAATACTGATTCATAATGAAAGTAAAAATAAACCTTAATACTTAATTACTTGGAATTTCGTGTCTTTTCTGTTGATTGATTGTTGTATAACTGAACTTTAATGTCGCTGCGGTGAAATCGGTTTTGGATAGTCATGGACTACTCGTTGTTGAGCAATTTATGCCGCCAATTTGGTGGGCGCTCATAGTACATGGAGGTGGCGTAATGATAGCCTGTAAAGTTGCCAGGATGTAATGTGTTCTAAGATGATAAAGAAGATGGCAGTGAAGGACTACCACGAGATCCGTCCAGTGGGGCGTGGTCATATTGGTTATGATTGATGTCAAAAATTGGTGATAATGGACTACTTGAAGTACCATTAATACTGACCTGTAGTGTATCATGTGAAAGAATTGGTAACTAGGGATGATTACAGGAACATATATTGTGGATTTAAAATACGGTATATATTGATAATAGTGGATTATTAGTAGATTGACTTGGCTAGGGAAGTAGATTGACTCTGATGAATTAGCCATGAGATGAAGTGAGTGAGGGTCACGAAAATGATTTACAGTGCATATTGCAGGAAAGAAAATTGTTTGAAATCCTAGTAATAGTTAAAGATGCCAATAAAAAAATAGCAGTACAGCCGAGAATATTGAGGGGGTGGTGCGTGTGACCAGTGACTTGTATTTATTGTTTTCACACTGAAGGGTACTGAGAAAGAAACCTAGGGAATGAGATTATAATAACATAAATGTAATTGAGAAGAAATGTAGGGATGTGAATATACTAGAAAGAGATAAATGGAGATTATAGAACAGGTAAATGTTTGTGAAAAGAGCCCATGCTAATGATATAAAACTAGCTGATGATGTAGTTAAAAAGGTTCTGGACCTTTTCTACGAGAGGTTATGAAGGTTCTGAACCCTCTGTACGGGAGGTTAAGAAGGTTATGGACCCTCTGTATAGGTGGTTATGAATGTTCTGGACTCTTTGTACGGGAGGTTATGAAAGTTCTAGATCTTTCGTACGGGAGGTTAAGAAGGTTCTGGACCCTCTGTATAGGTGGTTATGAATGTTCTGGACTCTTTGTACGGGAGGTTATGAAAGTTCTAGATCTTTTGTACGGGAGGTTAAGAAGGTTCTGGACCCTCTGTATAGGTGGTTATAAATGTTCTGGACTCTTTGTACGGGAGGTTATGAAAGTTCTAGATCTTTTGTACGGGAGGTTAAGAAGGTTCTGGACCCTCTGTATAGGTGGTTATGAATGTTTTGGACTCTTTGTACGGGGGGTTATGAAAGTTCTAGATCTTTTGTACGGGAGGTTAAGAAGGTTCTGGACCCTCTGTATAGGTGGTTATGAATGTTCTGGACTCTTTGTACGGGAGGTTATGAAAGTTCTAGATCTTTTGTACGGGAGGTTAAGAAGGTTCTGGACCCTCTGTATAGGTGGTTATGAATGTTCTGGACTCTTTGTACGGGAGGTTATGAAAGTTCTAGATCTTTTGTACGGGAGGTTAAGAAGGTTCTGGACCCTCTGTATAGGTGGTTATGAATGTTCTGGACTCTTTGTACGGGAGGTTATGAAAGTTCTAGATCTTTCGTACGGGAGGTTAAGAAGGTTCTGGACCCTCTGTATAGGTGGTTATGAATGTTCTGGACTCTTTGTACGGGAGGTTATGAAAGTTCTAGATCTTTTGTACGGGAGGTTAAGAAGGTTCTGGACCCTCTGTATAGGTGGTTATGAATGTTCTGGACTCTTTGTACGGGAGGTTATGAAAGTTCTAGATCTTTTGTACGGGAGGTTAAGAAGGTTCTGGACCCTCTGTATAGGTGGTTATGAATGTTCTGGACTCTTTGTACGGGAGGTTATGAAAGTTCTAGATCTTTTGTACGGGAGGTTAAGAAGGTTCTGGACCCTCTGTATAGGTGGTTATGAATGTTCTGGACTCTTTGTACGGGAGGTTATGAAAGTTCTAGATCTTTTGTACGGGAGGTTAAGAAGGTTCTGGACCCTCTGTATAGGTGGTTATGAATGTTCTGGACTCTTTGTACGGGAGGTTATGAAAGTTCTAGATCTTTTGTACGGGAGGTTAAGAAGGTTCTGGACCCTCTGTATAGGTGGTTATGAATGTTCTGGACTCTTTGTACGGGAGGTTATGAAAGTTCTAGATCTTTTGTACGGGAGGTTAAGAAGGTTCTGGACCCTCTGTATAGGTGGTTATGAATGTTCTGGACTCTTTGTACGGGAGGTTATGAAAGTTCTAGATCTTTCGTACGGGAGGTTAAGAAGGTTCTGGACCCTCTGTATAGGTGGTTATGAATGTTCTGGACTCTTTGTACGGGAGGTTATGAAAGTTCTAGATCTTTTGTACGGGAGGTTAAGAAGGTTCTGGACCCTCTGTATAGGTGGTTATGAATGTTCTGGACTCTTTGTACGGGAGGTTATGAAAGTTCTAGATCTTTTGTACGGGAGGTTAAGAAGGTTCTGGACCCTCTGTATAGGTGGTTATGAATGTTCTGGACTCTTTGTACGGGAGGTTATGAAAGTTCTAGATCTTTTGTACGGCAGGTTAAGAAGGTCTTGGACCCTCTGCATAGGTGGCGAGAATGTTCTGGACTCTTTGTACGGGGAGGGCGTTGTTCTAGATCTGCATGGAGGGAAGAAGGTTCTGACCTCTGGGGAAGCTATGAATGTTCTGGTCTCTTTGTAGCGGAGGTTATGAAAGTTTCAGATCTTGGCCGGAGGTTAAGAAGGTTTTGGAATTCTCTGTATAGGTAGTTATGAATGTTCTGGACCTTTGTACGGGAGGTTATGAAAGTTCTAGATCTTTGCACGGGAGGTTATACGTTCTGGACCCTCTGTATAGGTGGTTATGAATGTTCTGGACTCTTTGTACGGGGAGGTTATGAAAGTTCTAGATCTTTTAATGGGAGGTTAAGAAGGTTCTGGACCCTCTGTATAGGTGGTTATGAATGTTCTGGACTCTTTGGTATGGAGACATAGAAAGTTCTAGATCTTTGCATGGGAGGTTAAGAAGGTTCTGGACCCTCTGTATAGGTGGTTATGAATGTTCTGGACTTCCTTGTATGGGAGGTTATGAAAGTTCAGATCTTTGTACGGGAGGTTAAGAAGGTTCAGACCTCTGTAGGTATTAAATTGTTCTGGACCTTTTGCACAGATACAGAAAGTTCTGGGACCTTTGTACGGGAGGTTAAGTGAAGGCTCTGGACCCTCTGTATAGGTGGTTATGAATGTTCTAATTTTTTTGGTGCGTGGGAGTGTTTATGTGAAAGTCTCAGACCTTTTCTGCATGAGGTTAAGAATGAGCCCAGATCCTTCTGTATAGGTGGTTATGAATGTTCTGGACTCTTTGTACGGGAGGTTATGAAAGTTCTAGATCTTTTTTGTACGGAGGTTGGGAAGGTTCTGGACCTCCAGAGACAGGTGGTTATGAATGTTCTGGACTTTGGTAATGGAGGTTGTGTGTTCTAGATCTTTGCATGGGAGGTTAAGAAGGTTTCACCTCTTGTATAGGTGGGCAGGAATGTTCGACTTCCTTGGTACTAGAGGTTATGAAAGTCATAGATCTTCAATGGGAGGTTAAGAAGGTTCTGGACTTTCCATAGGTGGTTGGTGGAATGTTCTGGACTTTTTGTATGGGAGGTTATGAAAGTTCTAGATCTTTTGTACGGAGGTTAAGGCTGTTCTGGACCTTCCTATAGGTGGATATGAATGGGTCCTGGACTCTTTGCATTTTGGAGGTTGGGTGAAAGTTCTAGATCTTTTGTACGTGGAGTGTTGGAATTGGACTTCTTGCATAGGTGAACAGAATGTTCTCCTGGACTTTGTAATAGGAGGTTATGAAAGTTCTAGATCTTTTGTGGATGTGGAGGTTAAGGCACTTTGACCCTCTGTATAGGTGGTTATGAATGTTCTGGACTCTTTGTATGGGAGGTTATGAAAGTCTTAGATCTTGTACGTATGTTGGCATGTTCTGACCCTGCACAGGTGGTTACAGAATGTTCTTGACTCCTTTATGTTTTATGTTTGGCAAGTTCTAGATCTTTGCACAGAGTTTAAGAAGGTTCTGGACTTGCATGTATAGTGGTTGCAATGTTCTGGACCTCTTGTACGGGAGGTTATGAAAGTTCTAGATCTTTTGTAATGGGAGGTTGGGAAGTGGTTCTGGACCCTCTGTATAGTGGTTATGAATGCCTGGACTTTGTAATGGGAGGTTATGAAAGTTCTAGATTTTTTGTACGGGATGTTAAGAAGGTTCTGGACCCTCTGTATAGGTGGTTATGAATGTTCTGGACTCTTTGTACGGGAGGTTATGAAAGTTCTAGATCTTTTGTACGGGAGGTTAAGAAGGTTCTGGACCCTCTGTATAGGTGGTTATGAATGTTCTGGACTCTTTGTACGGGAGGTTATGAAAGTTCTAGATCTTTTGTACGGGAGGTTAAGAAGGTTCTGGACCCTCTGTATAGGTGGTTATGAATGTTCTGGACTCTTTGTACGGGAGGTTATGAAAGTTCTAGATCTTTCGTACGGGAGGTTAAGAAGGTTCTGGACCCTTTGTATAGGTGGTTATGAATGTTCTGGACTCTTTGTACGGGAGGTTATGAAAGTTCTAGATCTTTTGTACGGGAGGTTAAGAAGGTTCTGGACCCTCTGTATAGGTGGTTATGAATGTTCTGGACTCTTTGTACGGGAGGTTATGAAAGTTCTAGATCTTTCGTACGGGAGGTTAAGAAAATTCTGGACCCTCTGTATAGGTGGTTATGAATGTTCTGGACTCTTTGTACGGGAGGTTATGAAAGTTCTAGATCTTTCGTACGGGAGGTTAAGAAGGTTCTGGACCCTCTGTATAGGTGGTTATGAATGTTCTGGACTCTTTGTACGGGAGGTTATGAAAGTTCTAGATCTTTTGTACGGGAGGTTAAGAAGGTTCTGGACCCTCTGTATAGGTGGTTATGAATGTTCTGGACTCTTTGTACGGGAGGTTATGAAAGTTCTAGATCTTTCGTACGGGAGGTTAAGAAGGTTCTGGACCCTCTGTATAGGTGGTTATGAATGTTCTGGACTCTTTGTACGGGAGGTTATGAAAGTTCTAGATCTTTCGTACGGGAGGTTAAGAAGGTTCTGGACCCTCTGTATAGGTGGTTATGAATGTTCTGGACTCTTTGTACGGGAGGTTATGAAAGTTCTAGATCTTTCGTACGGGAGGTTAAGAAGGTTCTGGACCCTCTGTATAGGTGGTTATGAATGTTCTGGACTCTTTGTACGGGAGGTTATGAAAGTTCTAGATCTTTTGTACGGGAGGTTAAGAAGGTTCTGGACCCTCTGTATAGGTGGTTATGAATGTTCTGGACTCTTTGTACGGGAGGTTATGAAAGTTCTAGATCTTTTGTACGGGAGGTTAAGAAGGTTCTGGACCCTCTGTATAGGTGGTTATGAATGTTCTGGACTCTTTGTACGGGAGGTTATGAAAGTTCTAGATCTTTCGTACGGGAGGTTAAGAAGGTTCTGGACCCTCTGTATAGGTGGTTATGAATGTTCTGGACTCTTTGTACGGGAGGTTATGAAAGTTCTAGATCTTTTGTACGGGAGGTTAAGAAGGTTCTGGACCCTCTGTATAGGTGGTTATGAATGTTTTGGACTCTTTGTACGGGAGGTTATGAAAGTTCTAGATCTTTTGTACGGGAGGTTAAGAAGGTTCTGGACCCTCTGTATAGGTGGTTATGAATGTTCTGGACTCTTTGTACGGGACGTTATGAAAGTTCTAGATCTTTTGTACGGGAGGTTAAGAAGGTTCTGGACCCTCTGTATAGGTGGTTATGAATGTTCTGGACTCTTTGTACGGGAGGTTATGAAAGTTCTAGATCTTTTGTACGGGAGGTTAAGAAGGTTCTGGACCCTCTGTATAGGTGGTTATGAATGTTCTGGACTCTTTGTACGGGAGGTTATGAAAGTTCTAGATCTTTTGTACGGGAGGTTAAGAAGGTTCTGGACCCTCTGTATAGGTGGTTATGAATGTTCTGGACTCTTTGTACGGGAGGTTATGAAAGTTCTAGATCTTTCGTACGGGAGGTTAAGAAGGTTCTGGACCCTCTGTATAGGTGGTTATGAATGTTCTGGACTCTTTGTACGGGAGGTTATGAAAGTTCTAGATCTTTCGTACGGGAGGTTATGAAAGTTCTGGACCTTCTGTATAGGTGGTTATGAATGTTCTGGACTCTTTGTACGGGAGGTTATGAAAGTTCTAGATCTTTTGTACGGGAGGTTAAGAAGGTTCTGGACCCTCTGTATAGGTGGTTATGAATGTTCTGGACTCTTTGTACGGGAGGTTATGAAAGTTCTAGATCTTTCGTACGGGAGGTTATGAAAGTTCTAGATCTTTCGTACGGGAGGTTATGAAAGTTCTGGACCCTTTTTACGAGAATTACTATTATCATCTTATTTATTTTATTCAAAATAATAAAATGAATAAAATGATAATAGTAACCCTCCCAGAAACTGAATCCGAAAATGAAAAAAAGATGGATTACAAGGATGGATTACTAAAAGATCCGAAGCGATAGAGCGGTCCTCACTTGAGGAGCCAGAAATTTCCTAAAGATAGACAGGTGATACATAAGAAGAATTAGGTTTCGAAATGATTGTGGGTCTTGTTATACAGGTCCCATATGTATGGTGCCGATGGTCATTGTAGAGACTAAATTCTCAGATGTGCTTACAGCTGTAGTTTACCTTAACTTAGAAGATTTGATGAGTGTTAGGAATAAAATAGAGTCTAAAAAAGATTAAGACAAATAAGGAAATATAAATCGGTTAATAGGTAATATGCAAAGCCTGAGAGAAGACCTAACATTAAAGAAAATGTCGGAGTTATTAAAGTCTGTGGAGAAAATTATTGTGAAATTGTTTTAAACAAATCTGATCAATTAAGCAGAATTATGTGGGCTTATAATTAAAAAAAATGTTCTAAAATAGCATTAAAGAAAATGCCAGAGTTAGGGAGAAAATACATTTTTAGCAGCTGAATAATAAAATAAATGCAATAGGATAGATGAACTCAGTTTGGGAAGATAATACTGAAACCACAATGAACTGGTCAGCTACGCTAGGAATCATTAATAGAATAACAAGGAAAATTTCAATACTGTTGCTATTGAGAAGGCGTAGGAAAGCGGTAACCAAAGTGAACCATCAGATGTGGATGAAGGCAACAGAAGGATACCTTTCAATGTTCGTTAATTAAAAAGATCAAATTTGGCTGAACGAGATTAAATAAACGAACTGAAAATGGAATCAACATCTACTGAAGAGAAATTCAAGCACGCTGGAGGAAAACTATAAATCACTCTGAAAGAAACACTGTATAGGAAAGATAAATTATGAAAAAAAAAAAAAAAAAAGGAAACTGATAGATTAACTTGTAAAGGTGATGTAAGTTAAAATATATATTAAAAAATCAGATTATATCTATATAAACAAAAGGAACAGAGATATGCAGTTGCATGATAACTGAACAAAAACATCTTTTAGTTTCTACTGCATGATTAGTAGAAACTTGTGAGTGAATTTGTAAAAGGTAATGCGAGTCCCAATTAAAGATTCAATATATATATATATACACACACACACACACACACACACACACACACACACACACACACACACACACACACATATATATATATATATATATATATATAGATAGATAGATAGATAGATAGATAGAAACAAATTTGGCAGTGATATACAAGTTCATGATAATAGAAAATAAGAATGACTTTTTATTTTATATTTCCAATGCATGTTTAGTGAAATTTTTGTTTTGCATGAAAACCTTTTGATTTAACAAATGTGAAGTCGGAGCTTAGGTGTCAATTACAAGTAAATAACAAAGGAATAAGGAAGTGATGTGACACTCGAGAATACCAAAGTAAAGAAAAGAAAAAAAAAGAAGAAAGAATCAACAAAATGAATGATAATTACTGAAATTGCAGAAAGACGGATTGAAAAGTTGAGAAGAAAATTTAAAACGTTGCGATGAAAATAATATTTTAACATAATACCGAGGAGAATCAAATCCAGTATTAACTGGATAGAATTCTGTAAGGTCGAGCAAAACCAAGATCACCGCCCTCTTCCACTTCTTGCCGATAAGAAACAGACTAGTAAACATATACTAGAAGATATCAAATAGAAGGAAGCATATGTTATCAATAAAAGAAAACCCAAAATAACAATTATGATTACTCTGAACAAAAGACACCAGAAAAAAACATCTGTTTTGAATCAGACACACAGAAGAGAAGTGCCTCCTACTGAGAAAGAAGCCAGTCTGAAGCAGTCGTACTTATAATTCGTCCCAAGAAACATTTTATGTTCAAACATTAATTCATATTTCCTTGAATGCAAGAACTAAGGAAAATTTAATTACTATTTTGATGTGACCATGGACAAACAGTCTGTGTGGTCCATTGATCGTAAAAATATATAGGGAGAAAAAATAACAAAACGAAACAAAAGAAAAGAAAAAAAACAAGCTATTTTTTTAAAGAAGAAGTGGGAATAATTTTCTTTCCTTTTCTTTGGAATGGTCTGGCCAGCATGAGTCAAGGTGATGCCTGAAAATCACTTTTTACTAACCCATTTCGAAAGTTTGAATAATTAGAGGAAGAAGACTGAGGTTAGCTGCTGAGAAGGTGGGAGTAGAAAGAGAGAGATTAGCGCAGCCCATATGGAGCGGTAGTACGAGATGAGAGATAAAGGGATTCGGATTAAAAAAGGGGACTTGACTCCTATGACTATTATCAAAAAAGGGACTGGACAACCACGAATTTGGAAAACCACATGTGTAAAGATAATTTGATATTTTGAGAATATGGAATTTTAAAAAACGGATAGGATTCAATCAAGTTAAAACCCTGGTTAAACCCCACCACATCCCATCCAGGTGCATGACTCCATATAAGCTGTATATTTTAGAACAGAGAAGACAGGAGAGACCGACAGACACAATGAGAGTTCACGCACTACTTCTACCGGAGTCCACATCATTTGCTGAGACGCCGTGGCCAAGATCTTGTACCGGACAAGAAAATATAAGAATTTAGGAGAAATCACAGAAGGTCACAGAAGACAAGAAAAATTTCAAAGAGAAAAACTTAGCGACTGAGAAAAGCGAGAGAATATTGAAAGATCAGATCAGTGGAAGACGAGAGAGTTCTCCTGAGCAAGACATTTTTCTGAGCATGAAGACCAGAGCTTAAAAATTCAATTTACGACCAAAACTAGGTGCAGACTCCGAAAACAATCCCAGTGTCTTATGGTTTTAAGTGAAAGGGTTAAAACCGCTGTATGTAACAGATTATACATAAACCAAATCATTTCTTCATTCCACAGAGTTATTTTCTTGTTGTTGTTTAACTCCCAGTTGTCTGATCAGTCTTCACTTTAAAGTTTGCTTCATCAGCGATCTTCACATCAAAGAAGCACAATGTGGTAGAGGTGTGGATGGTTCTGAACAGACAAACGCCAGATAAGTCGAGTGGAACCGTGTCCATTATCACGATACCTGCGGTAAAACGAACGACGCGTTAGCGAGTGAAGAATCAACTAGATAATAACCACGGTGGTCTGAAGGAACTTGAAGTCCAATGCAGATCATAGGGCCACATTATTAGTCAACGTTGACTAGGCTAGGGGTAGTATATTTGGTCGCTGCTAAGTTCGAAAAGGTTGTAGATTATACGAGCGTGAACGAACATTCGCACAGGCGAGCAAATGTATATCTTTTCATTATTTTTGTTGATTTATTTGATTTTTTCTCCAGTAATTTTGATTATCTCTGGCTGTCACCAGTAATGTTAATGTCGACAATGTCATAAAGAAAGATCTTTAATTTGATTTATTCTAGAATTTTCAGGCTAAATAAATGTCAAATTTAAACATACTTGTGTTAAATAAGTGTCGTTATATGTATAATGACTTTACAGAGCCAAACAGAATCAGAAAACGGATATATGACTAAAAGTTTTTATCAATTTTCAAAAAATTGTAGGCATATTATATGAGATTTATATCGTTTTCTTCCAGTATTTTAAGCCTTTCATTACAATAAATACTATATATTATTTTCTATATTTTTTATTTATTAGGTATCGATAAGTGACATATTTATATATTTGAATACCCACTTCAACGATAATAATACACGAACCAAAATGACGATTTTCTCAAATATATATATATATATAAATATACACGTATATTTTTATTCTTTTTCTTTAGTGACGGTGGCGTGGAGTAGAGGTTTAGTCGGAGGTAGGAACGTGTGCACAAGAGGGACAGTTGACTACTGAATTCTCTTTTCTTTTCTGTCTCTGATTTAAACTGAACTGTTGTCTGATCTCTCTGAATTATTGAATAGGTGAGCTTCGCGCGACACGTAGCACTTCCGCTCTATTTCGTTATATTTCGAGTGTTTATTTCTTTAACCTCGACCTCTGTTCGTCAAAACAAAACCCAGCCAACAGCTGGACTTTTCGCACTCTCCGACATTTTAAAACAACATTCACCTTCCTTCAAACCCTGATGGCCCTGCATCGCTCAGTGCAAAATACACTTCTTACCAAAATTATACGCTGAAGCCAAAGAATATACATACAAACCTACTAGTATGTGTTGTATTTTTGAAGCTAATGTAAGAATTTAGTGTTGATTTATTTTAATATTGTTATTGAAGAATTATTAATTCCGAAACAAGATTGTTTTTACATACGAATATTTTGATCTATTTGTAATGAAAATTCTAGATATTTGGGACTTTTGTGCTAAATCATAAAGGAAGGTATTTATTAAAATCATTAAGTGATAAATTTCCAACGAATTATAGTTATAATGACCTTTTCATCTTGTTTATAGTTAAGGATCTTTGATGAAAATAGGTTATATTTTTGTTTTATATCAGGATTGTTGCTTGCGTTAATATTTCTGAAATTTTAAACCTAATTTTATGGGTTCGTAGATGATTTTCTTGGCTGAATTTAATTACAAGGTTTTACCACACACACACACACACACACACACACACACACACACACACACCCAGAAATCCATCCATCCATCCATCCATATTGTTGTAAACATAAAATATGTAGCTTTCTCTGTTGCAAGAAAAAATGCTGCCATTCAAACTCTTTTGATACTTATTTTTTTATTCTAAAATAATTCACACAAAATGGCAATATAAAAGCATCTAATCGGTCAAATAAAAGCGGTCAGGACATAAAATGAAATTTTATTCAAATGTACTTTTAAAGTCAGGTTGTCAAGAACTTGAAGGTTTTTAGACATGCTGTGTAATATTCTCTACAAAGGTGGTTAGAAACTGGCATAAATGTTGAGAGAGAAAGAGCACCAAAAGTGACAACCGCTGCTGAGAATAAATACTTGATGATTGAGAGCAAAATAAATAGAAGAAAAACTGCTCCAGAGTTGAAAGCTGAACTTAATTCAGCAAACATTGTCGCTCACAACTGTGAAAGATCAACTTAGATCAGCGCACTTCAAAAAGGTGTATCAAGAAATCCCTGTTACCAAAGGTGAATGAGCAGAAAAGACTAGGAAAAACGTCTAAGAACTGGATACTGAAAGAGTATAAGCAGGTAGTGTCTACAGCTATATCGTGTTGAATACACCGGTTCCCATCCGATCACCGAAGTTAAGCAACATCGGACCTGGTCAGTACTTAAATGGGTAACCATTTGGGAATGCCAGGTGCTGTAATCGTAAGGACCAAGAATGGTCCACCGGTCTTCCAGGTTTGGGGGTTTGTGTGCAGGGTAAATAACCCTGCCCCGTAAAAAACAGTTTGTTACAGCAACAAAAAGTTGCTGCCTCTCCGCACCATCTGGGTGTGGTGGATAAATGATGATCAGAATGCACTGGGGACAGACGAGCACAAATATGAAATTTTTGGTAGTAAAAGAAAAGTGTATGTGAGGAGAAATGATGAATGTGTGTTTCCAACAGTTAAGAATCCTGGTGGGTCTGTTATGGTGTGGGAGTGCTTTTGAGGAGAGAAGGATGGAGGTTTGATTCAGGGAATCATGTAAAAAGAACAATATCATTCGACTTCTCCAAGGCATGCTATACCATCTAGTTTACCCATAGTTGGAAAAAAATTACTTTTCAACAAGACAACGATCTAAAAATATACAGAATATGTTAAAATTACCAAGAGTCAAAAAAGAACAACATTTTGAAAATTATGACTTGTCAGTATCAATTCTCTTACCCTTCATCTTCCGTTAAATGAGTATAGGATGAGTTGGATAGGAGAGTTTGAAGAGAATATCCAAAGCGTGAGAATGAGTGTTTTCAATGCTTAAAGTATACTTGAGAAGGTTTGCTATTTATTATTTTTTCAGACAATGTTGGAAACAATGCTAAGAATTTGTAAAACATTAATTAAAGCAGATGATGATTTTATTGAAAAAAGCAATCAACAAAAAACAACCCCCCCCCAAAAAAAAAACAATTGTCACATGATAATTTTTTATAGTTAACTGCTTATTTTTTGTTAACGTTAAAGCAAATACACTATATTGATGAAAGTAAACTAGACATTAAAAAACATAGTACAAAAACATTCAATTTTAAGTTTTTTTCTAAAGAAAGTCAGATTATTCCAAACACTTTGCCAGTAGTTTATATATATTAACGTCGAGATATTTTTATGTAGCTTATTGATGAAAAAGTATATTCATTTTGAACAAAAGTATTTATTTCCTTCCTTGTCAATGCACTTAATCTAACATCTTTCTAGTAATCTAAAAAGTAGTAACTTTTTCCCTTTTTCATATTCGGTAACTTTCTTGGAATTTCGAACCGAACGTTTTATTCAACCTTAAAGTGGAGTTTTCCCCTTCTGCTTTATTTCGTGAAAATCAATATTCACTGGCCTTATTGAAACAGGGTCCCGGATTTTCCAGCAGTATTAATTTAAAGTATTGAATTGAAAACTGCAAAAGAACTAGATTTAATTTAACTAACGTAAATTTTATACACAGACTGGGGCTGTTGGAGTGTCTTTAATATTTATTTAGCTGGTAGATCTGGGCGCATTGAAGTGTTAGTTAAAATATAATGTCTTCTGAAATAGTGGAACAACAATGACCCACGCTTTTCACAAAAGCTTGGTCATTCAAAGACCAGAAGAGCTTTTGACAGCATTTATTGAAGAATTTAAGTACTCTGACTGACTTACGCAATGTTGCTCAATATCTCACAAAAAGTGGGCCGAGTTTTCAAGTTTTATTTTAAATGCTGTTTCCCTACCGCCATTTCAGAAGACGTTGATAATGAAACTTTAAAAGTTAGCAATCAGAAAGTATGAACTTTTCAAACTGAACAAACTTACTTACAGAGGAAAAGAATGCCATATTTAAAACATAGGTGTTGAATATAAACCAATTAATTGAACTTTAGGCAAATGATTAAATCATTTAAGGTGAAATATAATGAATGACATACTGAAACAAAACTATCTGACATTTGAAACATAGGCTAATGAATGATAAATTTAAATCATATTCTCATGAATGCACAATTAAAGACATAAGCAACATTAATGAAACAGTTGAAATATAGATTAATGACACATTTAATACAATGAATGTAATGAATGGTAGATATAAAATATAAAGATATAAATGACACATTTGGTTATGATTGATAATTGTAAATATAGCACTATGAAGGATACGTTTGAAAGGTAAAGCTATGAATAGCACATTTGAAACATAATTCTATATTAATAAGACATACTATAGAAATATGAATGAAACATTTAAAATATAAACCTTAGAAATGGATTATGAATGGTGTCTGAACTGAAAAATGAAATTTCTTTTCATGTCATAATTTTCGTGAAATTATTTTTACACTCTATGATTAATTTTCACGCCATTTAGTTTGCACCTCATTACTAATTCCTTCTGATTTAAATTTATCTTTTTTTTAACAGTCATGTTTTTATTATTGACGGAGATTAAATGTTTAGGGTGATAATCTGCAAATTCTCAGTTGTCTAATTTACAAAATTACTGATTGATGAAATCTAGGTAAGAGTTTTGTCTGTCTTAGAATATTAACAATTTAAAAAATAATAATTCTTCGTTTAAAAATAAAATAAATTAAAATATACAATAAAACATGCAACAAAAAATCTGTTGCTTCCAATATTTTTTCTAATTTTTACTGTTTATATAAATAGCAATACTTGCTTTGTGTCACGTATACACGCATTCCGTTCCAAAAGAAAAGTAAAAACAATCCTTAAGCAACATGACTTGCATTGTGAATCAGTTGTTATATAAGGTTCATTCGATGGTTATATAAGAGTTTTATATAACGTCTTTATAGTAGGCAAAATGTCAATAAAGAGTTGAAATTAGATAAAATTAAAATTCTCATCTTATCAAATGTTCATAAAAATTAAAAACAAATCTATTAAAATTTAATTATTTTTTAACGATTTTCTGGTTTGGTAAATTTCTATTTTAATTCTTTGTTTACGTGAATAATCTCTATCCAATATTTTATCAATTGACAAAGGACACTTGTATTTATTGTGCCTCGAGCATTATGCAAATCACGCAGAAGGTTCGTCAATTTGTTTTCGTAAATAACACGAATAAAGATAACAAAAGACATTCACAATGATTTAAAAAACACATCTTAAATTTCCTCAATTTACGTAACTTTGGAGTTATATGTTTTTTTAAGCTATAATCGGAGAGTAGCGTTCGAATTCCATGAATTCCATGAATTACACATTCCTTGCATTCACTTACGCGCAAATGCCCTTGGGAAAGGTATTAATTCGTCTCTTCCCTCCGTCTGTTGGTTAAATAGCAGGACAGATTGGGTTCTCTAGCCTTGGTTGGTAACGAGTATACCGCAGGAAGTAATGGCAACCTACTGCGGGAAAATCTTCTGCCTACTCAGTCATGTCTCTTTCGAGACATGATCACCCAAGCGTGTATTACGTATGGCACTTAACTGACTGAAACTATATATATATATATATATATATATATATATATATATATATGTATGTGTGTGTGTGTGTGTGTGTGTGTGTGTGTATTTAGAATTTATAACATGAATATGTTATAATATCATTACAAAAATAGCTATTTTGTTTCGACACTACTTCTGTCTTATCAAGTGATGGTGCTGATTTCTAACTGAAGAGTTTTAAAAGGTTCAAAACTAGCCAAACCCCTCAATCAGGGAGACATTGTTACACACTCTGTGGTGACTAATCCAAATACAAGTTATTTCTAATTATAGGAATATAAGAATAGACTCTAAAAACAATTCATTAGGCATTAATGTTAACATTTGATTAAAATAGAGTTCAGTATTACTAATCGAATATTAGTTTCAATTTACAATAAAAATTAAGAAATAAAATAAAATGAAAAATGAAAAAATATATATTTATGACAAATTAATATAAGAGACTATGAATTTTAAATTCTAATTTTAACAAAGCATTAGATTTAGATTATTGTACAGTTATTCAAATATTAAACAGAGAAAAGAGATATACACAGATATACAAATATACAGATACCCACAAATGGACAAATAGACAAGTATATATACACACATAGATATACTAGTATATGTCCATGTACATACACATATACGCAAATATGCATGCACATGTTTTTAACTCTTGTTTTAAGCGACGTGTCAATTTATCCGTTAGATTTAGAGTCAGGTTGAAAAAACGTCTGTAAACCTTACATATTCGGTACATGTAAAACTGAAGTCGTATGATGACGTGGGCCTAAGAAGTTTTAAATAAGGTCAAGACAAACACAGTCATATTCCAGTGTATAAACAAATGAAAATAATTAAATATATGCGCACGCAAATCCACATGTAACAGCCAAAAAATGTCAGTCAGTCAGTTAAGTGCCATACGTGATACACGCTTGGGCGATCATGTCTCGAAACAGACATGACTGTTTCTCGTTCCGAGCCGATATCCAATGCACCACAACGCACATAAAATTCCACAACGCATCATATACAGAATAAAAACACATACATACGTTCTATTTTTAAATTAAACGAACACGGGCGGCGACAGAGCATTTAGGAAGCGAATAAGAAAACTTCCTCTGTTTTACGGCAGCGAAGAAATTTATGCAGCAATGGACATCATAGAATAATAAAATAATGCATCTGGAAGTGAAGTGACAAACAGTCTATTTGGTTGGAATTTTAATTTGGCTTCAATAAAACTCCGCCATTTAATCTTTTTTATTATTTTCGTAATTAATGGTAGAACTGACATTGATTTTAAACATATAGAAACTAATAAATTTAGAATAATGGTTGTCAGAATTATTTTTTAAAATCTAATACAAAATGACGACAATTAAGTTCTAGAATGAATTTAAAACACAAACCTACTAATGATACATTTGAAGCAGAGGCGTGTGAATATTGCCTTTGAAGCTTAAAGCTACAATTTTATCTTTGAAGCATAGGCGTATGAATAATGCCTTTGAAGATTAAATCTATGAATGATGCACTTGAAGCATAGGCGTATTGATAATGCCTTTGAAGATTAAATTTACGAATGATACATTTGATGCATGGGTTGTACGGATAATACCTTTGTATCCTAAACCTACGAATGATACGTTTAAAGCATAGTTGTATGGACTATGCCTTTAAAGCTTAAAGTTACAAATGATACATTTGAAACTTAGGCGCATGGATAATGATTTGAAGCTTAAATCTGCGAATGATAAATTTGAAGCATATGCGTAGTGATAAAGCTTTTGAAGCTTAAACCTAAGAATGATTCATTTGAGGGCATATGCATATGGATAATGCATTAGAAGCTTAAACCTACGAATGATACATTGGAAACATAAGCGTATGAGTAATTCATTTAATAAATTCTACTGGTAATGATACAATTAAGATATAAGCCTCTGAGTAGTACATTTACAGCAGAGGATTATGAATGATGCTATTAAATTTAATCATCTGGAGGATACATTTCAAAGATAAAGCTATGAATGACACATTTGAAAGATAAGACTATATTAATGACTTTTTTAAACAGTCTTTTTTTAAAACTAAAACATGATTTTCTTTTCATTTTATAATTTTCGTTAAAAGATTTTTACACTTGATCTTGGTTGGCTTTGTGTCACTAAGACCCAAATTTTGTTTCAAAAGAGAAGAGAAAACCAATCTTGAATGTGTAACAAAATATTATTGTTTCTTTTTTTAAAAGAAGATATGCAACGGGAGACTGAATCTGAGGAAAGAATAAAAAATACATCGATTATATGACAGCGAAGAAATTTAAGTAGGATGGAATGTCAGAACAATGCACCTGAAAATGAACTGACAATTAAATTGTCCAGTTGGTTAAAACTGTAATGTGGTTTCGAGGGTACACTATTATTTAATCTGTCTACGGTTTCGATTTAATAGAAGAGTTGAAATCTTAATTTTATAAAAGTTAATAGTTTTGGAATGACAGTTTTCAATTTTTTTTTATTAAACATTTTGTTGTATTTAGTTGTCAAAGAAGGATGCACATAATGCCTAATAATAATAATAATAATAATAATAATAATAATAATAATAATAATAATACATAAAAATGTAGATAAAAAAAATGCAAGTTCTGTGACAAATACCAGGAAAAATAGACCATCTAATTTCAGGATGTGTACTTTCCTCAGTTGAATATAAAAATCGTCACAATAGAGTAGGGCAATATATACACTGGACAATGTGTAAACACTTTGTAAAGAAACACTGGTATCTCCCAGCACAGGTTACCGAATAGAAGATGTCAACAGCACATTGAAAGAATCCTTGGAAACCCCAGCTTAAGAGATATACGGAAATTGTTTTGATAAGTACAGCCCAAACACTAAGAATAACTTTGTCCATGTAACGCTAATGATGTTATGGGAGAAAAAATGAAATGTAGCCATAAAAACACACTACAACCTGCCTTAGGTCGTTACCTAGACTTGGTAGGTAGTGTGATCACAGCAGAAATCAAATTATAATAAAAATGATATAATGATAAAAATAAGCAAAAACTTGCGCGACATTAAAATCTTAATTTTATTCGCCTATTCTTCCATACTTGCTTAATGTATGTTAGAATATAAGGTTTAAAGATTTAATATGTTGCCAATTCTTTTTGTGCTAGAATGATTACCAAGGCTATACAATCCATTTTGTTATTCAATCCATAGATGAGGGAGAATAGATACCTTTTCTAAGGGCATTTACAGGTAAATGAATGTAACGAACTTGGCTGGAATTCGACCTCAACTTTCTAATTTATCGTTCTGAGCCGATATCTATGCACTTCAACAAAAGTTTATACTTAATACTGCTTGTTTACTCAGCAGCCACGTATAAAAAAATAATTCCTTGTGTTGATACATTGATACACAAAGGACTAACATGCAACTAAAACAAAATTATATATATATATATATATATATATATATCCGAGTGAATACAGAACGAAGAAAGAATTTTTACAATGTCCAAAACATTCATTTAAAACAGTGCTCGATATATAATATATAGAGCTGTGAATATTTATTATAAATTATATTTTAGAACATGTACATAATTTTTTTATATAACCACTACAAATCGTACATTTGTTTTGACATTGAAACTTCAATGTCTCATCAGCCGGTATGGATAGGAATGGAAAGCCTCTTTTTTTATATTTGGTCAGTTCACTACTCTCTTCAAAATTCTAAAGGTCAATCCACAGGACTTGTTCCCTTATCACTAACCCCCCTCCAACATCCCACACACAGCTGACTAAGTATAAGAAAAGAAATTTAAAATTAAAAAATGAATAGAAGAAATCGGTTTCCAAACTGTGATCTAATTAAAATTTAAAATTTAATAGGAAAAATCTATTTCCTAAATCCAAAATTAAGATTACATATACAAATTTACATTAATTATAAAAAATCTGCTTAAATACAAAAATATTCCGTACAAAATAAGCATCCCACCCCTTACCGGCTCTTCTAAGAAATCCAAAGGATATAGTCTAGTCGCAAGATAATTAAAACTTACATTCTAAATGCTGATGTTAAATCTGTCTAGAAATCAAAGACTATCATTAATCAACCATTTTAACTAACCACACCACTTTCTTCAAAATTCCAACGGTCAATACACGAGACTTGTTCCCTTATCACTAACCTCCACCACCATCCCACACATAACTGACCAAATATAAGAAAAGAGGCTTTCTATTACTATCCATACCGCCTGATGAGATATTGAAGTTTCAATGTCGAAACAAGTATATGATTTGTTATATATATATATATATATATATATATTAGAAATATCATATAGAGAAATCAGGCGTAGCTGATCCCATATGAAAGAAGAAAGAAGATGAATGTCACCTATGGGATGAAATTGAAATAATAGAGGACACTACTAGAAATCGAAATAAAAGGTACGGTTCAATATTTTTAGCACCTGAAGAAGGTTAGGGCGTACAACGTACGAAACGTCGGAAACATAGTAATAAAGATGAGGGTAACAGTTCGAACAGTGTAAGTCATATAAATACTGCATCATTTCAGAAGCCTAGACAGATCTATGATTAATAACGTTAAACTGAGTAATTTTTACTTTTTCAAAATTGACCTGAGTAGAATTTTGACAAAGTTTGATTATAAAATAAAGGTATGCGTGTGGGATATTTGTTTTATCTTCAGAGAGGTTGTCTATGTCAAACAGATATTTAGATATTTAATTAAGCATATATTAACAGTTTTGTTTTTAGATTTCTTTTGACAAAACAATTTTGTGGGTGACCCCAAAACATTTTCATGGGCAGCATAAGATTTGAGGAAACATTTTCAGGGTTCTTTTTGTTTTAAATCCAAACATAAAAAATTAGAATAACTAGTAAATACATATTTACTCTATTTACATTTTCTGGCTATTGTCCCTATCCTTATTGTCATATTCACATAGTTTCAGTCGTTGTACACACGTTCTTTTTCAGACGGTTTGGAATTTCGAATGAAACACTAGACAAAAATATCACTAGAAATACGAAAACTTAAGGAAGCAGCGCATATGCTCAGCAACAAAAATCCCCTAAATTGGCTAATCATAGACTTGAATACAATATGAAAACTCGCAATACAGAGTGCTAGAGAAAGAAACAAAGCAAACACAAAACATAACAACAAATGGTAATATGAGCCCTGGTAATAATGGTTACTGAAACATTAGATTTATAAGTTCCAAAAATTCGTACATAAATTCATGGATAAAAGCGTTGGTTAGATCTAGTGACTTTATCTAAAGAATTGTGAATTCAGTACTTGGCTGCAGCAGTGGTGAACAAATAACTTAGAAAGTTGAGTTAAAGGGGGATAAATAGAGCATTCGGCAGTAGGATATGTCATGGATTGAGAACAATATACCCCAGTGATCAAAATAAAGAGTTCGTTTCGAAATTCTAATCATCTGAAGAAGGCCAGAGCGTACAACGGCTGAAACGTCGTGAATATGGTAATAAATATGAGGACAACAGTCCGAACAATATAAATAATGTAAATACTACTTAATTTCAGAAGTATATACAGAAATATCGTTAATAGTTAAATTAAATGAAATGACTACAGTACCAATACATATTTTAGAGGAAGCCATTTATAACCAGAAGTCAAAATGTAAATCTCAACAAAAGTTAAATAAAAATTAATTTTATTTTGTAGAATTTGAAGCACACCTTTCTCTCTGTCAAATTGTAAAGAAAATAAAATCACTGTATGTAAAATAAATAAGTAAACATGAAGACAAGGCTATCAGAGATTATAATATCTCGGCGCAGAAACAGTAAACATAAAATCTTCGAAGTGATAGATTAATAAAAAACAGGAGTAAACAAAAATATATAAAAATATATAACTACCGCCCATTGATCTGAGAGTAGCTTGGTATTCTTTTTCTTATTTCCCTCTTAACTTCAGAAGAAGACAGCACCCCAACCACTTCTGCCGAGCGGTTCACCACTTTTCTCCATCTGTCATGGTTGTGTGCCAGAGTCTGTCACTCCACGAATGGTTTCTTGGTATGCTCATCATGTGTCGTGTCTTGGTCGTTTTAACCTGGCGGAGCCTATCCTTTCTCACCAAAAAAAAAAACCCCCAAAAAAAAACCGATGTTCAACGAAGTCCCTAGCCTTGATTGCGAACTCGCGGCCGTTGTAGTTCATCTGACGAACCCTTCAACATTGGCTGGCAACCTGCGTCGAGGAGGTCCTTTGCCCAGTAGAATAATGTTAATACTGCCCCTTTACGTGAGTTTAGCCCGCTAGCTGAAGCCATTTACTGGGTATAGTAACTTTGCCTGAGGATTGCGTTTAACTATGAAACAGACTGTCCACTTTCATATTTGCATATGCTCTATTCCCTGATATTGAGCACTTTAACCCATAAATACAGTGCATACATTCGGATTTCAGTGTTGAACTTTCTATGATTTGTTAAAATATTTCCTAGATGTTTAAATTGTTGTACTTGTTTGATTTCGGTATCCTCAATTTTACTTTCGTATGTTGGCTGACACTTTTTGCTAACAACCGTGTTTTATTGCAATTAACGCTTCGGCCTTTTTGCTCGCTTTCTTTCACTACCGTATGTACGCGTTATTGTAGTTTATGGAAATACACAATCGAAAAATGTGTTTCAATTAAATATTAAACCGAAAACATAATCCTTTTAATTCCGACCTTTCTTATAAGCATTTTAAGAGCTTCTGCAGTTATCCCTGCAAAGTGTTAACATAATTTGAGAGTTAATGAAGTGACTCATTCAAATCGTCAAACTTTATAAACCATATGACAAACAACTTTTGCGTCAATTGTATCTTGTGTTTGAACATCGAGCCTTCGCCAAACACCATGCATTTTGATCAGTGGGAAATACAATCTGATGACGTATCAATAGAAATCAAAGAAGACATTTACGATCACTTACGCTTGCAAAAGAACGTCATTTCCTTTCTGGACTGCGTCGTGGCTGAAATAGTTTCCAATTTCTCAATGAAACTGATAGGCATTAAGACCAAAGAAGAGGTCATGTTTTTAAGTGTAGTAAACAAACCGGCCCTTTAACTGTTTGTAAATTTGGTGCAAAATATTAATCTTTCTCTAGCCCTTATAAATTCGTTCGTGTTCAGTCTAAACTGGCGTCAGATTTCATCTATGCTTAAATGTCTTTTTTTTAAACGTAACTCATTTTAATGTATTTTTAATTTACATAGTCTTCAATTTATTTTCTGGACGTCTAGAAATTTCTCTTGCATTCAGAATTTAATTAAGTTAAACTTAGTAAAAAGAAGGGAAAAATAATTTTATTTTTTTTCAAATTGGAATAGATAGACTCTATAATCGCCCGGTTCACACTCCTCCCACTTCTATGGAACAAGGATAGAGGCTCATCCCTTGTTCATTGTTTATGAAGTGGACTCCGGCTCTCTTTCTTCTACCAGACCTCAGTTTTGGTGCTTCTGCGAGTTTTCTGCGATGTCGGTGGTCGGTGGCAACGCCTTTTCATTGTGAGGGTACCGGGTTGGTAGGTTTCTGGTTTTTGCTTCCCACTGGTTGTTAGGAGCTCTAACTCTTGCGTAGCGTCGAGAGCTGCTGCTCTGATCAACAGTAGCATAGTATTGTAGTGCTATGTCGGGCATGGATAGGTGTCCCTGCAAGCGCTTCCGGTGGCAACACCGAGGCCACACTTTGTTGCAGTCCGCTCCAGCTCCTTTCCAGCGCAAGTCTCAGTCAATTAACGTCTTCTATCGCTACTCAATGTCTTCCCTCTTGAACAACAAACATGAAAAACCGTATATCAATACACACGACTAAACCAGGTAAAGTAAAATCATCTAAAATTCTCAATATTTTCTTTCCGAACATCCGTAGTATTCGTACCAATTTATGTAGCATTGAAGTTTACCCTCTTAAAGAAGAACTCTTCTATATATATGCATGGTCTTGGAGTTTACGTCAGTGAACACTTCCCCGCACCTAGGGTGTCATCTCTTGAATCCACTTACAACCTATACATGAGTCTCCGTCTTTTAATTTTCAACATGGTTAACTATCTTTTTTTTCTGTATATTTCCTTTTCCGCTCCCGACTGCTCCCTGCTTGACAGTATCTCTGGCAATATAGATTAGGCTATCACCTGTCACCAATTCGCTAACATATTTGTGTTCAAAGATCTTAAAGCCCACGATATCAAGTGGTTAGAAAACTCTGCCACTGATTCTGTTGGCATTCATGCCATGAACTTTGATATTTCCCATTCTATTACGCAAGTAATAGATTTCCCCATGTTCTTTTCCATTATCTCTTCAGGAAACACTTCTCTACTAAATCTATGCTTCACCTCTGTCCCTGACTCATGCTAAGCCTTGCATCTTTGCCCTCTCTGCAACTCTGATCATGCTGTCTTTTCGTTTAATATCTATCTCCACTCTCACTTTCTCCAGGAGTCACCTATCAACAGAATTTTCTACTGCTACCAAAGAGCAGACTAAGATGCTTTCCGTTATTTCCTATGCAACATCTCTTGGAAAAAGTGTTTAGTTTTTCGGTTGAGAACAGTGCCACTGAGGTATCTTCCTGGTTGAAATCTGACATTGATCGGGTTTAGGGTGCTTAGGGTGAAACGATTAAAAAAATTAATTAGTTTGAGCCGAGCGAACAAAAACTTGAAGCTGTTTTTCAAGGTATGCAGTGCCTATTTTGCTTTGGAGAAGCATTTTGTACTTTTTCAAAATCATCCTGAGTAGAATTTTCACAGAGTTTGATTATAAAACAAAAGTATGCATATGATATGTTTGTTTTATCTTGAGAGAGGTTGTCTTTATCACACAAATAATTTAAAAGAGATGTTCAGAAATTTAATTAAACATAAATTAGCAGTTTTGTATTTAGATCTCTTTTGATAAAAGCAATTTTATAGATGACCCAAAAACATTTTCATGGGAAGTATGAGATTTGTGGAAACATTTTCAGCATTTTTTTTGGTTTTAAATCCAAACATAAGAAATAGAATAACTACTAAATACGTATTTACTCTATTTACATTTTCTGGTTGTTGTCACCATCTTTATTGTTATATTTACATAGTGTCAATTCTTGTACGCCCGTCCTTTTCAGACGGTTTGGAATTTCGGGTGAAACAATAGACAAAAACATCACTAGAAATACAAAAACTTAAGGAATCAGCATATATGGGAAGCTGCAAAAGTCCCCTAAGTTGGCTAAGCATAGACTTGAATACAATATGAAAACACGTAACACAGAGTGATAGAGATAGAAAAAACATAATAAAAACAACAAATGGTAATATGAGCTCTGGCAATAATGGCTACTGAAACATTAGATTTATATGTTTTAATAATTCGTACATAAATTCGTGGATAAATGCGTTGGTTAGATCTAGTAACTTTATCTAAAGAATTGTGAATTCAGTACTTGGCTGCAGCAGTGGTGAACAAATAACTTAGAAAGTTGAGTTAAAGGGGGATAAATAGAGCATTCGGCAGTAGGATATGTCATGGATTGAGAACAATATACCCCAGTGATCAAAATAAAGTGTTCGTTTCGAAATTCCAATCATCCGACGAAGGCCAGAACGTAGAATGGCTGAAACGTCGTTAATATGGTCATACATTTGAGGACAACAGTCGGAACAATCTCAATAATGTAAATACTACTTAATTTCAGAAGTATAGACAGAAATATCTGTATAGTTAATTTAAATGAAATGATTACAGCACCAATACATATTATAGAGGAAGCCATTTGTAACCAGGAGTCAAAACTCAATAAAAAGTCAAATAAAAATTAATTTTATTTTGTAGAATTTGAAGCACACCTTTCTCTCTGTCGAATTGTAAATAAAATAAAATCAGCGTAAGTAAAATATATAAGTCAACATGTAGACAAGACTATCAGATATAATTTGATGACGTATTAGTAGAAATCAAATAAGACATTCACGGTCACTTACGCTTGCAAAAGAACGTCATTTCCTTTCTGGACTGCGTAGTGGCTGAAATAGTTTCCAATTTCTCAGTGAAACTGATAAGTGTTAAGACCAAAGTAGAGGTCATGTTTTTAAGTGTAGTAAACAAAGAGGTCCTTTAACTCTTTGTAATTTTGGTGCAAAACATTCGTCTTTCTCTATCCCTTATAACTTTGTTCGTGTCCAGTCTAAACTGGCGTCAAATTTCATCAATGCTTAAATGTTTTTTTGAACGTAACTCATTTTAATGTATTTTTAATTTACATAGTCTTTAATTTATTTTTTGAACTTCCAGAACTTTCTCTTGCATTCAGACGTTAACTAAGTTAAAATTAAGTAAAAAAAAGCTTTCTTTCTCGCATCAGACCTCAGTTTTGATGCTTCGACGAGTTTTCTGCGATGTCCGTGTTCGGTAGCAACGTCATTTCATTGTGAGGGAACTGGGTTTGTCAGTTTTCTGGTTTCTGCTACCCACTGATCGTTAGGAGCTCTAACTCTTGTGTAGCGTCGAAACCTGCTTCTCTGATCAACAGTAGCATAATATCGGGGTTCTTGCAGTGCTATGTCGGGCATGGATAGGTGTCTCTGCAAGCGCTTCCGGTGGGCAACACCGAGGCCACACTTTGCTGTAGTCTGCGCCAGCTCCTTTCCAGCGCAAGTCTCAGTCAATTACCGTCTTCTACCGCTACTCGAGGCCTTTCCTCTTGAACAACAAAAATGAACAACCGTATATATATAAACACGACTAAACCAATTTCACATTTTCTTCACGAACATCCGTGGTATTCGTATCAATTTATGTAGCATTGAATCTTTTCTTCCCGAAAAGTCCCCTAAAATCTTAGAGCTCTGTTAGACTCATGTGAATGCATCATTTCGCTCATCTGACTTCTCAATTTCTGGCTAGTTTCTCCTCTTAAAGAAGGAGTCCTCTATACATATGCATGGTCTTTGGGTTTACGTCAGTGAACACCTTCCTCCCCACCTAGAGTGCCATTTCTTGAATCCCTTACCACCCATACATGCGTCTCCGTCTTTTAATTTTCAACATGGTTAGCTATCTTTTTTTTCTGTATCGTTCCTTTTCCGCTCCCGACTGCTCCCTGCTTGACAGTATCTCTGGCAATATAGATTAGGCTACTTCCTTTCACCAATTCGCTAACATATTTGTGTTCAAAGATCTTAAAGCTCACTATATCAAGTGGCTAGAAAACTCTGCCACTGATTCTGCTGGCATTCATGCCATGAAGTTTGATATTTCCCATTCTATTACGCAAGTAATAGATTTCCCCATGCTCTTTTCCATTATCTCTTCAGGAAGCCCTTCTCTACTAAATCTATGCTTCACCCCTGTCCCTGACTCATGCTAAGCCTTGCATCTTTGCCCTCTCATAAACTCTGATCATGCTGTCTTTTCGTTTAATATCTATCTCCACTCTCACTTTCTCCAGGAGCCACCTATCAACAGAATTTTCTACTGCTACCAAAGAGCAGACTAAGATGCTTTCCGTTATTTCCTATGCAACATCTCTTGGAAAAAGTGTTTAGTATTTCGGTTGAGAACAGTGCCACTGAGGTCTCTTCCTGGTTGAAAGCTGGCATTGATCGGTATGAACCGATCAGGAAGTTCTGTACCAAACTTTATTCATCCCCCTTGTTCTCTCCTTCCTGCTTGGTCGCTATTGTCCGCAGAAACCATTACTTCCGGCTATTTCGGACCCACGCGTCAGAACATAATAGGCGCCTATTTGCCTCTGTTGTAATGAGTGTCTATTGCTCTGGATATCTCCAATACATTTGATAGGGTTTGACACGTTGGCCTTCTGCGCAAGTTACGTTGTTGTAGTATCACTCGAAAATTGCTTGGTTTGATCTAATCTTTCCTATCAAATCGCATAATGAAGATGGACTTGAACGGGCATGTCTCCTCATCCTACCACCCGAACGCTAGCGTCTCCCATGGATCTACTCTAGGTCCGACTCTCTTTTTAATCTTTATAAATGATCTCCCTGACGTGATCAAATCCCAAGTAAGCATCTACGGAGATGACAATCATTTACTCCCTAATCAGTAAGAAATCTGGCGAGGCAGACAAACATAACCTCGCTGCTGATCTTGAGAAGGACCTCCACTATGTGGTAGATTGGGGTAAGAAATGTCTTGTAAATTTCAATGCTTCTAAAACTAAGCTGCTACCTGTCAACCATCACAAGCAATATCTCAGGTTCTCCATTAGCATGAACCAGCCCAGTCTCCTTGAAAGCATAATACTGCGCCTCGTCAACCTAACCTTCTCTTCCGACCTCAAGTGGAACTATTACATTGGATTCATAGCTAAATAAATTCTTTGGAAGGTTGGGTCACTCTGTCAGGCCAGGAATCTTTCGTCTGAAACCATCTTGCACATATACAAATTAACCATCTGACCGTGCATAGAATACTATTATTATATCTGATCAGGCTCCTCTGTTGTTCATGTCAGGGTTTTCGACAGGCTCCAAAGAAGAATATGTAATGTGATCGGTCTAGACCTGGCAGCGTGACTCCAGCCACTGTCTCAGAAGGTGGGATGTGGCTTTCCTCTGTCTCTTCTATAAATATTTTTATGACTTCTCCGACAAACTTAGGTCACTGGTAACCCCTCCACATGATTTTACTCGTGCAACCAGACTGGCGGTTTTTCAGTTAAATCTACCAATTGCAGCAATCAATTCTACTCCATCAGCTTCTTTTCTCTCACTTCCCACCTGTGGAAGTCTCTTCTGCATACTTTCTTTCATCACAGCTACAACTTCTATAAATTTAAATGCAATGTCAGTTCCCAGCACTTATCCATTTGACTCCAGCTCTTTCTGCATCACCCCGTTTATATTCTTTGTTACTCTACCTTCGCAACTGTCATCGCAACTTTATTCCTATCATTCTCTTGCTCTTTCTCTAACACACCTTGTAACTTTTACTCATGTATGTAGCTCCCTGCGCATCAGTGGCGGTACTGCGTTGCTTAGGGTGAAACGATTAAAGAAAAATCATTAGTTTGCGCTTAGCTTAATAAATTTTGAATTTTATCTGTGTTCGAGCACTTTGAAAAAGCAAACAAAACTGAAAGCTGTTTTTCAAGGTATGCAGTCCCTATTTTTTTATGGAGAAGCATTTTGTACTTTTTCCAAATCATCCTTAAAAGAGATGTTCAGATATTTAATTAAAAATAAATTAGCAGGTTTGTCTTAAGGTCTCTTTTGCCAAAACAATTTCATGGATGACCCCAAAAAGATTTTCATGGAAGTATAAGATTTGGGGAAACATTTTCAGCTTTCATTTTGTTTTAAATCCAAACATAAACAATTAGAATAACTACGAAATACATATTCACGCTATTTACATTTTCGGTTTGTTGTTCTCAACTTTAGTATCATATTCGTGTAGTTTCGGCCGTTATACACCCGGCATTCCTCAGACGACATAAGTTCCGAATTTCGGATGAAACAATAGACAGAAAACATCACTAGAAAATACGAAAACTCAAGGAATCAGTGTATATGTTACGTCACAAATATCTTCTAAGTTAGCCAAGCATAGACTTGAATACAATATAAAAAAATGTAATACAGAGTACTAGAGAGAAAAAAACAATAACAACTAGTTATAATATAAGCACCGGTAAAAATAATTAGTGAGTCATTAGACTTATAATTTCTTAAAATTCATGCACTGATGTTCTCTAAGGACACATGGCTCTATGAATAAATGTGTTCGTTAAAGCGATCCATTGAGTTAACCTAGAGAGATGTGCGTTCAAAACTTTGTGTTGAGTTACTACAGGGAAATAGAAAAATACTAAAGAGAAATAGAAAATGGCTGAAACTGGGATTTGTGGACTAATCAAAGTGATCAGATCAAAATTCCAGCCTATATCACCTGAATAAGGCCAAAGCGTCGTGAATATGACAATAAACATTAGGACAAATGTCCGAGCAATGTAAATAGTGTAAATAATTACAAAGCCTCATCTTAGAAATATAGCTAGGTAGTAAATACATTTATTAATCCTCAAAATATTTTTCTTAATTTTCTGTGATCTTTATCCAACGTTCCAAAAGTTTTCAAGTAGCATTCTTATAATAAATATCTGGCTTTAACACAATAAAGTTGTCAATTAATGGCAACTGTTTACCCAGATAAAGAATACAAAATTGATTTAAACAGAAGATAATCCTATATTTCCAAGTTTGGTAAATATGTTGCCTGAAGAAGAATTTTTTGTTGCAGCTCCATTATGTTTCTTTTAATGTTGATAAAGTGTAGACAAGCATTATTATTATGGAGCAGGATGCTGTATTATAAATGGTATTTTCCTATGAATGGCATTTTCTCCTCAATTGCATGTCATAAAATTTGAAGGTCATAATTGTAACGGTCTTTAATAACAACACCACTGGTGCTCCAGCAAATAATAATAAAATACACTTTTCGTATCTCCCTATCTACAGATCAACGATTTTCGCTCTGATATTTCTTGTAGAAGCAACATTTATAATTTTCAAGTGTATTACAACTATTGAGTAGAACTATTACAGTAGCATTTTTTACCAATTTCAGTGTTATTGTATGAATTTTGTAATGATATGCAGATTAATTAATTAACATATCCGATTAGAAGGAGTAACTACCCATGAGCACTGTGTAATAAGTAACAGTGTTATCATTCAAAAAGTTTTACAAATCTTTTCTTCGATATATCCTGTACCTTTTCTTCCTTACATTTTATTGCTTTCTTTTTTATCACTGTAACCCCACCCTGAGCACCAGTAGCGTTCTTGCTCTGCTTGCAGTGAAACGGTTATAAAAATACAAAAAACAAAACGCAAAAGAAAAAACAAAACAAAACTAATGACTTTCAAATTCATTTGGTCTACTGCTATTTTTTGTAAGTGTATGTTCTCTATTAACGTTTTTCTTTTCTTTTTTTTCTTTTTTTCAATACGGGATAAGGCTCACTGAATTTTAAGTTTGTTTCATGCATAGCAATTTTTCCAAATGTACACTCTCAAGATCTGTTGCTCTTTTCACGTTTATAAAAGGAGTGCACCAGCGTGCCGACACGTTTTTGAATTCTGTCGGGGAGGAACTTTAAATCATAGAATTTAAGAACGGGAATATTTTAATAATCAAAAGGAATGAAAATATTTTGAACGTGAATACCTTGCTTTTTAATGACTTGAAGAAGGATACATAAATAAGCGCCAATTTTGAAAATAATTCTATGCTTGAAATAGCCTGTAAATAGCTAATAAAATTAAAATATAATTGTTTATGCATATTAAATATTTTCTAAAGTATTTCAAACTGATCACAATTATATATGTAAGAAAAGGCATATATGAAATAATATAAACAAGAATTCTATAGACATCACAATATCAGAAAATATTTCGCTATTCGAGAGGCTCTATATCTCAAATATTTCTTCCATAATAATGTAAGGTTGATTGTAATCAACCTTACATTATTTAATAGAAGAAATGGTGTATTGGACGTTTTTTTTAATAGAAAGATATTCATGCAAATTCCAGTCGGGTGCGACTTGTGAAGGATTGGAGTGAACGCTCTTTTTTCTAAAAATTAAAATAAATTACAGTGTAACAGTCAAAACATGAGAAAAAATAACAGCATCAGAGATAAAACCACTCTTGAAAATGGCTAGAGAACAGGCCAAAAGTCCTTGGGATACTAAAAATCATCCATAATTTTTATTCCTTAACTCCTACAAAACAGAAAAAATGTTATTATGCTGGAAAAACTTAATAAAAAATGAATTAAATCTTCTTTGTCGGCCGTATTCAATGAAACATGTTTGAAAGAAAGGTCTCTGCCCAAATAAATAAACACACACACACACACACACACACACACACACACACACACACACACACACACAGACATATACATATATATATATGTATAGTTAGTTGGTTAGTTCTCTATAAAACGTTGGGCTTCTTTTGACACTGCGTTCAAATGAAAGCTGAGGGAGTATTCATTCAGCCAATATCGGATTAAGGGAAGTGTGGTTAAACTTCCCTCTTTTGTTTTGTTTAGGACTAATGGTGTTGCTTGTTCGTTTTCTAGATTATTTATTTATTCTGGTTCTATAGTGACAGACAGTATGCATGTAAATAGGCTAGATTTACTTATCGTCATGATCTCTAGATAGATTATTTATATATTACACCTTCACGTAAGATAATCAAATTAATTATTCATTTAAAATATTACACTATTAGAAATTAGAAATCAGCATAAATACGAAAATATTCCTAAAATGATTTCAAAGAGCCGAACATTACAACTAATTTTATTATATAATACTCGAGGTTTATTAACCGTCCATTTCATTTTCATTAGAAAAGAGCGCATGTCCATTTGTGTGTGTGTGTGTGTGTGTGTGTGTGTGTGTGTGTGTATCTACGTTGGGTAATAATAATATAGCCGTTTGCATACAATGGAACATTTGTCATTAATTGACCGAGCAGCCAGTACTGTTTTTGGTTTAAATTTATAAGATCTTTCTCCCTCACCGCCCCCCCTTTTTTTAAAATGAAAACAATAATCTCAAGTCTAGTAGCTATTACTACTATTTCCAGTATAGATTGGGGTTTCTTCCGAACCTTTTATTTAAAATGGTGAGGAACATTAACAATTTTATTATGTCATTATTTTCTGGGTTACTGGTGTTATCCGTTTTAGTTGTTGCTGCTGTTGGTAGTCTTCATATGTAGTTTCTGTTATTTGGTAGAATTCTTTTTTGTGATTCTAAAGCGCCATTCCACAATGATCAAAAAAGGATGATCTTTCTCTTCAACTTTATAATTTTCTTCCCAAGCCCAGTGCAATGGTTCTCTCGACTGATTGGAAAGGAAATGTGTCGTTCAAAAGGTGTATTTCAAAATCAGTCGAATTGTGTGAGTATGTTGGTTTGTGTATAAATTAAATAATACAGGTACATGTATGTCATTTCAGCACGCCACAACAAACACACGCACATACATTACATACCCGAATGCAAAATCACACGCAGACATTGTGGACAGACAATCTGTGCTGTTTTTATAATATAGATTAATGTATTTAGAAGTCGATTTATATATTTATATAGTTTATTTATTCGTTTCGTACTTTTTGCTTCGCTTATTTTCTTCGTTTCTTTTTTCATTGTTTCATTTTCTTGAATATATATATATATTTTAATATTTCGTGTATTTTCGTTTTTCTTTATTTCTTTCATATTTTTCTTAGTTCCTTTATAATTCGTATATTTTCGTTGTTACTTTTTGCTCTCATGTATTTTGTTTCTTTTTATTTGTTGTATTTTCGTCTTTGTGTTGCTTTCATGTATTTTTATTTTTATTTGGTGTATTTTCATAATTTCTTATTTCTGTCATGTATTTTTTATTACGTGTATTTTCGTTGTTTCTTTTTTCTATGTATTTATTTTTTTAATTTTATGTTGTGTACTTTCGTTGATTCTTTTTACTTTCATGTATTTTTGTTTTTATTTCGTGTATTTTCGTAGAGTCGTTTATATTTAATGTATTTTCCCTTTCGTTTCTATTTCGTGTATTTTCATTGTTACATTTTTACTTCAAGTATTATTATTTTTATTTTTATTTCGTGTTTTTTTTTGTTGTCCTTTTCTTTCATATATTGTTTATTTTGTGTTTTGTTTTATAGTAATCTGTTTTTTCATGTATTTTTCTTTTTCTTTTTATTTAGTGCATTTTCGTTGTTTATTATTTCATGTATCTTACTTTTTTCTTTTTATTTTGTGTATATTTTTGTTTCTTTTTTTCTTCATGAATTTTCTTGTTTGTTTTTATTTCGTGGAGTTTCGTCGTTTCTTTCGTCATGTATTTTTTGTTTTTTGTTATTTAGCGTATTTTCGTTACTTGTTTCATCTTTCATTTGTATTCTTGTTTTTCGTTTTTATTTCGTGTATTTTTATTGTTTTTTCATTCATGTATTTTTCTTTTTTTAGTGAATGTTAGTTCTTTCTTTTTATTTGATGTATGTTAGTACTTTCTCTTTCTCTTTTATTTGTCTATTTTCATTGATTATTTTTCTTTTATTTTTTCTTTCTTGTATTTTCGTTGTTTTTCTTTTCTTGCCATTTTTCATTTTATTTTGTGTATTTTGTTGTCTTTTTTCTTCAATGTATTTAATTTTTATTTCATGTAGTTTTACATTATTTTTTCTTTCATGTATTATTCTTGTTCGCATTTTGTGTAGTTTCGTTTTACTCTTTAATGTATTTGCCTAGATTCTTTATATTTCGCGTATTTTTTATTGTTTGATTTTTCTTTAATATATTTTTCGTTTTTCTTTTTATTTCGTATATTTTGGTTCTGTTTTCATGTATTTTTTGTTTCTTTTTATTTCGTGTATTTTATTTGTATTTGTTTCTTTTTCTCTGTAACTCTCTTTTTCTTTTTATTTCATTTATTGTCATCGTTCCTCTTTTCTTTTATATATTATTCTTTTTGTTTTATTCATGTACATTCGTTGTTTATTTTTTCTGTCATTGTATTTTATTCGAAAGTTTTTATTTCGTGTATTTTTGCTATTTCTTTTTTCATGTAAGCTAATTTTTTTCTTTTTATTTCGTGTCATAGTTACTTTTTCTTTCATGTATTTTTTTTATTGCGAGTATTTCCGTTGTTTGTTTTTTTGGTCATGTATATGTGGTTTTATTTCGTGTATTTTTGTTTCATTGTTTATTTTACATTTTTCTTTTTACTTTTTATGTCGTTTATTTTAGTAATTTTGTTTTGTTTGATTTATTTATATTTATATTTTATGTATTTTTGTTGTTTCTTTTTTCATGTATTTTTTCTTTTTCGGTTTATTTCATCTATGTCTGTTGTCCCTTTATTATTTAATATATTAGTCTGTTTTCTTTTATGTATGTTTGTTGTTTCTTTTTTCTTTCATTTATTTTTTTCGTTTTATTTCGTCTATGTTTGTTATTTCTGTTTTCTTACATGTATTTTGCATCTTTTTATTTTGGGCATTTTTGTTATTTCTATTTAAGTTCTAGTACTTTTCTGTTTTCTTTTCATCTCTTGTATTTTCCTTTCTTGCTTTTATCTTTCTCGTATTTTTCTTGATTTGCTTTATTTTTTATATTTTTTGCTACTTCGTTTCTCTTTCTTGTATTTCTTTATTTCGGTTTTTATTTTTTTTCTGTGTATTTTTCTGTTTATTTAGTGTATTTTCATTATTTCCTTTTTTCATGCACTTCTTATTTCTTCTGTTTCCTTTGTCATGTAGTTTTTTATTTCGTGTATTTTCATTGTTTCTTTTTTCTTATGTATTTTTATTTTTATTTCGTGTTTTTTCGTTATCATTTTACATATATTTTTATTGTATCTTTTCATTTTGCGTATTTTATTTGTTTAGTTGTCTTTTATATATTTTCTTGAATCTTTTTATTCCTGGTATTTTATTTATTTTCTCCATATTTTATGTTTTTTTCTTTTTACTTTTTATGTAGCTTATTTGTGAAGTTTCTATTTTTATCATGTATTTTTCTTTTTTCTTTTTATTTCGTGTATTTTCGTTTTTTCTCTTTTGTCTTCATGCATTTGATTCTTTATATTTTTTGTATATTTGCTGTTTGATCTTTGGTTTTTTATTTAGTGTATTTTCTTTCATTTTGTGTTCCTATTTATTTCGTGTATTTTTTATGTTACTTTTTATTTTTATATATTTTTTCTTGTTTTTTCGTTGTCTTATTTTTCTGTAATGTATTTTACATTTCTCTTTTTATTCCGATTTTTGTTTCTTTTTAGTTTTTTTTGTATTTTTCTTTTCTTTTATATTTTGTGTATATTCGTTGTTTCTTTTTTCATGAATTTTTGTTTTTATTATGTGTATTTCTGTTGTTTATTTTTTCATGCATTTTTCTTTTTTGATTTTATTTCGTGTATTTTCGTTGTTTAGGTATTCATAAATTTTCCTTTTTGTTATTTAGTGAATGTTAGTTTTTTTTTCTTTAGTATAGTTTTATCGTTTCTTTTAATTTCTTGTATTTTTGCTCTTTTTTTTACATGGTTTTTCTTTTCTCTTTTTATTTAATGTATTTTTGTGGTTTTTCTTTTCATTCGTGTATTTACATTTTTTATATTTCGTGTAATATCTTTTCTTTTTCTTCAGTTCTTATTTGTTTCTTTTCGTGTATTTTCTTTGTTTCTCTTTAGTTTTATGTATTTCTTCTTTTTTTGTATTTTTGTTGTTTCTTTATTCTTTCCTGGATTTTTCCTGTTTCATTTCATTTCGTATATTTTCGTTGTTATTTTTCTTTCGTGTATTTTTTCTGTATTTCGAGTATTCGTGTTGTTTTATTTCTTTCACGTATTTTATTTTTTTCTTTTTATTTCGTGTATTTTGTTGTGTATTTTTCATTGATCTGTTTATTTTTCTTTTTATGTTGTGCATGTTTTTGTCAATTTATTCTTTATGTATTATTTTTGTTTCTTTTTATTCGTATATTTTCGTTTTTTGTGTCATGTTTTTGTATTGTTTCTTTGTATTTCGTGTATTTGTTTTGTTTCTATTTATGTTTTTATATATTTCTTTTCTCTTTTTCTTATTAGTATTTTCGTTGTTTCTTTTTTCTTTCGTATATAATTTCTATATTATTTCTATTTTGAGAATTGTTCTTGTTTTTTATGTATTTCTCTATTATCTTCTTATTACGGATATTATTGTTGTGTCATTTTTTCCACAGAGTTTTGTTTCTTGCTATTTCCTGTATTTTCTAAATCTTTTTCTCTAATGTGTTTTCCTTTTTGCTTTTTTCCGTGTATTGTCGTTGTTTCTTTCTTTATTCTCGTATTTTCTTTTTTCTTTATTTCGTGTATTTTCGTTGTTTCTGGATTTCCATGTATTTTTACTCTTTTTTAAAATTTCGTGCATCTTCATTGTTTCAATTTTCATGCCTTTTTTGATACTTTTATGGCGTGCATTTTCGTAGCTTTCCTTTTTTCTTGTTTATGTATTTTCTTTTATCTTTTTCTTTTGTTTTTTATTGTTTCTTTTTCATTCTTGTTTTTCTTTTTTCTTTTCTTTTGTGATTTTCATTGTTAATCTTTTTTGTCGTATAGTTTTATAATTTTTTATTTCGTGTATTTTTTCTCAAGTACTTTCGTTTAACTTTATATGTAGTGCATTTTTGTAGTTCCCTTTTTCATGTATTTTTCTTCATTTTACTTCGTGAATTTTCGTTGTTTTTCTTTTCTTTCATGTATTTTTCTTCTTATTTTGTGCATGTTCGCTGTTCCTTCTTTCTTTTATGATTTTTATTTTTATTTTCTGTATTTTTGTTGCTTAGTTTTTATTTCGTGTATTTTTGTTGGTTTTTTCATATAATTTATTTTTAATTACGTGTATTTTTGTTCTTTCATGTATATTTCTTTTCTCATTTTATTTTTTGTATTTTGTTGTTTAAATTTTTCTTTTTGAATCTTCTTGAAACTTCGTTGTTCCTTTTTCATCATTTTTCTTTTATTATTTCGTGTATTTTCGTTGTTTCTTTTCATTCTTGTATTTTTCTTTTTCTTTTATTTAGTGTATATTAGTTCTTTCTTTTTTCTTTAGTTTATTTTATTGTATATATTTACATCTTGTATTTTTGTTGTTTTATTTTTCTTTAATGTATTTTTCTTTCATTTTTATCATGTGTATTTTCGTTGCTTTCCTTTGTTTTTGTGTATATTTTGTTTCTTTGTTTTGTTTTTATATTTTCGTTTGTTATTTTCTGTTCATGTATTTTTGTTTTGTTTTATTTTGTGTATTTTCGTTGTTTCTTTTCTCATTCATGTATTTTTCTTGTTTCATTTTATTTCGTGTATTTTCGTTGTTACATTTTTCTGTCATGGTTTTCTTTTATTCAGTTGGCGTATTTTTGTTCTTTTCTTTTCTTACGTATATTTTACGTTTTTTTATTTTTTTTATTTCGCATTTTTTGTTGTTTTTTCTCACAAATATTTTTCGTTTTATTTCATTTATTTTAGTTGTTTTTTCTTTCATGTTTTATTTCTTCAATTTTGCGTATTTGCATTGTTTCCTTTTACTTTCATATATTTTACTTTTTCTTTGTATTTCGTGTATTCTCGTCGTTTCTTTTTCTGTCATGTATGTTTTTCATTTTTTTTAAGCATTTGCGTTGCTTATTTTTCCTTTCATATATTTCTTGTTTATCTTTTATTTTGTGTTTTTTCTTGTTTCTCTTTTTTTTCATGTATTTTTCTTGTTTCTTTTTTAATATATTTTTGTTTCTTGTTATTTCGTGCATTTTTTCTTTTTTCTTTAATGAATTTTTGTTATTCGTTGTTTTGTGTATTTTCATTTTTTTCAGTTTTGTAACTTTTCTTTATTTTGTTTATTTTAGTTGTTTCTGTTTTATTTAATATATTTTTACACTTTCATGTATTTTCATTGTTTTTTTTATCTTTGTTCTTTTTACTTTTCCTGTCATATATTTTTTCTTTAATTCTTTTTTCCCAAGTATTATTCTTTTTACCGTTTATTTGGTGTATGTTTGTTTCTTTTTATTGCATGTATTTTTCATTTCCTTTTTATTTCTTCTATTTTAGCTTTTTCTATTTATACTCATATATTTTTCTTTTATCTTTTCGTCAGGTATATTTTTCCTTCTTTATAATATCTTTTGTGTATTTTTCTTGATGTTTTAGTTTCTTGTGTTTTCATTGTTTAATTTTCTTTTCATTTTTTCTTTTTCTAGCTTTTTTAGTGCATTTTGTTTGATTCATTTTCTTTCATGTATTTTACTTTTTTCTTTTTATTTGGTGTGTTTTCTTTGTTTCTTTTTCATGTTTTTTCTGTTTACTTTTTATGTCACGTATTTTACTAGTTTTTTTTCTTTCATGTATTTTTACATTTTTTGTTTATTTCATTTATATCTACTGTTTCTTTTTATTTAATGTTTTTTGGTTTCTTTTTATTTCATGTATTATTGCTGTTTCATTTTTCTTTCATGTTTTTTCTTGTTATTTTTGTGTGTGTCGTTTCTTTTTTCTTTTTTTTTTTCGTGTATCTTTGTTGTTTCTATTTACAGTCATGTATTTTTTGTTTTCTTCACGTGCTTTTTTTCCTTTTTGCTCTTTTCTTTCATGCATTCTTCTTGATTCTTTTTATTTCTAGTATTTTCGCTGTTTTTTCCTTTCTTGTATTTTTCTTTTTCTTTTGTGTATTTTCGTTGCTGTTTTTTTCTTTAGTGTAGTTTTTTCTTATTTTGTATACTTCCTTTGTTTCTTTTTCTTTCATATAGTTTTCTTTCTTCTGTTTATTTCGTGTATTATCGTTGTTTTCTTTTCTTTTATATATATTTTTCTTTTATTTCGTGTATTTTTATTATTCCTTTTTTCTCATCTATTTTTCTTTTTCTTTTTATTTCGTGTATTTTTGTTGTTTATTTTTCTAACTTGTGTTTTTCTTTTTTAATTTCTTTTTTAGTTCGTTTTCTTTTGTTTCATGTGCTTTTTGTTTCTCTTTATTTCGTGCGTTTTCATTGTTTCTTTTTCGTTCAAGAATGTATTTTGTTTCTTTTTATTTCGTGCATTTTTATTTTTACTTTTTGATTTCAGGTAATTTTCTTTTTTGCTTATTTCGTCTATTTTTGTCGTTTCTTTTTTCTTTCGTATATTTTTCTGTTTTTATTTCGTGTATTTTCATTATTTCTTATTTCTTACGTTCATTTTTTTCTATTCCATATATTTTCTTTCTTGCTTTTTCTTTCGTATATTTTCCTTGTTTCATTTTATTTCGTATCTATTCGTTGTTTGTTTATTATTTCTTGTATTTTTCTTTTTATTTCCTCTAATTTCATTCTTTCTTTTTTCTTTCTTGTAATTTTTTCTTTTTATTTCTTGTATTTTAGTTGTTTTGTTTTATGTATTTTTCTTTTTATTTCTTGTATTATCCTTGTTTTGTATGTGTTGATAGTAGGAACACAATTTATCACAAATTGGTGTCAGGATTCTTTTTAGTCTTGTTAATAATTTTGTTGTACAGACAGATTGAATCAGTTTGCGTCCGGACATTTAGAAATTATTTCTGATATTCTTTATGTGTTGATCTTGTTTGGGAAATGCAATGATTGCGATTTCCCCCTCCAGGCATTGATTACTACTTTTTGAACTGTAAGCTGTCTCTTGTTTCCTATTAAATTATTGTTATTATTTGTGTTTTGTGTTTTTGAATTACATGTTGGTATTGTGAATGGCCGTGGTGTACTGGTTATTTTCGTGTTTTTTTCTTTTAACGATTTGTATGTTTTTTCTCTTACAACTTCATATTCTCTTTTTGGCTTTATTGAAAATTTGTTCGCTCAATAAGATGGCAGCATTACTGCGGCTGATAGATTGTGGGTTTGTTTGATTATGTTGATTAGAGGAATTGTGTACATAAAGTTGGTTGTCATTTGGTTGATATATACATTTGTGGAGATTTGATGTTTAATTTTAAAAGTTTATCTTTTCGGTTTGTTGTTTCAGTTTTAATCAAAACTCAGTTTTAATCAAAGCTTCAGTTTTACTCAAAATCTACCAAAGTTACTTGAGACATTTGTTCTGTGTACGTCGAAGGTTCTATTACCGAAAGAACTGCACACAAATGGTTTTCATGCTTCAAGAAGATAAACTTTACAGACTCGCCACATTTTTGTTCGGTTCAAGAAGACGGATTAATCGAACTCATTCACAAGAATGCGCGCTAGTCCACCAGGAAATTGACCAAGAGGACGAGATGGCCTCACGATATTGATGCTTGTCACATTCGTTCGATTTGTTAAAAGTGTTAATGAATAACAGCATTAAAATAAATAAAAAACATGAAAAACTTTATCTGACAACCCAACAAAGAGAGAACTAATAGGAATTTAATAAAAAATTTATGTGGATATATTTAACGTCATTGCGTTAAATATATTTCTGAGCTTTTATCTAATATTTTAAGTTTTGTTATTTCAATGTTTTAATCAATATTAAAATCCTTACGTCAGTAAATAAATAACTTCTATGCAAAGAAAATGTTCTGTTAATTCTTAATGCGCAAAATAGTCAAATTTGGACATTGTCTTAACGGGTCTTTTGAATATCAAAACCAGAAACTGAATAAAATAGAGAAATAGATTCATTCGATACATGAGGATAATTAAAAAACGAGCCAAGCAATGAATGTAACCAAATTGTCAAAGTAATTTGATTTGAAAGGACACTGATAATATGTGTCGAATTTTGTTCTGTTAAAGATCAAATTATCGCAATGATGGACTCTTCTCTGTTTATGTGGACATCTGTATATTTTGCTGATTTTAAAAACACACTCACATTTTTGAGCCTGGTGGATATAAATTTTCAATCTTTGCCTGGAATGTAAGATGGCCTACGATATTCATCTTATACAGAAGGTCTGATGCATGTGTGTGCACGTGAAATGAAAATGTTGAATTTGAAGGACGTGTGCATTGAACTATTATTTACAATTTTAGCTTACCGCTATCGTATTGCTCATAAAATGTCGGATTAGCAGTCTCTTATTTAGCACCTACGCCAATCATATTCCCTTCCCTTTTCGAAAAACAACAATCTCCGGTGTCACCCTGGAGAGCTTCAATAGTTTCTGTCATCGCCGTGGTGGTCACAGCTTCGAGCAATGTGCAAAAATGACTGCAGGTCAGCGTTTCTGAATATGATTTGTGTCTCTGTTAGATGTGAGCCAGTTGTATTTCTCTTCTGTTTTCAGAAGTTTTTGCTTATATATTACGTCTCTTCATAAATAAATATTAGCGGTTTAATTTTTTGGTCGTTCAAAATTGTCCTTGAAGCAAAGTATTGAGTTTACAGAGAAAGTAATAGCTATTTATTTTCCTCTTAAGCCGAATCATAATCCCTGCAACGACATGTGCGCGTTCTGGTTAACATATGTTAGCAAATTTAGTGTTGATTTGAATCAAAGAAGCAGTTGCAATTAATGAAGACATTCAAACCCAACCGACGGTGCATGGAAAAGGATTCAAATTCTAATATTGCGATTAATACAATGGATCCTTTCGCACTGTTTTCAAAAGGTCATATATCATGTTTATAGGTAATTTTTCAGCTTAAAGTCGAAAGAGAAATTTTGTCATCTTCTTTTATCTGCCGTGTAGCTTCATGGCCCTCCACATCTTCCTGTATCTTGTATCTCTTAATAATCTTTTTTATTTCTTTTAAATCCTTTTCTACCATCCATTTACTCAAGCTCATTAAGTATGTCACGCCCTGCTTTCCTCTGTCCGTCTTTCAATCAATCTGTCCTGTGAGTATCAGATTTTCCAAGCCCTCCTATCATAATTCATGTTGAATTCCAATGTTTTTTAATATTGTACAATACTTTAGTATGTTCAGGAATTACGATAATTTGAAAATATATAATTACAAATATAAAAAACTATGTGAAATACATTTTGGAAAGAGATTTGTTATCGAAAATAAAACGAGATAATAACCTGAAAACAATAACAATCAATTTAGCAGGAAAAATTAACAGGAATAAATATGACCTGGGAGTCTATGTCAGCAAACATCTCCCTCTGGCTAGGGTGGTTTCTCTTGAATTTATTGACCATTCATACAATTGTCTCTGTCTCGCTCTACTAAATTCTGCTATTTTTTTTTCTCTACTGCTTCTTTTCCTCTCATGATTGTTCCTTTCTAGATAATATAGATAACATTTCGCTAATATATTTGTGTTCGGTGCGTTCTTCGGTACTGCCAGTTATGCAAAAGAGTCCTCGGGGTCAAACGGAATGGAAAGCCCTTCAACATTGCGGTTATAGTAGTGCATGTATCGGCAACTGTTAAGGAAATAGAATCTTTCTACTCTGTGCTGAACGATGCCAAGACTCAGTGTAAAACACAAGAAATTAGAATTATCATAAGAAACCTGAATGCCAAAGGTGGTAAAGTGGGGGATGGTATAACAGTTGGCATCTTCGAACAAAGGAGAAAAATGGGTACAATGGTGCACAGCAAACGATCAGATGATAACAAACATATAGTTTCTAGAACACCCAAGACGATTATGGACATGAAAAAGCTCAGGTGGTGACAAAGAACCAAATACACTATATACCTATAAACAGAAGATTCGCGATGGTAGTTGTTCATTGGTAAACTTATCCAAGTGCTGACTAGAGAAGCGACCACCTCCCTGTTATGTGTAAACTAAGGATGAAACTTCGGAGACTGCAGAAACCTAGCACAGCACCCAGACTGCAATACAGCAGACTCGTGAATGACCTCAAGCTGCATGAAAAATACACGGAAAGACAAAATAACAGAAATAATAAATGAAATCTACAACAGCGGAAATATCCCGGAAGACCTAAGCAGATTGATTTTCATAGCACTACTTAAGAAGACATGTGCAAATGAATGCAAACTCCAGGGAACAATCAGCTTGAGTCACGTAAGAAAACTCATCACCCGAATTCTGATGAATAGAGCGCGCAGAAGAATCAGACCAATAATAGGACACGAATAGTGCGATTTTGTCAAGGATGCTGGAAGAAAGAACGTGATGTTTATGCTCAGAATGTTGTCAGAGAGCGCAATACAGATGCACAAGGACGTGTACTTGTGTTTCCTAGACTACGCAAAGGCATTCGATAAAGTACGTCACAAACACCTGATGGAGACACTCGGCAAACTTGATATATTCAAGAAAAACATTAGAGTAATAAAGAACCTGTACTGGCAGCAAACTGCCTGCATACAGGCAGAAAACGAGTACAGGAGATATAAAAGGATAAGAAAGGAGTGTAAAACAAGGAGGTGTCTTCTCACTAGATCTTTTCAACCCGTACATAGAGACAGTTCTCAGAGCACTAGAAGTCATGCCAAGATTCGCCATTGGTGGCCACAATCTGAACAATATAAGATACGCAGATGATGCAGTGGTGATAGCAGACACGGAAAGTAAACTACAAGACCGCCTACAGGAAGTTTTTAAAGAAAGTGGAAAGAAAGGACTACAGATAAACTACAAGAAAGCTGAAGGTATGGCAGTCATTAAAAAAGTAGCCCCAAATACAAAATCCAAGTAGCAGATACTAAATGTAGCAGGTACATAAATTTAAATACTTTAGAAATGTCCTAACAGTAGACGGAAGGTGCGACACTGAGATCCGAAGGTGTATTGGTAAGACCAGGAATGCCTCCCAGAAGCTGAACAAAGTATTGAGAGACAAGAAGATTTCGTTGGAAACAGAGTACTGGATTATTATCTGAAATCTGTGATGTGATATCTGTCCTTCAATATGGAATATGCTGGAGGGTGTCATCAGAAATGAAGGAAATACTTGAAGCAACCAAAATGTGGTTCTACAGAAGGAAACTGAGGATGCCATGGACAGAACATGTGAGCAACGACGAGGTTTTGAAGAGGATAGACACGAAAAGGAAATTAATACATAACACCAGAAAAGGCAGCTGTAGTGAGAAAGGAAGGCTTAAAAAATCTGATGCTCACGGGAATAATTAAGAGGAATAAATGACAGTCGATTTAGCATGAAGATTTTCTCAGAAATAATAATATTCCATTCAGCAGGAATAATAAACAGAAATAAATAACAGTTGGTTTTAGGAGGAATAATTACTAGGAATAAATAACAATCAATTTAGCAGGAATAATAAACAGGAATCAATAACAGTCGATTTAGCACAAATAATTAACACGAATAAATAACACTATTTGCATTTTTCGGACAATTGTCCTAATTTTTACTACCATGTTTACAATGTTGCGGCTGTTATACGCTCCGGCCCTTTTCAGGTGTTAGGAATTTCAAACTGAACTCTTTATTAAAATCATTAGGGCATATCATCTTCATTCCATGTCCCCAAGGACACATGGTCCAGCGAATATAGACGTTGGTTAGTTCGAGTAACTTGACCGAAAGAATTATGACTTCAATACCAGGCTACAGCAGAGGTGAACAAAGAACTTAGAAGGGGTAAGTTAAAGAGAAGAACACTACGTAGCTACCTGAAGTGTAATTGTACATGGAATGTGCATGCATTTTCGTATTGTCTATAAGAAGAGAATCAGCCATGTTAAAATTTTAGATATTTTGGAAAATGCAATTACAAATTTAAAACTTATCTCGCATATCTCGTAAGATTTTATGTTGTTTTCTATTCACGCTCCATTAAAGACGTGTTCTCAAATTTCAAGCTCATTCTGTATACCTAACGTGCTTAAGATTTTCAGCTTGAGCCACTATCCCAATTAACAAGAAGATTTTTGAAAGGGCACCTTGAAGGGATGGGAACCTTTTAGCAAACAACCGTATCGATTATGAAAAGCTAGATCTGTGCCGCATCTGATTAGATCATTATCGTTACTATTGCTCCGAACAACAGTTGTTCTTCAACCACATAAAAAAAGATTAATTTTGAAAATATATAATTATAATACCTGGGTTTTTAGCAGTGTAAATTCTTTTATTATCCAATTTGGGATGCAATGGTGAGTGTTGAACATTTTGACTCGTCAGTTCACTTTCTACGATACTTTTAACTGTCAATCTATAAAATGTGAATAAAAAAAACCAAATGGGAGACGAGACGTGACTGCTGTGGTAAACAAGAGACAAGTGTTACGGTCGGTGTGTCGTGAACCCCACTAAAAATAAAAAAATATTAAAATAACAAATACATGTATGAATAAAAGGAATTAAAATAAAATATTTCCTTTAAAATCTTTAACTTTTTGCCTTTTTTATATCTCTCTCCTGCTCTTTCTGTACTTCTTTCTAAACTAAAAAGGAGGCATCCTTCAAATAAAAAATGATGTTAGTCGCAACCAAGGTTTGTGCCAGAGTCTCGGAGCCTGGTCAGAAGGATACAATCTCACACATTAGGCGAGAAGAGACAGCAAGAGAAACCACGGAACAAGAAAACGCGTCCGCCGGAGAAACCAGCCATGCGTGACGCATGAAGAAGTAGTTAAGAGCTCATTTGCTAATCATATTTCTTCACTGCTTAAGACCGAGAAAAACACAGGAGCTTGAAACTGACCTCTTTCTAATATGACTAATATCACTAACACAGTTGCTCCCCAAGCTAGTAACTATTGAGCGGAAATAGACATTTCTCCAGAATGCTAATAATAATCCACCTAATACACGAACATTTTGCTACACAGCATACCAAAGGACTCACTCGAAACCAAATAAATAAAAATATATATTATTTATTATATACCCTTTAGATCTAGTTGTTTTCATTCCGAAGTTCTGATAAAGAAAAAACGAAGAATTACCCTCCGTCTCCCAATCATTCACAAGTTGATGATTTGCCACTACTCTGTTGGTTAAAGGAAATTGAATACAGAAAATGCTTACAAGCCAGAAGAACACTATTCCGGCACTTAACACAGATCGATTCGACCTGAAACATTTCCACTGGCCTATCTGTTGTCGAGTGGGTGGAGAAGGCAGAGCCCATTTGCCAACAATAGAAAGTGAAAGAGCCAGCAACAGTCATTCCTTTAAGGCTGTCGGGGCAACTACAGATACATTGCTAGATTTTCTACTGTCAATCTCTTGCTGGCTATTCCGGGTTGAACTCTGTCACATTTGTCTCAATTGCACATTAAAATGTCCAACAAAATTTGATATAAAATTGGAAGCAATTATGTTCTCTTCTGTTTCTTTTTGTAATAAAAGGAAAGGACGATGCGTTATGAAAAGTGCACCCGTACGTCTAATCTGCAGTGAACAAACCGAGCTGGATGCATAGTTCATAGTTCATGTTTGCGATTTTTCTAAGAGAGTTTCATATAATTAATAACTAAAGCTAGAATGCCGAATGGTGAAACGATTACAATTTGGGGTGATTTGAACATTCCCCTTTAAAGAAGGGCAATATATGCAAGTGTGTGAGTGGTTATGCCCATATATGCACATTGCCCATATATGCGTGCACGATTAGATGTGTGTGCACGAAATATTCAGTACACGTGTACTTGCTAAAAACTTGGTCTGCCTGCATTTTTTCCTTCCTTACTCTACTAACCTGATGATAGCAGAGGCTGATGACCTATGACCTGCCAGATGTGTTATCATTGTAAAAACTGTGTGTGTCGAATTGTTCTGGCAGGATAATAAATGTTATTTTGCTTATATATTTGGCGTGTCGCAAAAAAAAAAAAAAAAAAAAAAAACGAAAGCAGATTACCAAATCATTATTTTTTTTGTTATGCTAAAAGTTATGAATCTAATTCATCTATCGGCAGCCATCTTTATTAGTATTCATTTAATGTTGTGCACTGATGGAAGTGAGACGAACATGGGCGAATAAGTTCAAGGTCAAACGATTCATCTGGCCAGGCAACCGGAACGATAAATATTATATTCATTTTCAGTCATAATAAACATAAATTATATATTCCACATCTCATTCATTATTGCTTCTGTTTTTTTATTGTAACTTTCGAGTAGTTTCTGTTTTACTATAACAGAGCAATACAATTTTCATTTGGTTAAATTTGAATTTCGTCTGTTGAGGAATTCGTGTTCTTTAACAGGTAAGTTACTGTTGATATCACACAGGCTCGCAGAGATATAGCTTCAAATCTCATCAGAGTTTGTTTCAAATTCATAATGGTTATTTACTAATCGTAATAAAATAACGAGTCCATATTATTCAAATTTCAAAATAACTTCTTTCAATCAAGTTTGATTGGTTCGTTTTCTACGGCTTATCAACCCATTACAGGTTATTTAAAGCCGGAAAATAGTTTTAGATTGTAAGAAATTTTTTTTGAGATATTAATGATTTAGTGACATATATTTTACTAATAAATGATGATTTAGTGACATATATTTTACTAGTAAATGGTGATTTAGTGACATATATTTTACTAATAAATGATGATTTAGTGACATATATTTTACTAATAAAACCATAGCCGAGGGGAGAAAATGTGGAGTCATACCTTTCGAAACGGAAAGGGTTATAAGTAAATATAAAGAACCCAACTGGAAACCAACCTCGTAATTAATACTTCCACGGTATTATCCATTACCCTAACCGAGCATTTAAGCTTACAATATTCCCAAGCGTTTACCCATCTAGGTATGGCTCAGGCTCGATGTTGCTTAACTTCGGTGATCGTACGAGAAGCAGTGTTTCAATGTGATATGGGCGATAAAGCTTTTAATAAATTTTAAAATATAAGTGATTTCTAAAAGAAAAGAACAATGCTAACCTGGACTTTTTAAAAATAAAACTGCTAAACTTTACAAATATTCGTTAGCTATTATATTACTTACACGCAAATACTAAAGGCAAATTCTGCTATACGCAACTTCAGTCAATGAGAATTTCACTCATCGGGACTTGGAAAAGGTGACCATTTCCTTTTATATGCTAGGAAGTATTCTGGTCGTGCGAAACATCTCTGATTGATTTCTAGAATACTCGAGTTCAATTACCGCTAGATTTTATATATTCAACAGATTCGCTGCAAGATATAAAATCTGACTAAATCACCAAACATCAAAATTATCTAGAGGAGACTCATAACCTGTTCATATACGAAAAACACAAGACGCATTACAAACTAGTACATGATGGCGTAACATAATGCATAAATAATTTCTGAAATCTAAATATAATTTTATCATATATATATATATATATATATATATATATATATATATATATATATAAACACACGTACATATATGTAATTGTATCAAAGATATGTATATATTATTATGTAAATGTTTGAAAATGGGTCATAAATGTCGAGAGCGTTTAGAATTTGGTCAATGATTATGTAACATCGGTGCTGTTGTCAAAGGTCAAATCAGAAGGGAGAGGAATGTTAATAAAAATACTTAACAAATAAATATTATAAAGATACACACACACACACACACACACGTATATATATATATATATATATATATATATATAGTTATGATATTGGTAATATTAGCTGTTTCCTTATAAGGAAAGATTTGGCATTCACTGACCGAGCGACCATTACAGATTTTAGCTGAAATTTTTAAAATAATTCTTTAAGAAGTAATTTTTCCAGAGAATACATTCCTCAAATTCAGTAGGTGTTATTGCTCTTTCTAGTATTGACGGGCATTTTCTTCCCAACCTTCTATTTGAAGTAGTGTTGAATGTCAGTATTTGGATTAGGCCATTATTTTTTCTTCGAGTTACATGTGCTATCCATTATGGTTGCTGCTGTAGTTGTTAGACTTCAGGTTATGTGGTTTCTGTTAGCTGCTACAGTTTTTATTTGTGATTGTGTAGCTCGAGTCCACAGTGATCACTAAAGGGTGATTTAATTTACTTGATAAAAGCCTATATGTATTAGAAAATATAAATGGTAAATATTTTTTCTGAGAGTTGCAAACAGAAGTAATGCGAAAGGTTAACTAGATTTTATTTATCTAAATAAAACAAGGATATAATTTAGGCGTGAACGGAATTTAGGATGATAGATTACCGGAAAATCTTTTTAATAAAAAATTTAAATGAAAAATAGTTTAGAGTTGCATTGGAAGAAAACCGTAGAAAAATGGATATTATTTTGATTATATAAAGGTACATTTTGATTGAATTAAAATGTTTTTATTATTCATTAAAATACGGTATTTCATATATTTTCTGATAAATATATATATCTACACGTCTATTAAATACATATTACACATGCTTGCTGCTTGACGGAATCAACAGATTACATGAAGAAGTTTTTCTCATTATTTAGAGTAAAAGAGTCAAAGGAAAACCGCGCATGGCATACATGACGAGCTTACGTAAATGCATAACGGAACAGGGTTTAGGAGAAATAACGAAAAGATAAAATTTTATGACGAGTGATAAACGACAGGAAATTGGGAAGAGCTATAATCGCTTACGTCATGAAGGGACATGGCTCGTAGAAGAAGAAGTAACTTTCACTCGTCAAAAATCCACTCAGAAAACTGAACAGCGATCAGCTTTTCATCATACTAGAAATTGCGCCATTGAGGTTCCTTCTTGTGTCAAAGTCGGTATAAAAACTTTCATTTCCTCTCGAAGTACCAGGTGAAAACTCAATCTACTCTATGGTTCACAGCAACATGCTCAGCAGCTATAGCTCACAGGAACCACTATTTATGACTATAAAAGCATGACAGTTCCTATCAGAACATTATTCGTGGTTGGACGTAATAAATGTAAACGTATTTTCGAAGGAGCTAAGTCTCTTTTGAGGGAATGAGGCACTGTATTGCATCTCACAACTTTGGTTTGAGTCTCTGTAATATTATGTTAAATAAACTGTATAAAAAATGCCCCGCTTCCTTTTGCTGCCGTGCTTGTTGGAAATCTTAATCTGTTCTTTCCGTCTTTAAGAACTCAGCCTATTAGCCTTCTAGCTCTTTGGGGCAAACTAATTAATCAATGTTGAATTAGGCATCTCAGATCGTAGTTCTTTTTTTTCAGGCAATCAATATGACTTTCGTTTCTCTAGGTTAACTGCTGATAAATGACCGATTATTTCGGAGAATCATCTGGACATCTTGAAAGCGTTCGACAGGGTTTTGCATACATGTATTCTCCACAAATTGAAAAGTTATGCTGTTTCCTGGTGAACTTTTGAAATGATTCAATTCCTTTTATCAAATCGGGAAATGAGAGCTGTCCTGAACGGCCACTCTTCTAAATCCTTACATACAATGCAGATGTCTCCCAGGGCTCTATCCTTGGTTCAACTTTGTTTTAAATTTTAAATAACGACATTCTGAGTGACATCAGCTCTCAACTTGGTATCACTATTGATGACACAGCATTTACTCCTATCTCGATACTAAGTTTAATTAATTCGAAATGGCGGATGTTTTCACAAATGACATGCAATCTGCTGTTAAATGAGACAATGGATCACTTGCTACTTTTAACGACTCCAAAACAAAACTGCTTTCTGATAATCATATGAGAGACCCCTGCTCTGCATTCCACTAGCATTGCTGATGCTAACCTCTAGAAAGATGTCTCATTGCGCCTTCTCGGGTTAACATTCGCGGCCGGTATGACGTGGAACGACTACATTAAATAAATTGCTAGGTAAGCTGCTAAGAAAGTTGTTTAACTGTGTCGTTCTAAACCATTTTTCTCGCCATAATTCATCTTATATATCTATATGTGTACCATTTGCCCATGCTTAGAACATTGCTGCCACATTTGCGCCTGCTACTTATTTAGAGATTCTTCATAAAATTCCGAGGAGAATCTGCAATATTATTGGTTCTAGTCTGGCGTCTCGGTTTCAGTTACTTTTCCCACCGCCGAAAAGTTCCTTCCTGTGTTTTTCTATAAATACTTTTATAGTAATTGTTCGGATGAGCTCTTCGTTATGGTGTCGAGACTTTTTTTAATTTAAGCACAATACAAGATTGGCGACAAGGTCTCAAATTTATTTACACTTGTAATGGCTAGATAAGACCGTAAGTTCTATGCTAATAGTTTCTTTTCTTGTGCTTCTCGCTTGTGGAACTTCCTTCTGTTTCATTCTTTCTGGGCAACTTTGATCTTCATTAATTTTAATGGATAACGGAACAGGGTTTAGGGGAAATAACTAAAAGATAAAATTTTATGAAGAGCTATAAACGACAGGAAATTGTGAAGAGCTATTTACTGTCTTCCTGATTACTCTTCTATTGTTTCTTCGCCTTTATAATGTTTTCGAATTCTTTCACATGTAGTAACTTTTTGAATCTTAATGGTCTTACTGCTCTGTTTAGTCTTACTGCTCTTTCCCTGGTTTCCGACCACACGTATTGACGCATGCTACTAGATTGACAACTAGGTCCCACCTTTTACCGTCAATGTAACCAATAGTTTCTTTTCTCGTACTTACCGTGGGTTGAACGCCCTTTCGTTTGCTTGCTTCTCTGATAGCTACAATCTCTAAAAGTTTAAATGCAACGTCAATTACTATCTATCATCTACTTGAATCCCATCCATCTTTTATCTTTCTTCAACAAGGGTTTTTCCTCTCACTGTAACCCTTCCGCACCAGTGGTAGCCTTGCTTTGGTTTCGAGTAAAATGATTATACAAAAAGAAAAAAAAAAGACCAGACGACGATTATATGTGACGAAATTATTTTCAATGAAATAAAAAAAGATAATGAAACGGCATAAAAGAACAGCTGTTTTTTGGTAAAGCTATCATCCACAGCAATTAAAACAAAAATTCAACAGATAAGTAAACGTCGATGGTCTAATACACTGGGAAATATAAAAGAAATATTTGTTAAATTCTCATTATACTGATAAATTTTTACACAGAATCAGAGAAACTTTTCAAAATATTCAACAGAAACACTTTAAAACTCAGCTGTAAATGCAGCAGTAATATGCTACAAATAATAATGATAAAAAGCATAGCAAAAAAAAAAACCAACAAAAAACAAAAAATAAAAAACACCCGTATGCTACAAAGCTGGAAAATTATGTTTGTGTAGAACAAACTCAAAATGACCACTAAACTATGACTGCTAAAAAATGTTATATACTATATAAGAAATTGGTTTTCAAAAAAAAAAAAAAAAAAATAAAAGCAACAACCATATCCTCAGATACTAGACATTTTTTGGCAACACTCTAACATGTGTTGAAATCCTTACATTATTTAGTATTGTTGAAGTTATGGCTAACATTTTTGTCGAGACTTACAAACTCTATATTTCGTTCAATTTCGCAAACCAACCGATGAAATTTTAATAAGCCGATTTGTTTGGAAGAAAACTTTGACAAAATCCCTACTTTGTAGTTTGATATTTTTTTAATTTAATAGATCTTCATGGAAAAAATATATTTTAAGAAAGTTTTTTTTTCTTTTTTACAGCGAAGAATAAATTCCTAGGATTTCTTAATCTTGAGCATGCAACATACAACTCACTATGCGTAGATATTTATTTCTGGGGCTAAACACCTATATTTTAAACGTTTATTCTTGTGATTTGTTTAAAGTTCCCGCAAACGCAGGACGAACTGGAAACTTGATTCTTGTGGATATAAAAAAATATCTAAAAAATAGATATGCAACCCCCCCCCCCAAAAAAAAAACAATATATTTATTAAATGAATATTCGTAATTTTAATCATTAAATTTTCTTAAAACTAGTGTAATATTTTTACGTTAAATAATATCATTTTTAATTTTTCCAAAAAATATTTATTATACTAAGCTATGCACCCTAGTAAAATCAACTGTACTTTTTACCACTTTACCTGTTTGCCCTTCTCCCTAGAATTTGGTTTCGATCGGTCAATATATATCTATTTTAGAGGGTGTAACGTGCGGATGAATTAACGGAATTCACAAAATTTCATATAAAATTTAAAATTTTCTTAATTCGGATCGACATTTCGATAGGTATTTTTAACCAGAAACCTTGTCAGCAATACCAAAATATTATGAGAAAATAAATTTAGCTTATTTGCTTGTGTGTGTATAAAAACCGAAGGGTAGGGGAAGAAACAAAAAAGGAGACAGATCATTGCTACCAGAATATATCTATATAACAGATATGAATATAAATGATAATTTCGTAGCTTGAAATGTACTTATCAGTTGAACTTTGCTATGAAATTTTGTTACTGTATAGTAATATTTACTCTATAGCAGTGAATCTAAATATATATGGCGTTTGAGTACAAAAAAACAAAAAAACAAACAGAAAAAACACAGAGAATTTAGAAGGCGTAATTCAGATCGTCGTTGATTGTTAAACAATTAATTTAATATTTACAAGTTAGAATGAATTTATTTCATTTTAATTAAAATGTTTTTTGAAGACTATAATGTCACTAAGATGCAATGAATTATTGAGAGTAATGTATAACGAGCCTAGTACTACGTTTAAATTCATGAATACCACAGAAGAGAGCACATCAGGACAATTTCCATGAAAATCTTTATAGAAAATTATAGGAAAACTACATAAGGGAGGAAACGTTACTCATGTCGAGATGTCAAGTCAAAACGCAAATTCTTCTTTGGATTTTCTCAGGCATTATTAACTATATATAAGAAGCACCATACCAAGTGTGACAACAATATTCAATAACCTGACAAATGGTAGACTTGTGAAGGTGCAAGACAGGTTCGACTGAGAAAGATTATCTCGCACTGAAACAGAAACTCATATTTTCAAACAAGGCGTTCACCATTATAAACTTTTATGATAAATATATCCAATTTTAAGGTTGCATGAACAAATGCAAAATACGTCCGTAGATTTCTTTTAATTATTTCACCCCAAGCAAGGCCATTTTAATGCCACTTGTGTGCATTGGGTTACAATGGAAGAAAGTAATGTGAAAGAGGAACAGGCTATAGGGGGTATCAGGAAGTGGGTAAGAGAAGGATGAGAATACTGGTGTAATGGGGGTGGAGTGGACAGAAAAAGAGCATGAGAGGAAGGATGTGAGTCAGTGAAATAGGAGATGAAAATGATCTTACATTTAAATTCTTAGAGATTGTTGCTGTCGGGGAAGCAAATATACAGAAGGAAATTCCACAGGCGGGAAGTGCAAGAAAAGAAGATAGTAGAGTAGAAGTTGCGATTGCATTTTATTGCTTTCATTGTAAAAGCTAGTTGCTAGTCTAGTAGTTTGAGTAAATTCATACATAGTGGGCACCAGTGAGTTAAGTTCATTGGAGCAGAAGCCGTATTATTTGTGAATTTTCAGGATAAGGAAATAGTCCTTCTACAGGATTTAAAATTCAGAGCTGCTCTCCTTCGACTGGTTGCCAACTAATGCTAGTGACTAGACTACTCTTCTATTTAACCCATAATGAAGGGATAGATTCATATTTTTCCCAAGTGTATAAGAAAAAATAATAGTGAAAGCAGTTATCTAGGCCAGAACTCGAACACGGTTCGTGAATTTTTTTTATATGTCGATAACCATTACTCTCCCCGCGATTATATTCAACCAAGTTTCTCAGTGAACGAATCTAAAATGTTACATTGCATATAAAACGGTTTCTTTACGTATCAGTCACATTACCTCAGTGTAAAGACAGAAAGTAGTTCTGTGAAATGATTTATATTCCTTGACAAACTTTAGCTTTATTTAGCTTTATTTCTTTTAAAATACTTGGAACGAAAAATCACATATTTTTAAAGTAAAAAAATTTAAACGTTGTGTAGTAATTTCCTGTGTGAATTCAACAAAATATTTAACACAGGAAATATTCGTTTTATTTCCTTTTTAAATTATTAACGCTGAATTGATTAGTAAGTCGGCAAAATAGATTTTTTATCAAACTTCTTTGATCGGAATCTTTCATATTTTGACTCTATTCCTACAATATTTCGAGGTTGTAAATGTTTTAAACAAGGAAAGTGTTGAACGTAGGGCCGTACATCTAATTTTTTTAAATGCTTGAAGTACAGACAGAATTGTGGAACTGAAAATGACAAAAGATTTTCCAATTATGAAAATTTTACTTGACTGATTCAGACAAATATTCTCATCATTGTAATTTTGCCAATAATTTGGTAGATGAAAGCTATAAAGAAAATTACTGAAATTTTATAAACACTGAATATTACTTATTATTTTATACCATTTTAACTGATGGTGGTTTCTTAAAGCAAATCTTTAGAGGTTAATGATATTAACCATTTGCCAATAAAGAAACATTTGGCATTGAACGAGCATCAAGTTCTACTGTCGGCTGAAGTTTGTAAAATTCTTCACTTAAAACAATTTTTCAGGAAAATAGGTTTATCAAGCTCAGTAGCTGTTTTTCACTGTTTCCAGTATTAATGAAGGTTTCCTTCTAAACTTTTTTATGAGATAGTGGGGAATATCAAAATTTTAATCATTTCATGATATTATTTTCGAGTTACATGTAATAATGTTGCTGTTGATGAGAGTACTTAAGTAATGTGGTTTCTGTTATTTGGTACAGTTCATTGTTTGTGGTTATGTAGCATCAGTTCACAAGATTGAGAGAAGGATAGTCATATTCAAGACGTACAGTCGCTGAAGCCATTGATCTGAGAAAGCAGTTGTTTAAAGTTGCAGAGAGTTTAGACATTCCTGAACAGGCTTGACGCCACGCATGACATTCATAAAACTTTGTTTATGATATTAATAATTGAGTAAAAATAAATGCTTCAATAATCAATTGTCTATAACCATTATAGTATTATTTACTCTCTACTAGTGAATATCTTGATATTTTAACAAGGACAATTGCGTGCAAATGTACTTACGATATTTCATTACGATATTTAAAATATTTGTGATGTGAAAAACAGCGTTTGACGTTTATTTACTGTGTTGGTTACTTGCTACTAGTTCATCTAGACACCTATATATCTTCTATAATTTCTTTCTTTCTTTCTTTCTTTCTTTCTTTCTTTCTATCTACAGGGTGCGATGGATAAATTTTCGCAATTTTATATTTTTTATTTCGCGCATGCGCATTGTTTTTGATTTTGTCGACAGCACAGTGTAATAGGGTCAGCTGGGTACAATCTGTGAGAAAAAGAGCAGCATAACGCAATTTACTCTGTCAAAAATTTGGAAATTGCATGCTTCCCTAATTAGACGTTTCAGAGCGTTTAAGTGTCAGTCTGATGACAGTGGGGAGGATTCAGAAATTGTTGGATGAGTTTAATGGTGATTACGAAGGTACACCAACTCGAAAAACTCACTTTGATCGTTATGATAAGAAAAGAACTCACAAATTTATTTAAAAATTGCTATTTTTCAGAAGGGGGTTTTAGGCAATCATATTTCTTTGTCATAAAGGGGTCGATATCAAGATAAAGAGAGAGTGTTAATAGAATTAATGTGGAGAAATTAGACAGCAAAGAGGGCTTGGAGAATCTGATACTAACAGGCCAGATAGAGGGAAAAAGAGACAGGGAAAAGCAACGGATAACATATTTGAAGGACCTAATCAGGTGAATGACGGAACAAGGATTGCATGGTGAAACAGGAGAAGGCGTTCTCAGAGCCCCCAGGGATAGGGAAAAGTGGAAGGCCATGATCGCCTACGTCCTGAAGGGACAAGGCACATAGAAGAAGAATGTATTATTTTCTAGACACATATACTACACATAACACTGTCAAACAATACTGTCAGATTTTTTCTTCTCTGCTCGAATGCTTATTATGTACCCATATATTTTAAAAATGTGTTCAATACAAAGTAGAGCTAAAAATATTTATTCAAAAATTATAACATGGATATGTTACAATATCACTATAAAAGTAGATATTTTGTTTCAACACTTCTTGTGTCTTGTCAAGTGATCTGGTTATTTTAAATTGTATGGTTTAAAATAACCAAATCACTTGACAAGACACAAGAAGTGTCGAAACAAAATAGCTACTTTTATAGTGATATTGTAACATATCCATGTTATAATTTCTGAATATATATATATATATATATATATATATATATATATATATATTAATCGTGTCACCCCAAGCAAGGCATTCCATTGCCACTATAGCGCAGGGGGTTACATAGAGGGATTGGGTATAGGAAATGTCAGAAGGAGGGTGATAGACGACTTAGGATGTACATAGGGAGAGAGTTGGAGAGAGTGGGTGTGAGTTAGTGTGTTAGGAGGTGTCTATTGACCTTACATTTAAACTCCTGGAGGTTGTAGCCGTCGGGGAAGCAAGCATGCGGTAGGGAATTCCACAGGCGGGAAGTGCGAGGAAAGAAGCTGTTGGAGTAGAAATTGCGGTTACATTTCATCGAGTTCACTGTAAAAGGGTGGGACCTAGTTGCCAACCTAGTATCTCGTGCAAATTCACATCTGGGGGGCACCAGTGATTTAAGTTCGTCAGAGCAGAAGCCATAAAAGTATTTATAGAAGAGGCACAGGGAAGCCACGTCATGCCGGTGAGAGTGATACTGCAGGCGGTCAGCCAAGTCGGTATCAATCACATTACAGATTCTTCGCTGTATTTTGTCAAGAACCCCGAGGAGAATAGAAGGGGCACCCGACCAGATGTGGCAGCAGTACTCAATACACGGGCGGATGGTGGATTTATATAATTGCAGGATAGATTCAGGCGGAAAGAATTTCCGGGCCCTGCACAGAGAGCCGACTTTCATAGCTGCGGATTTAGAAATGGATTCGACGTAGTCATTCCACTTGAGGTCCGCTGAGAGTGTCAGGCCAAGCAGGCGTAGTGATTTACTCTCTGGGAGGCAAGCCTGTTCCATGCTAATGGGAGGGAGGTGCGGTTGTCTGTGGGGGTTAATTGACAGCAGCTTCGTTTTGGAAGAATTGAATTTCACGAGCCATTTCTTACCCCAATCCACCACGGATTGGAGGTCCTTCTCAAGCTCGGTAACGAGGGTCGCCTTGTCACCTACACCAGACTTTTGATCGAGGCGAGAGTAAACTATATTATTTTTACAACTTCACGTGATCCCAGTAGCATGATTCCTATAATTACATCAAAGCGAACCCGACTATATTTGTTCTCTGGCGATCCGTGTTCAAACTCAAATGTCGGCAGCGACACTTTATTCGTATATTACACGTCCCCTTTGAAACGACTTTCTCTGGTATCTGTATTTCTTCAACTTCAGTTCAATATTTAAAAATTATGTGCTGTTCTTTTTCTTTTACCGTAAAACCTTGGTTCAACAATTTCTGATGGCGTATGTACGTCAAACGTGTCATACAATATTTCCATAAGTACATCTTTTCGGAGACTTTCTAAATCAATGAATCTTCGTTTTAACTGATTAAAATGTCACTTATGATTCCACCTTTGTCTTTGTATGTCATTTTGCCGATCTTTTTTTTTCATCCTTCCAGAATTCTTTTCCACATTGATACATTTTAAGAAGTACCTTATCTCCAAGTCTAAAGTATTTACTTATATTGTTATTTCGTGATGATCTCGTCTTTCGTTCTGGTAGTAATTTATTAAAAACGGACTTAATCTTCCTGGCAAATATTAACTCTGCAGGCGACATTCCAGAAATGGTGTTCGGGTTTCGTGTTATTCTGAAAACACTAAAAAATATTCTAACATTACTTCGATTGATTCCTATCCTTCCGACGTTTTAGTGCCTTTTTAAACGCACCGACAAACCGTTCGGCTTGTCCGTTTGATCTTGGGTGATAAGGAGGGGCGTTGTAATGTGTTCTATTGCTCTAACGTATCCTATTGTTCTAATGATTTACAGAAAACTTTAAACTTACTAGCCGTGAATTGTCCCGTTATCTGAAACAGTAGAGTCAGGTACACTGAACCTTGCAAAACCTCATGTAAAAATTATCGTTACCTCACTAGTCGGTCTTCTACATTCTAATATTTCTGGCCATTTAGTTAAACTACTAACTACCAGTAGATTGCATGCTCCGTTTAACGGTTTTGCGATGTCTATATGTATTCTGGACAGTGGGATATCGGATTTTTAGCCAAGGTTGAAATTTTATAGGTGGTGACTTTTCTGCCCGAATACAACTTCTGTACGATTTTACTACATTTTCAATATCTTGGTCTATTTTTGACCAATGCATATAACACCTTATTAAGAATTTCATCTTTTGACTTTCCTGAATGTCCTATGTGAAATTCTTTTAGCATACGATACTGAAATCGCAATTCTTTTTGCGTAGATAAGTACAATATTGCATAATGAAAATGCGTTTCTTCCAGTAATATTCACTTGTCCAATTTTTAAAAAGATCTTGTTTGCTTCTTCATTTTTATTATAAAGTCGTTTTTTTCTGACTTAATTCTTATTTCCTCTAATGATATAGGTAGTTCTCTTACTATTGATTTAATTTTCGGCCCTTATCGCCGCAATTACTGTGTCCTCATGTGGTTCACAGAATGTTGGTATTAGTCTAGATAGTTTTTTGGATGGTAAAAACTTCATTGTATAATTAGAATTTAATAGAATACTTCCCCAGCACTGCAGTTTATTCACTGTATGTGTGGGAACACTCTTTTTGATCCATATATGGACAATAATTGATGATGTATAAATTCATGAAACTTTTTCATAACAAATAAGATGGTCAATGCTTACTTTTCTATCTGGCTGTAGCTTTTTTCAGCTGCTATTAATGATCTTGAAGCATGAGCTATTGGTTTAGTTTTTCCATCCCCATATTTGGGTAGTATAACCGCACCATGTTTGGTATATATACATGATAGTAATTAGCAAACCCTAAAAATGCTTGTAAATTTGTTACATTTGTTAGGGCGGACATGTATTTTATTGCGGTCGACCTTGAATTATCAGGTCGTCTATGGTTTGCACCGATAATTTGTCCTAGATATTTAGTTCTGGACATAAACAATTTGCATTTTCTATTTACTGATCTAAAAACCGTACTCTTAAATTCTCTCAAATACTTTTTTTACATCATCCCAATGCGAACAATCTATTTTGAAGATATTTTTGCATCTTCTATAATAAGCAAGAAAAGTTAATTTTTGTCTGGATTGTATAAAAGAATTCGCTAATTGAATTACCAACAACATCTGGAGTGAATAAATTTGTTGTTTTTTTTCCGTAGTTTTAGTAAATAATAATTTACTAATAAATTCTTGTTGTAATTGTCATTGCTGTTTATGTTTTTGTTATTGCAATTGATGTTCTTGATTTTACTTTTGTAGCGCGAATATTTGAATCGTGATAGATTTTAGTTGTTTCATTCTGCTCTACTCCACTGGATATTTTGTAGAATAAGTTTTGAATAATTTCTTCTGGTTATTTCTCTGTAGTCCTGCGAATATGACGTTCTTTTTATGACGTGGGAAATATTAATTTAATATCCTATTACGACGTATAAGAAACGCATGTATTTTTGTTTCCTCTCGTAAGTTCAAACGAATACTTGTTGCCACTTTTGTAATGTTACATAAACTAGAAATAACACCTTCGTACAATACTGTCAGATCTGTTTAGTTTCAGCCCAAATGCTTGTCATGTACCTATATATATATATATATATATATATATATATATATATATATATATATTATTATTATTATTATTATTATTATTATTACAACGTCTCGTGATCTTAGCAGCACGATTCCTCTAATTATATTAAAACGAGCTCAACTATAATTGTTCTTTGGTGATTCGTGTTCAAACTCAAATTTCGGCAGCGACACGTTATTCATATGACACATTATTGGGATATCTTTCACTTTTCATTGTTTTTGTTTTTGCAACTCTTCTTATTCATATATATATATATATATATATATATATATATATATATATATATATATATGTGTGTGTGTGTGTGTGTGTGTGTATAAAATTCCTTTTAATGAATAATCAAAACATTAATCAATAATTGGCGTGCTTATTTCAACCTTTTGACACTGAGTACATTTCACCGCTTATATCTCAACTGACGCATCCATGTGTTAATCTTTGTCTTGTCTAACAAATGCCAGAAAGACAAAAAGATTTAAAAAATGTTGCCGGAGTAGACAAAGCACAGTGAACCTGTTATCATGGTATGGAAATCATAATCCGAAATTCTGATTTTTAACTTGCCCCGAACGCTAACCACTGTATCTGGAAGGATAATGTGTATCCAATTCGTATCTATATGTGCGCCTCTGCAATCAAATATGTTCTATATATATGCATAGATACATATAAATGTATATGAAATGTGTCTTTTGTTACAACGCGTACACGTATAAATATGGTGTAGGTAAAGTATCTTCCATATTTGAATTTAAGAATATACGAATAGCAAACGAAATGAATAAGAAAAATGCTTGGAATGACACTCAAAACTGAAATTGTCTGAATGGGATTTTCATCAGCATAAATACACGAATCTTAATTCAGAGATGGAAACATTGCAGGTAAAACCTACCTGAATAAAACCGAGCCAGTGGTTTTGAAAACAAATGTAGGAGAAGAACAGTCTTGCTAATAAAAGTCTTTCAAAAAGTTGGTGGACTTTCTTATTAGAATCGTATCATCAGAGTAAGTTTAGATTAAAGATTACCAAATCGTTAACTTGGGAAATGGAAACACTTGAAAAAAAAATGCAACACAGCTCTCTTAATATCATACATCGATATTCTGTTTGTTTATTATCAAGAATGCATTTGACAACCAAAAACTTGCAACATGTCAGGATTTAAAGAAATTCACTAAAGAAGAAACAAATTTGATAACATCTGAAATAATAAAAAATATATTTTATTTAAACATGAAAGGGATAATAAATTACAAATATAAATATTTTGTAAAATTTGAATGAACTTATTTCCCATTAAGTACACCAGATTGTTCATGGTCTCAAGCGGAACCTTATCCAAGCTACACAAGTAATTCAGCTATTACTCTTTGCAAATTGCCTTTTTTGCTCATTTTGAAAATATCTTACATGATCTTAAGAGAATATCAGGTAAGTTTGCAGACCAGTTTACAAACAGGATGCTTTTGTGTTCAGTTCATTTCTTAGTGACCTTAAAATTGTGAAGGTTTGCATCATCCTGATGGTTTGCAAATTTTTACCATAATATCAGGTTTCAAATGTTACAAGACTATTATGTAACACTGTTTATTCTCTTTAGTGTATCACTACCAATTTAGCTGAATAAGTGACTGAAAAAACGCCTCACACCATAACAAATTCTCAGTTAAATGGATATTTGGAAAAGAAAATTGTTCTTCCTTCCGAATATCGAGCTAATAGCATTACATTCAAATCAGACGACATATTCAGCTACGTGTCGTGTTTGTAGAACTGAAATGACAAATAAAACTCTTAGAATCAATTTGAACGGAATTAAATGAATCAATAGAAACTATTAAAAAGTCTTTTGCAAGATCTTTTATTTCCTTCAGAGGAATGTGTGGATATAAAAATATTTCATTTCTATGAGCAGATAGCTAAAAACTAATTTCAAAATCAAATTCCCCTTACATTTTTTCGCATATAGTTTATGCTCTTTGACCAAGATTGGAAATTTAGAAACTAAATTTGTGTGATGTCTTAGAATTGTTCCCACCACTTTGACACACACACACACACACACACACACACACACACACACACACACACACACACACACACACACACACACACTATAATCAGACGGTTTGCTAAATATAATTGAATCAATGTAAACGAAACCTGATACATTCAGTAATTAAATATTGAAATGTAAATCATTGTCAGTAACCTACAGACAGCTATTGTCTTAAATCTATTTAGCCTTTGAGAGAATATAGTGACCCTGTAACTATCATATATTTTGTAAAGACGATACTGTTTAATCATTGGATATCTCTCATATTTCACACACTGGAACTGAAAATTGAGTACGCCCAAACCTAACTGTACAAGTTAAAGTACCAAACTAATTTTCTCCCCAGCAGAACAGCGAAGTGTCTAATACTTACAGACAATGAATGTTGATATCACTCACCTGGAATTTGTAGAAGAAATTTGGGAATTAGTTTGATCACGTAATACATCTCAAGATAATGAGAAACGTATATGAGAAACGTTGCTACAAGCCCAGTATTTTCATATAATTAAGTTTGTTTACGTGTTTTATAAATACAAGATTTGGTATTAGTGAAAATAAAATTTGGAACTTGACTTTCTTTCATCTCTTCGCTTGTTGAACTACTAACTGCTAGACACATAAGATATTAATCCAATCGATATCGCTTGTTGTTGATAATCGTTATCTTCTTTTAGAATTTAAACTTTTAAAAACTTTTGCTAAATGATCGTTCCCTCACTTCATTTTTTTTCTTCAAATTTTAACTAAATTTCACTCAAGAGCCACTTAAGGTAGAGGGTTTCTGAACGAGGTATTTGATATGATCGTAAGAGGAGGAAGTAAGAAATAACGTTTTCGAGAATATGGTGGATAGATAAATACTGACCCTAAACGTAAAAATATTTAAAAGTGTGGTGTTTAGGGAAGCAAACACGAAAGAGTCTGTTCCACAAAGTAGTGGTTCTTGAGAAGAAAGAAATGTAATACAGGGGAAATGAAGAGGATTCAATCTTTTGGGACTAGCAGATCAGGTTTTGGCTAAAAAGTTCAGAGCTGGTGCACCAAAGAATGGACTTGTCTGAACAGTTGCTATGGAAGTAGCGATAAGAATTCAAATGTGAAAAAAAGGCTGTGGTGTATAAAATATGATCCTCCTATAAGCTCATCGTAATCAAATTTAACACTGTTAAGGCTGGAAGGTGAAGATTATGCAGCTCCATCGTAAACATGTCAGTAATATTTTACGTTTGATCTGATTTGTCTTTTGTAGCACAGTAGAAGAAACCAGGTACAAAGAACTGACAAATTTTCTAGCATCAATAGCGATGGATCGTATAAGATTAACTTTTTTTTAATTTTTTTTTTATAAGCGTTTCACCCCGAGCAAGGCATGTCACTGCCACTACTGTGCAGGGGGCTACGTAGAGTGGAGAAAGGCTGGTTAAATATAGGAAATAACAGAGGGTGGGTGATAGGCGGGTGAGGATACCGAGAATGAGGGTTGGGTAGATGAGAGTGTTGTGAGAATAGTTGGGAGTTAGTGTGATAGGAGGTGTCTATTGACCCTACATTTAAACACCTGGAGATTGTAACTGTCGGGAAAGCAGACTTGTGGAAGGGAGTTCCACAGGCGGGAAGCGCGAGAAAAGAAGCTGTTGGAGTAGAATTTACGGTTACATCTTATTTGTTTAACTGTAAAAGGGTGGGACCTAGTTGCTAATCTAGTATCTCGTGTAAATTCGTGCTTGGGCGGCACCAGTGATCTAAGCTCATCGGAGCAGAAGCCATGAAAGTACTTGTAGAAGAGGCACAGGGAAGCTACATCACCCCGGTGTGAGAGCGGCTGCAGCCGGTCTGCCAAGTCAGTATCAACCACGTTACAGATCCTCCTTTGTATTTTGTCAAGAAGCCCAAGGAGAGCAGCAGGGGCACCCGACCAGATATGGCAGCAATATTCAATACACGGGCGGATGGTAGATTTGTATATGTGCAGAATAGTTTCAGGTGGGAAAAATTTCCGGGCCCTGCACAGTTCAAGATTGATTTCTAGTCTCAAAATATGTTCAAAGTAAAGAGCTTCGTTAAGACAGCAATAATTCATCATGACTGGAGTGAATACAGGGACTGCTCAGTGATGACCGAGCGTTACCAGATTAGATTTTGAGGTATTGAAAACTATAAGCCGGACTCCCCGCTGCACGAGCTGTAAGAGTTAGTTTAAATAAGAGATCATCTCAAAGACACGATTTTTGGAGGTAAAAAATAACTGTGTTATCATCTTCATAGATATTTACTGTTAAACTGAGCACGTTCCCAGGTAGATCGTTAAAATAAAGCAGAAAATAGCATAGAATCGAGGAGAGATCCTTGGGGACACTTGCATAGATCTCATGTGTTTCAAAGAACTTACTATACGCAACAACATTCATATTTCTTCCAGAGAGAAATAACTTGATAATATAGAATATATTTCGAAACATTCAGGGGAGGAATCTGTAGTCAACAATTGTTATATATCGCCGTATGACGACAAAACAACAAACACGCATATATAAAAATATAAGGTTATATTTTTATTAATGACGACGAACTGTGTGGAATAGAGAACGGAAAGGGTGAGGGCACATATAGAATGGCTGACGGGAGTGTAGTCTGCCTGTGTTGTCTCTCTCTGCTTCCACCGGCCGCTCTCTGCTACTGGCGAATCCGTGTGTTGAGGTCTTTATATAGTCCTCTAGAACCGGGACTTTCCTTCCGGTTTTTTTGCCTCGCCCACGCACGCCCACGTAATTCTAAGAGGCACCTGATCTGTTTGCCTCTGTAGCCATTTCCGCCGCTGTCGGAAATAAGGTCAAAATGACATCCGCTCCGGCCTCGCAGGATGTATTTCACAAACACCTGTCTTGTCGCTTCGCCGCCCCCTTCCGGATGGAAAACACCATCGCTTGCATCACTTCCTCGGGTGGGGCCAGATTGTTATATTACACAATTATACTTTGTTAAAAGTCTTATGAGTTATTTAAGGTGATCATTCTTATGATAAATTTACTATAAAGTACTTCACTGATTCTGCGTAGAATAACTGTTAATTATCACCAGTGTATCTTCATCTATGAGTCGTGTTTCTTTAGGACGTTTGCGACGTTTGCGATCATGTCTCACTACAACTTCTTGTCCTCTGTAGCTCTTAATAAATATTGTTTTTGTTATCTCACCTAAATCCTGTTCTGCCATCCATTTACTTAAACTCGATACATAGTTTATGCGTTATTTTCCTCTGTTTCTCTTGTCTTCAGTATGTTTAGCGAATATCTATTTTCGAAACCCTCTTTCCTCATTATATGCTCTAGTAAGTTCAACTAATTTTTTTTTGTTTCCATTTTCTCTAAAACTTGATTGTTTCTCTCATGTTTGTTTACTGGTATCTCAGCAACCTTCTGTAGAACAACATATCTGTTGCTTCAGATCTCTTTTTAATCTGTGAAAAGATTGTCCGGCAATCAGAGATCAACAACTTTCTAGTTGATAACAGCGTCAAAGTATTTGATGGTAACACTAAAGAGACTCATGGGTCGATATCGAGACAAGTTTGATCGTCTATTCGTATTTTTAAAGGCATTACAAACAGATTGCTATTTTCCACAGGCTTGGAAAACTTTTCTCCCATAGACAGCGGTTAATCAATTTCCCCAAAACCGGAGAGAACCCCATTTCTCGTGAGCTTTTCTTAAAATTCTAAAACATCGACACCATATGAATAGAGAGTGATAACTGCCTAAGCGCCGGTTAGATGTAGCACAAGGCCAAAATTACGGGGCACCCAGTGAGGATTTAACTCAATTCTCATGATTTTAGCAAGATAAACTTGTTAACCATTACACCACCTCGAGGTACCCAAAACTTGACTTTCTAGATGCTGCTTAGATACGGCACAAGGCTGAAAATTTGGGGTACCCAGCGAGAACCGAACTCACTACTCAATTGTAATAGGTTCTAGTGAGACAAGCTTGTTGACCATCGCACCACGTCGAAGTGGCAAATGGATAGAGAGTGAGCTGAAAAAATTTAATTTAAAAAGGAACCAAAAATCCTTATCATGAACAAATACTAGTTTTGGCCAAAATTACGTTGTGATGTAAATTCTGAATGATAAAACAAACAAACAAACAACGAAATGAAAAAGCTGTTAAAACTTAATCTCCTACTCTGCAGAATTAATGTGAAAATACATTCTGATTTAAATCTTAAACTCTTTAAGATTAAACTTGATTCTATAGAATATAGCTTTTTCTAAATACTAATACATAAACCCAAACCACAAAAGACGATTATCTTAGCATTTTTGATCGATTCGTATCAGATTTTTTGAGTCACAGTTGATATTCATATTTTTCTAAATTCAGTATTTTTTACAGCATAAATTTCTAGCCATTAGCCATATCTTAGAATTATCGAGTTCTCGTCTGCTACAATAAGACTATTTTAATTGATTTGAATACCAGCAACATTTTTCTTTATTAATTGATTCTTACATTTGAATCCTGTATTACCTGAAAATCTTATAGTTAAACATTCAGTTTTAGTCTGAAAAGAAGCTGTTTAAATTTAGTGGGCCGGTGGAATAATTCAATATAGACAATAAGTTTGGTTACCATGTGATGAAGGTCACAACTGTTTTGGCCGTGTAACCGTATACGATATAAATAGCCATATTCTATTTATAGTCTTCATTAGTTATATAATCTTCTAGATACTTACAGAAAGAGGTCACATTTGCTTATGTAACTATACAAGTTTTTATTTCTTTTCTTTTTTGTACAATCGGTTTATTTAGTCTTGTTAATTTACACATGAGGCATTTTCTGCGGTATCTATTTTGTGACCGATTTCGTAGTTTTTTTAAAATTTATGATTTAAGTTTCATTGTTTTCTTATTTAGTGTTTAATTCATTTCAAGAAACATGCCGTAAAAAGTTGGGCGATGTATTAAGGAACAGAAAACAATCGTTAGAAACAAAGAAAAAAGTACTGAACTGTTACGTAATATCTGTTCAGTTGTATGTCAGTGAATTCTGAGCAATCTCCTCAGAGACGAAGCAGAGATTTGGAGCAATAGAAAAGTGGTTACACTGAAGGGTGCTGATAATACCATGTATCGAACATATGAGCAAAAATTTCTTTTTAAAACATGAATATTAAACATCCGTCTGTTTTACTCATCTTTATTGTAATGTTTACGACGTTTCAGCTGTTGTACGCTCCGGCTTTCTTCAGGTGTTAGGAATATTGAACATAATACTCGAAGAAAGCCGGAGCATAGAACGGCCGAAATGTCGTAAACATGGCAATAAAAATGAGAACAACAGTCTAAACAGCTTAAATAATGTAAATACTACCTCATCTCAGAACTATAGACAAATAATGAATATTAAACAAAGTATTTAAAATAGGATGTGCGTTGTGGTGCAGTAGATATCGACTCGGAACGAGAAATCGGGGAGCCGAGTTCGAATTCCAGTTGAATTCATCGCATTCACTTACACGCAAATACCCTTGGGAAAGGTATTAATCCGTTTCTTCCTTCCAGTTATGGGTTAAATAATAGGACAGATTGGGTTCTATAGCCTTGGTCGGCAACCAGTCTACCGCAGAAAGCAATGGTAACCTACTGCGGGATAATCTTCTGTCCAGTCAGTCATGTCTCTTTCGAGACATGATCGCCCAAGCGTGTTTCACGTATGGCACTTAACTGACTGATTTAAAATAACATAATTGAGAATTAGTGAAAAGAATTATTTGAAAAAATCTTTAATACTTATTAATTTATTAAAATACTAACGATGGAATCTTATTGCTCACATATATGTATGATATTTACCTCGTCTCCCACTGAGACGTGATGCGACACAAAGTTGAGGTTAGTGCGGGAACCCGAGCGCGTACGCTCGGGCTAGGATAAAAAATTGCCCAGTCCCACATCTGTTGGTTGCGCTGTTCTCGGTGGCAACTACCGATCCACTCCTCTACTGCACTAGGGTAGTGCAGCCTCAGTACCAGGTACCTGGTAGTATTTAATTTTTTTCAGCTGCGTATCTGTCCATGGACTGAGAAACAACTGAGCCACACTCTACCCGAAGACGGAGATGATAACAGAGAGAAGCCAGGTAAATATTAAATTGCCTGCGCTGACAATATTACGGGGTTAAGCTAAGACCATAGCGTGGCACACCAGTGTCACTGCGGCACGGTGAATGAAAATCACTGTTTTAGGGGGTTATTAAACCTTCTCTCTTACGAAATTTTATTCATTTGTTATTGAAATGACGTGTTTTATCTCTTTTTGCTCATCAGAAGTGCGTTGTGGTGCACTGGATATTGGCTCGGAACGAGTTCGAATTTCAGTTGAATTCCTTGCACTCACTTATGCGCAAATACCCCTGGAAAAGGAATTTATCTGTTTCTTCTCCCTCCAGCTACGGGCTAAATTGCAAGACAGATTCGGTTCTACAGCCTTGATTGGCAACCAGTCTACAGCAGAAAGTAATGGCAACCTTCTGTCCGGTCAGTCATGTCTCGAAAGTGACAAGATCATCTAAGCGTGTATCCCGTATGTCGCTTAACTGACTGACTGACTGACTGACTCATGTAAGATAACAAACAGTTTGAATTCATTAATGTCAATTTATTCATTCAGTTACACTTTGTTATTTATATTTATTTGTAGTTTGTTTTATAATATGATAATCTTCAGTCTTTCATTTTGTTTTATATTTTCTCTAAATATTTTAAATTCTTTTAAATCCGTTCTATTCTCATTAATCTTTTCGTTTATTGTTTTATTCCTTAAATCTTCTTAATCTCGTTATCATTTTTTCCTTCTTTCATTTTTCCTTTTCTCATTTCAATTTCTCGTCATTTCATTTTTCTCACTTCTCTATAAATATCTTTACTTCACGTCATTATTTACTAATCTTATTATTTACATAACATTTGTTGCCCAAGTTATTTTTTTAGTTAGTATTAATTGCAATGCTACCGTTGTTACTATTGGCGAGTGTTGGTTTTGGGGTAAGAGAAAAAGGAAAAGCGAAGGTCGAAGTTGACGCTGAACTTGACACAAGGTGTGGATGCATGTGTAGATAGTTACGTGCGTGTATGTGTGTTTGTGTGAATTATAATATGATTCCCAGCTCAGTACATGTGTACGAAGCTGTTCCAACGACCGAAGAGTTCTATTTTATTCCAACTTCAGACATTGTTACTGCAGTCATTCGTGGCTGCGAACAGTTATAACCTATAAACCGTCCAAGCCAACCCAAACTGATTCATCATCATCATCATCATCATCATCATCAACAACAACAACAACAACAACAACAACAACAACAACAACAGCATCAACAACAACAACAACAACAACAAACATCACATAATATCATAATCGGTTCAACATATAGCAACTATCAGCATCATTACTTAAAAAAACATATCCGTTGCTGAAGCTTAACACCCAAGCTGTACAATTAGGAACTGAGCAATACATTTCGGAATATCATTTGACAATGAGTGCCATTATAAGATAATTTGTTGGTCAAACGCTGTTCCATTTTGTTACACAGAAGTTGATCTTTTGTCAAATTGCTCTCATATGTTTGCCATGCCTGGTGCCCAACTCTTTCAGAATTGCATAAACTATCAGCTCCATGTAACTGCTTGCCCAGATCAATGATTGAATCTTTCTCCAAAAAGACCATTCTTTATTAGATCTTATAGACTGATGCTATAGATTCACAAAGAGCTTTACCAAATAAGAGAAACCACATTACTTGAAAATTTCCAACAGCGACAACAAATAAAATGGATAGCACTAGAATGAGAAATAATAATAACATAAAGATGCTAACTCTCCTCATTAATTTAAATTCTATCCTTATTATATCCTGTGAGGGATGAGCGTTTGGGTGTCGTGGATATCAGCTCGGAATGATAAAATGGGAGAGCAGAATTCGAATTCCAGTTGAATTCGTTGTATTCACTTACGCGCAAATACCATTGAGAAAGGTATTAATACGTCGCTTCTCCCTCCAGCTCTGGGTTAAATATCAGGATAATTTGGGTTCTATAGCCTTGGTCGGCAACAAGTCTCCCACCGAAAGAAATTGCAACTTACTGCGGGAAAATCTTCTGCCCAGTCAGTCATGGTTCTTTCGAGACATGATCGCCCAAGCGTGTGGTACTTAACTGACTAACTGTATTCAAAGAAATAAAATTTGTCTCATCTTTCGTATTTCTTTTGTTTTTAACCCTCAGAATAAAAATATATTCATAATATATATTTCTAATACATATAGGCTTTGAATGAGTGATGTATGAGTACTTTGGCAAAGACCATCTTTGGAACCTGTAGACTGGCGATACAGAGTCACAAACAAATAAAAAAACCCTGATCACTTGAAGCAACCAGCAACGGCAACAGCTAAAATGGATAGCACATGTAAATAGAAGGGGAAATAATGATAAAAAAAGAAGTTAACTCCCCCACAACTTAAAAAACGTCAGGTCGGAAAATACCATCAGTAGTGGAAAGAGTGATACTACTTAGCAGGCATGAGAAGGCTATTTTCTTGAAATACTGTTTCAAGAGAAAGATTTTTGTCTATATTTCTGAGATGAGGTAGTACTTACAATATTTACATTATTCAGACTATTTTCCTCATCTATGTTACCATTTGTACGACCTTTCGGCCGTTGTCCGCTCTAGCCTTCTTCAGAATTGTGAGTTCAATACCAGGCTACAGCAGTGGTAAACAAGTAACTTGCAAGGAGATAACTCATGGCTTCAAATCGAGACCTTACTACGCAAAGAATGCAGTTCATATACCCCAGTGGTTGTAATAAATGGTTCAGTTCGAAATTCCTAGCACTCCAGAGCGTACAACGGCCGAAACCTCGTAGAAATGGTGACATAGATGAGAACAATATTCCGAATAATGTAAATACTGAGAAAGATTTTATAAATTTAAATGAATAGCAACGTTGTTTGGTCGGTGAATGCCGAAGATTGGAAACAGATATACTCACATAAGCATCAGTCAATATCTACAGTCGACATTATAAGCATTATTTTGCACTACCTTTACCATTATAAATATAATTTCTACCATCAGTTTTGACCAAAAATAGGTATACAGTACGAAAAAACAAAACGTGCGTAAAAAACGCATTGTGATGATGATACAAGCATATAAATAACGACATAATACTTGCTGTATACCTACTTTTGCAGTCCCTGTATAACCTCTGTCAACGCAAGCCGCCGTATAACTAACATCATAAGCATTAATTTCCACCCTTATCAACAGAACCATCAGTGTTTTCTTATCTATACAAGTAAAACTAGCATCAATAACCATCATCTTTCCATTTGACCCACTCACGATACCTCAAATCATGAATGTATTTAGGGATCACAAATATCATCCCGCTTCAATCATCATAACGAGAAAGAAGTTGCCCTGAAAATAACCAGCTTTTACTCTGAAAATTTACTATTTCTTTGCACTAGCGTGTGTGTTTGGGAATTTGGGCAGCCTCGCCGAGATCCACCGCCTCATACGCCTATATGCAGAGTCATCTGAGATAAGCAGAGCAATTAGGAATAGGACTCTAATTCCATGATGACATACATAAACGTGAGCATCATTAAAATGATTCGCGTCTCATCAACCGGGTTTTTTGATTTTCGCCGCTTTGCACTCAAGTACTTTGGTCTGTCCCGCCCCCCAAAAAATCATTTGTGGTCAACGCTGTTTTACAGGATAGATAGCGTTTATCCTCAAAATCATTTGACTTCTTTACCATGACTACTTTTGAATGAAAGAATAGATACATTTAAATACATGTTCGAAGTAGTAGCAGGTATTTACACTAAAATCAGAAATCTACCTAGAAAGAAAATCTAACAGAAAATCTATAACGACAGGACGTTACTGCCAACGACCAAGCTCGAAAGTCAATTTCCATTTCTTTCTCACCTCTCATAACAAAATTATACTGCAAATAAAAAAAATTATCTTTAAACAGGAACTATGGCGTTTTTTAAATGTGTAATAGTTTTTTTTATAAGTATTTATGAGCGTTTTTTTCTAATAGCCAACGATAATTTTTTATAGATACCTTATTTGAAATAAAATTAATTTCAGCTCTTTTGCCTTGATAAGCTCTGTCATTGTACGAAAGGCAAAGGCGAGAAAAATATAATTTTCCTCTTGTCTTCTTTATTTATTTTCATATTTTGAGGTGTTTACTGAGATTAGATATCTATGTTGGCAGGGTATCGATTCTTGATTTGATCTATTGAACTATGGTCGACACAATCAAAAGACATAATTCAAATATTCAAGTGATTCTAAAAACGTAAGCCCATCACGTGAAATAAACTAACCGAAAAGGGAGACAAATTTATTCTAGCCCACTTTCTTACCTAAAGAAAGCAGCAAAACAAAATTTACAGAGAAGAAGCAAGGATGTAAAACATATTAGCCACTCCAGATGTTATAATTTTTGTAGCCGGTGTGGAAATAAGTAGTCAGCTCTTTAAGAGAATAACCAAGCATTTTTGAGACTATAAGAAACTTCGAATTTCTAGTATCTTCTTTCACGAAATTAAGCATGCATATATATATATATATATATATATATATATATATATATATATATATATAAACTTAATGACGATACCTTGCCTACTCTTATATAATTTGAGTTCTGAAAAGGAAAAAAAATAACAAGAGCACATTCTTGAGACTATGATAAATCTTGAGTATCTTCGTCTACGAAATTTAGCATATATCTAAACGAACCACAGCCAGACCTGTTTCGCTACATTAACCGTAAGCCAGGACTGAAACCCGACTGCTTTAACTGCGGTCGAAGATTCACCCACCAGGCCATAGGCGCACGTCAGAGGGTGCAATCTTTTAACGAAATGTAAATACGTCAGCAGTGAGAGTTTTCTATCTTGTAACCGCTCCAAACGAGCGTTTTACACGGTAACCGTAAAGCGTAAAGCCGTAAATAACTGCTGTTAATGAAAATTTCCCCTCTCTATGGTGCTCAATCGGCTAGAGGGGGCGTAAGTTAGCTATTCGCAAACAGGCCTGTTTCGCTGTATCACAGCTGTTCAGTGCGGCTAGATTACCCGTTAGCCTCAATATATATATATATACACTTTCATGAGTATTGATTTGATAACTTTTCTCTATTAAATCCTTTTTACCTTGGACGGAAAATTTTTCTAAAATTGAAAGTAAAGTGTGGTTTTCATAAAATCAAATTTTTAAATAAAAGCTTTTATTACCATCATTGGTGGCCACCTGATAATTTATATATATATATATATATATATATATATATATATATATATATATATATATACTTATCACTGAACATTTATTTATTTGTGGACGCCCTTATTCTAGAAATTTTTCCTCTTCTCTTGTGCAACCAAAAACATCTTACATTCCAATAACGTAGCAAAAAGAGATTAGGAGACAGGCCGGGGCCTGATCAACCCTGGCTGGGTCAACCTGGGGAGAAGGTATGACGTTTTTAAAGGACTGAAACCGTCAATGAACCAGGGTAACATCACTGATGATGTGTCCTAACCGCATTTAAATGATGTATTTTTCAATATATATATATATATATATATATATATATATATATATATATATATATATATATGCAAATATTCGTTTATTTCGTGAGATAAAAGAAGCCCTCTGTTTGGTTAAAATTCAGTTGTTTGGTACTGAAACTAGCGTGACCTTCCCAGAAGGTAGGCAGGCAAACTTGATCGCCGATATATAGAAACCATGCGCCTCTATATTTCAGACTATACGGCCTCATTTTCGGTCAAACCGACAAGATCCAAAGGAATACAGGGTAGTTCATTTGAGTTCTGATTGGCTGGAGGAGTGGCTAAAAGTCAACAGCCGTCGTAGTTTCACTTCTAATTTATATCTTGATTTACTTCCATTGCCTTTTTCTCGTTTAGATATGATTGCAAGGCAGCCGAAGTTTAAAATCCCGGATTCTCTTTTCTCTCGATTGACTGTCCTCCTGGTCTATAGAATTCCAATTAGCCGAAAGATCTGATTGTGAGTCGCCAGTTGTCCGCCTTAGACTATTCTCAAGCTAGATTCACACACACACACACACACACACACACACACACACACACACACACACACACACACACACACACACACAGAGTCTATAAATCTAAAGTGGTCAATATATAAACCACTTTAGAATGATGTGTTGAGTTTTCTTTTATGTATATATTCATGAGTGAACAAAAAATAACGGTACCCTCAAGAAACTTCTAAGTCGGCATGAACATGCTCAGTTAAAGTGACAAAACGTTCTATTTCTAAGCCCAATAGCACTTTACTATAAAAAAAACCTGCTTTCCAAAATAACTTTTATCTGAAAAAAGAACTGAAAAAAAAAATCTTGGCGCCAAAACTATCTCAACTCAGCACTATGTATATATTTGCATCAATATATTTTGATATAAATTTTGCAACGTTTGAATAATTTCCGTTTTCAAAAGCCATAATCAAAGAGTTTTTGTTTTGTGCCATGCCAGTTTTATCATTTTCAGATGTCGCTTCTTTGTTTCTTCCCACGAGGTTTCGTGATATGTTTTGTTTGTTTGTTTAGTTTCGGGGCTTAAAGATGAAAAAAAAATGTTTTAACGGATTGATTAGAGTAAACAGATTTGAAACAAGTCACTGTTTCTCTTCAAAGATGAAACAATGAATCTGTTTCGTTGCAACATTTTTGATCAGAAAATGCAAATCTAATTCAAGATTTGTAAAGGTGTGACGAAAGGGATCAACAAATATCAAGTCAATTAATTAGTTGTTCCTTTGATGCGAAAGAGATTATGCATAAAGTATTTATTCATCTTGAAGAGGCGTTGATCAAGAGTTTTGTTAGAAGGTTTTGAGAAGATTTTTTGTTTGAGTAGAGAAAATGACGTAAAGGACGTGGATGTGCTGGTGGGATTGTTTGGGCTAATGATAATATTTCACTTTAGCATATTCCATGTAAATTTTGGTCCTCTCCTTTGAAATATAATCTACAATTCGGACGTTGACAATTAAAAATTAAAAAAAAAATCTTGGTGGTTTGAGAAAAATCTACTCTTAATTGTTTCCAACAGTGGAAAATACTTTATGACAATATTGAATCAGGATTGTATAATGCAGATCTGTAATATGTTTTGTGAAGAAATTCTTGATAGAAACTGGAATACTTACCACAATTCGCAATAGATAGTAAAACGTTGTTGCCCGCTTCTCACAACGGACGGTAGAAGCTTATTGCTAATATTCATAAGCCTTCTTTGAGTTTACATGAATCATAACAAAGAATATTACATACAATTCATCAGTAGGAAAATACTTTGTCACTTATACTACTCTTTCTGTTTTAACTGACTGCTCACATTATACCATTATAGTTTATTTGAGGGCGTTGAATCTGAAAATGGTCTTACTTTTTCTTGGTTAGCTATTGTTTTTACTGTACAGAAATGCCTGAAAAAACATTTTTCATCTGTATATATGATACTGACAAATGGCAACATTTCTCAAAGTAAAATCGTAGAAACCTCTCAATTCGTATTTGACCGAACAAATATTAGTCTGATTATTAAGAAATATTATTTTTCAATCAAATCCTCAGTATTGAAAAATAACACGATTGAATATACCAAGACCAACAAGTAATTTCATCAACTCATTTAATAAACTAACAGCAGAAAAAAAAACCTTCGTGAACATAAGAAATATGTTCAAAATTTTCTTTTTGTTGATTTTCTGTCATGTTCAATGTTATTGAAGTCCCATGTGATAATCCGGTATTAGTCAGCCACCATTCATTTGTCCCACCGTCCATGGTACGCCTTTCACTGTTTTGATATCCTGATGAAATCGTTCTCCTTGCTCATCACTTGTATCACCACAATTATCCTGAAATTTATCTAGATAGATATGTAAAAAAGAAACCTTAATACTCATATTAGAGTTCTGCTGATAAAATGTATTACTGATATCAGTTAATTTGAATTTTGGTGATAAACTGGAAAAATTCGTTATTGTTACATTTTTTCATTCAAAACATTTCTTTCTTATAAAAATAATTTATTTCAGGTGGCTGAGATAAATTGCTCGTCCTACCTGAAAAGTTACGGGTTTCTTTATAAACCTTTATTAATTAAATGTTGCGATCATTTTTCCAAAAGCGATCAATTTTAGTACAGAAAAAAAAGTAGCCAACCAAGAAAATCTAAGTTCATTTTCGGAAACAACACCATCAAATTAGCTAAAAACGTGATTTATTTTTTGGCTCCAAAAATCCTGTTGACCAGTGTTATCATTAATACTGATCATAACTAAACATACATTGTTTATTCATCAAACTCTAGTCATGAAAGTAGAATCAACACCAACAAGATTGCTCCAAACTTAATATTAATCTTTCAGTTTTCAATTTTCTTTATTTTTCTACTATTTTTGCGCTACAAGAGAAAGACACTTCTGAATTGAAAACCTGAGCGGTCGACGACTAAACCTGTTCCGATATTAGCTCTTGGTCTCGTGAGGAGAGTAAGCGGGACCCTAGCAGCACAAAAAGACAAGATCTGTTAAAGAGTTGACGAACTCTTTACAGTCAACAGTCATCCACTGGTTAAATATCCTCTCCAACCTGCATTTGGGTAAGCGTGGTGAGTACGGCTACACCCCTGAAGACATTGTCAATCAAGGAGGTGTTCTTCCAGCAAATGTGAGAAGACCCTGAATTTTGCATTTGGATCTATATGAAATCGATATCCATTTTGACACTTACATATGCGCCATCTCAAATAACACAAATGTTTCATTATCACCTTCATACTGAAATTACCTTTTTATTCGGTGATTTGTATATCATAATTTTATGTCATTTATCCTTTTCTAATTACAGAGATTATTTATTTTGCAGCTGAAATGTCACCCTTAAAGATGGTTTAGCTTGAATTATTTTAAGGCATATCAACTTTTTCCAGGTGACTTAATGGTAATATATTACATATTCATTTCGATTCTCGCTGGGTACCTTACATTTTAGCATATCTCACAGACCAGTCCTCTCGAATAATGTGGCTTTATGTCAGCTTAAGGTTTACGTATAACAGGTGTTCACAGGTTTTCATTTGATTGATGGATTGATTCGTTTTTGACGTGTTATCAATCCATTACCGATTTGAAACCAGAAAGAGATAATAATGATTTAGTAATACAATTATTATTAATTAACCCATAGCTGGGAAAATAGTGGTGGATTAATATCTTTCTTAATGCTATTTGCGCATAAGTAAATATAACGGACCCAACGTGAAATTAGAACTCGGCTCTACGACTAACAATTCCGTGCGATTATTCATTACACCACCGGCGCATATATGCTTACAGCACCTGATATTCCTAAGCTGTTACCCATCTAAGTACTGACCAAGCTCGATGTTGCTTAAGTTCGGTGATCGTACGACATCCGGTGTTTGAAAGAGGTTTGACTCTGAATCACAGTTTTATCTCCCTGCATACTGATGTCCTTATATTCCAAAGAAATTCCAATTACTTTTGTTCATATGACTTCAAAACTATTTATGCGTATATGAAGTTCTGTATGAATGTATTATTGCAACTGTTTGTGTTCTGCTCGAGTGAGTGTATGAACGAGTTAGGGAGTAAGTAGATGTGCGAGTGAGAGTTTGAACAACTTTAAAACGTGTAATCAGAGAACTAGTGGAGAAATAATTCTGACAGGGCAGATCGGCGGCTGCCGTCAACGACAGAATATGCTGTCTGCGTGGAGTGTGGGACCATCCAGCACCGGAAGTTGATACATGTGCAATTTATAAACATCAGTACGCGAGCACCCACTGCGAAGGCAATTCTCGGTGAAGGTAATTGTAATAGCGCTCTTCGTTGATGGCCGAGGCGCGGTACTAATCGCACAGATAATAATTACGATGGTTGAGGGGAGAATTGAAAAAATAGAATGATGATGTCTGTCGGCAATGGGCAATGCAGAAGGTGCATTGCAGTTGATGGTAGCTGAGATGGATGAAATTAACGATTGTAGAGAAGAGGTGATGACTGTATGTGCAGGTAGTATATAAAGTATAACGGTCACCGACACAGAAAGTGGAATCGGTGTACCGAGTTCAAATTCTGATCGAGTCTATTTTTTTTTACTTCATGCTGATATTTTGTGAAAATGCACGAACCTCCGACTATGGGTTAAATGGGAGCTAGTTTAGAAAAAGATTCTGAATCCAAACATCTACTGCTTTGTTGAACATAGTCACAAAGGGAAAGCTAAGATGCATAACTTACATAATTCTGGATTATAGCTTTCAAAGCAATTCGATACCGTTGCGCGTCACTATCCAGCAACGCTGGCAGCTGCATTGGTTTAGCTTTTTGATTTGAATTTTACAGACAAAACGAAGGAGAGTATTTGGATGGATGCTGACGCAACGCAAAAATAATGATAGAGGGAAATTCTTCTGACAGTAAATTATGGTGATACGATCTTCAGAATTAGAAAGAGACAGATGAAATTTTTGATCGCATAATGAGAAAGTGGCCTTGGAAAAGTTGGCACTCACAAGACATATCAAAAGCAAAAAGGACGGAGGAAGGCAGCAGGCCACCAATCTGACGAGATTGTGTGAACAGATGGTAGAACAAAGGTGGGTAGGATGTAAAAAAAATAACGTTACTAATAACAACATGCGATAGGAAGTAGTGGAAAGCCGTGATCGCTCAAATCCTGAAGGGGCACAGTACAAAGAAATCTTATATGGGGTTTGCACGGAATTTTAGTGAGAGATGAATATATGGATGTGTAAAAATATTTAAAAAATCTGCTGTTACCGCATTAGTTATTTTGACAAATTCTAAATTAAATATGTTTTTTAACATTTTATGTCTTGCAAGGCAGTAAAGTCACAAAGATAAAAGGAGTGACTGAGTGTGAATCAGAAAAATGAGAAACGGTTTTAAGGAGTGAGAACAATAGAAAGGTGATTACTTTTCCAATGTTCTCGCTCTTGAAAATGTTTCTCTTAAACTGTAGAAAATAGTAGATAGCGATTAGCATAACATTTGCATTTTTGAAGATCAAAGTTGGCCTGAGAGCCTGAAGCCAGAAGAGAGTTCCACACGCGAGAATTGTGAGAAAAGAAACTGTTAGTAACGAGCTTGCAATTACATCTAGCCAATTCAACTGCGAATGAATGAAACCTTATTGCCAATCTAGTACTTCTCTTAAATTCATAAAGTCTAGGTTGCATACCATGAAAGCATTTATAGAAAAATTTACAGGGAAGCAACGTTATGGCATTAGAAAAGTGACTGAAGCCGAGGTGCCAGATTAGGATCTATAATATCACCATCATCGCAGTTATTTTGTTAGAAGAATTTATCTATATCAGTCTTTGCGTTGCGTTTGAATCTGTCAAAATTCTCTTCGACGCTCATATCCTGAAGGCTAACATTACATAAAAGAAGTGAGACTTATTTGTGGTTAGTACGGTATTATATTGAGGGAGACAAATATGATGATGCCAAACTATTCTAAAATCTGTTGTGACCACACTGATTATTCTACCAAATTCTAAGTTTAAATTCTTAAAATAAAGTAAATTTCTTCACTGACAAATACGGGATAAGAAAGATGAAATTTTCGTTAGACACAAAGAAAAGAGTAATAAACAGTTAAGTAGTATCACTCCTACCAGACGTGAGTGAATACTGAACAAGCTCGTCCCAGAAGAAGAAGAGACTTGAAGCAACAGAAATGTGGTCTTACAGAAAGATGCTGAGAATACCACGCATCGATCATGTGAGTAATGGCGAAGTTTTAGAGAAAATCTAAACTAAAGAGACACTAGTTCTTAACATCCGAAAGGTACAGTTAATATTTCTAGGGCACATAAAAGATGGCTTGGAAAATTTGATACTTACAGGACGGGATGATGGCATCGTAGATTCCATAATATGACATGTAGCCATCGTTATAAAGCGAAATGGGAAAAACAAGGAGTTTGAGCAAATAGATCGCCAAACAATGTTTAGGAGAGATAAAACAAGAAAAAATATTAGGAGTTACAAAAAAATAAGTGGTGAAAACAGTGGGTTGCAGGTAACTTAATGGTAGGTAACTTACATATTGAGTTAGATTCTCACTGGTTGATTTACATTTTAGCATATATCACAGAGCAGCCCTCTCGAATAATGTCAGCTTAAGTTGTACGTATAACAGGTGTTCATTCAGTTTTTCATTGGATTGATAGATGGATTTGTTTAAGGGAGGTAATAAAAATCACAACACCACTTCTACTTTAATAGTTTCTTTTCTCGCAATTCTCACTTTGGATTTCTCTTCTGATTTGTAGCTTTCCAAATAATCTTCAAAGATTTAAATTCAACGTCAATCGCCATTTTCTGTCTTTTTGAACCCTGTTCATTTTTTGTCCCTTATTCTATCCTTATTACTAAAGTCTTCTTATTCTCTTTCATTTCCTGTAACCCACTGCGTTCTAGTTGCATTATTGCCGTGTTTAAGGGTGAAACAATAAAAATGACATGACGTATAACCATCATTATACAGGCGAAATAAGAAGTTACATGCTATTAGATCGTTGTTTTATATTTTTGATAACTCCATCTTACATGATTAGATAATGCCTTTCACTTCGTTGTCGAGTATGACCATCGTAAGATATAATTGTGATTTAAAATATCAAACAATGCCTGTGCATGAAAGACGTTGCGCTGGAGTAGTCTCACCTTCTTAGCAAGAACGGCATATACCAACCAAATAGATAAGAGTTTTCTCTTTATTAGCTGGATATCTTAGCGAAGGCTAAGGTGCCCAACCCTTTTTAGTGGGCTTACTGCGCGCCTGAACACTAATCCAAGTAGTTGATTCCATGAAAGGAATTATCCGCCTTTTTATATATTTTAAAAATTCTGCTCAGCATGTAGCCGCCAACCTTATCAGAAAGACATGGTGTAGAGAGGGTACCGTTTTAGTAACCGATAAAAAGATCATACAGCTCACTGCAAAAAAACAAAACAAAAAACAAAAAGAAAACAAAACAAAACAAAAAACAAAAAAAACACACAGACACACACACATATATATGTGTGCGTTAGTTCACTTTATTAATAGATGTGCGCGCGCGTGTGTGTGTGTGTGTGTGTGAGAGAGAAAATTATCTCTACAGCTGCGAATGAAATCTATTTCGGCTAGAATATTCTTCATGTCAAAAGATTGGACTTGTTTAGTCACAAGTTTAGTGGCATGAGAAAAATCCATCGATTAGGGAAACTCTTTTGTAAGATTCTTTATGAAATCGTTAACATGGTTCCAAAGTTCTTGTTCACAGACTCTTATCTGAGAATACTTAACTAGATTTTTAGTTTATACAAGGAAGCAGACATTTCAGAATTACTACGACCTTCGAAATGCGATTATTCTGTATAAATAAGCATAATAATACAAAAGGAAAATAATTGAAGTAATAAATAATATCAAAAAGAATGATCTATTCAATGTAACATCCATTACTTTCAGCTACTGCGCAATTTTTAAATATGTATGTTACTGTCGGATGGTCGGCGGCTAAACAGGTTACATTCACTTAAGGTTCTTACGTGTGAGATAGGTTGTTAGCAACCCTGTAGAATGGAAAATAAGACCTATCAATGTGCGGAAGAACTCTTGACTAATCAACGGAGGTAACGTCCTAATAAATCCCCGCAGAGAAGGTGACAGGAGATCACTTCACTATCAATCCACAACTGTGGAAGCGACCACCTCCTGGTTATATGTAAACTAAGGATGAAACTGGGGAGAATGAAGACGTCTAGTGCACATCAATATAACATACACGTGAATGGCCTCAAACTGCAGGAAAATTACACGGCCAAATTAAACAGAAACAAAGCGGCAGAATAGAAATGACGACAACTTTAAAAGATTTCGGCATAGGCAACATTACAGAAATAATAAATGAAATCTACAACAGTGGCCTAGAAGACACTAATAGATCTATTTTCATAGCAATGCTTAAGAAACCAGGCGCAAACGAATACGAAATCCACCGGACAATGTACCTAATGAGCCATATAACAAAACTCATCACCCGAATTCTGATGAAAACAGCACGCAGCAGCAGAATCATGCCTGAAAAAAGTGTAGGTTCGTCAGAGACACAGGAACAAGGAGTGCGATATTTATGCTCAGAATGTTGATAATATACTGAGCAAAAATATCGCGCAAGACAAATGAAGACGGACGTTTACCTTTATTTTATAGATTACGCGAAGACATTCTATAATATACGCCATACACTTCTATTTTGCTGATTACTAACTCGTATTTGTATATATGTTCTCTTATTATAATACTTGTTTGGACCTGCCATCTTGTTTCCGTATCTTTCTTCCTGGCTCAAACAGACCACAACTACTTGGCGAAGAAGATTCGCCACAACAATAATCAAGTGAGCATTCCGAAAGTTAAGCTTAGTATTAAAAAAACTTTAAAAACTTCGTTAGAAACAAATAAAAGAGTCCTGAACTTTGATGCGATATATTTCCTCCTTTATGGTAGTGAATGCATGCTGGATAACCTTCTCAAAGATGACGAAGATATTTAAAGCAACATAAATGTGGTTCTAGGTCAAAGGATGCTGAGGATACCACGGACCGAACATGTGAGCAATGAAGAAATTTAGAGACAATGGAAACAAAAAGAAACTCATATTTAACTTAAAGAGAAAGTTGAAATGTCTTGGGTACATAATAAGAACAGAATGCTTCGAAAATCTGACACAGGACAGGTTTATCGCAAGAGAAATAGAGGAAAATAATTCATAACCTACTTTGTAAGCTTAGTTAAATGGATGGTGGAACAAAGTATGGGAGAAATAACAAAAAGATAAAAAATTATCAAGAGTTACAAAGAACATGAAATTGTGGAGAGCTAGGATCGTCTAAATTCTGAAGAGACACACTACATTGGCACATTGGTTGTGAATTCAATCACGAGTCGGTAAGTACAGACTCAGATGAATTGGAAACCGGACTATCAATTACTGAGCATAAAAATGAAGAAAACTTTATATCCATAGACATGCACAACTGAGTCAGAAGAACATACCCTCTTATATTAGATAAACTGTTCAATTCAAAGTTCTTTGAAGGCTACCTGGATCAACATATATCTAAAGAAGGCTACCTGGATCAACATATATCTAAAGAAGGCTACCTGGATCAACATATATCTAAAGAAGGCTACCTGGATCAACATATATCTAAAGAAGGCTACCTGGATCAACATATATCTAAAGAAGGCTGCCTGGATCAACATATATCTAAAGAAGGCTACCTGGATCAACATATATCTAAAGAAGGCTGCCTGGATCAACATATATCTAAAGAAGGCTACCTGGATCAACATATATCTAAAGAAGGCTACCTGGATCAACATATATCTAAAAAAACGGAGGATGCAACGGTCGAAACATTGCGGTAACGACAAAGATGAGGATATTAAATCGAATATAAATACTGCTAAGGTTGCTTATCTGAATCAAACGATACTATAAATGAGACAGATTTACTCTTAATCTTAGTTTGATTGATTTTCTACGGCCTATCAATCCTTTTGGGGTTATTTTAAACCGAACCCTATTTCAGTGTAAGAATAATATGTTTTTGTAAGGAAATACTGCGTTAACATTCTTTTTCAGAATAACAAGGACCTTTCCCGATAGCGAAGAGAAGAAATTCATACTTTTTCCAAGGATATTTGCGCATAAGTAAATGAAAAAATCCTACTGAAATTGGAACTCGGCTCTCCGATTTCTTATTCCATACCGCTATTCATTACAGCCACACACCCTCTTAATCGCACAGTGTCAAAACTGCAAGATAATTCAGTGAAAACACAGAAAATACAAAATAGGATTTGACGCGATAAAATACTTTTAATAAAAAGAGCCTATAGAGAAAGCCTGTTACCTTTCGGCTATTTTAGGGTTATAAATAAATAACCTGCATACAAAAACCGTGCTTTTCTCTGACAATGAAGCCTTGTTGTAAATGTAATGAATATACTTGTATAATATTCGCATCTCCCTATCCAAATATATATGAATTAGTGCGCACATGAGATATTTAACATTATATAAACAGTAACATCTCAAGGATACAGTCTCAATATTTTTTTCACTCATATAAATTAGTACATTTATTTATGGTGTTTTCTTTAACTTTAGTCAATACGTTATCTTTAAATGCAATTATTCAAAACTTGTACAAAAACTTGATAAGTAGACTCGCAAAAGAATAATGGAATTTGGGCGGAAAGTTTTTAGATTGAAAGAAATGTAAAATTTTTATTCTTCATTTTGAACTTCAGTTACCTATTTATTATATCCAAGAGAGATTAAACAAATACTTAAAGAAACTATTAAAAATGATGCATATGGCTATGGTAAGAATTCCTGGTCATTTTAACTTTAACTAAAGTACGTATAACTCTGTTTTTCCAGGTCTCATCTTTCCATTGCACGCAAAAGGAGATCATAAGGAGTATATAAAAATTGCGTCTTTAGATTAAAAAAAAAATCTTGTTATGTTTTTGGCAAAATACCATTGGAATAGCAAATATATAGACATTTCTAATTGTTGAACTTTGATGTAACTGGAAACATCCTTACAGACATTTTAAGTAAAAACAGTTCAATAAACGCTTTTCTAAATTCATCGTGCATCTGAAGAATAAATTTTAAATAGTAGTCATTATCGGATAATTTTCGACAACGTTTTGAATCAGTCAAGAGAAACTGACAAGTTGAGAATGACCATAATGAAAAGATTAGATCATTGCGTAACAGTTTCTTCATATATTTTAAATTCATAGCCTTTTTCAAAGCAAAATAAGTTACTAAATATTTAGCAGATAATGATGATTGATGTATTTTTTGTTGTTATTTAATAATGACATTTGTCATGGAGTCTAAAAGTAAAGTGAGAATTTGGAACAGTTTTGACTTAAATAGAATCCTTTAAATTTTTTAGGAAAATTAACACGACAGATATATTTTTTAATACATCATACATAGGAGTAGATAAGTTCGCCTATCGTGCGGTTCAAATTCTTTCCCGGTCTCTTGTGCAGTAGTAGATGTTTATTCCTTGTTTCCTATTTAGGACTAAGTTTCCGGTTTTTTCTAAAGTCTTCTCATTCTTTTTTCAATCCCGGGAGTCTCTATGCATCTTAGTAACATTGATTGATTAAAAGTAACAACAACAAAGAAAAAACCAAACATATCATCAGTATAACTTAATAGATAAAACTAAAAACGTATTCAATCAAATGAATTATTATTAGCATTTTGATAGAATATTACCTAAATTTCTTTTAACAAAGAAAATGATTTTTAAAATACCCGTGTGTCATATATATAAATTATATTTCTCTGATTTTAAATTGCAAAATTATTTTAATAAGTAAAGAAAATTTCAAGCCCGACTCTTTTTTTTATACAAACAGCACTAAAATATTTTTGGACGGAAGATTATACAATCGTTTCGTTTCTAAAAGTATGAAATTGATATAAATATCGTTCACCTTTGCCTGTAATTTAAATGAATTATAAATATATTGGTTAGTTCTATTCAATTACTCTTTCGTTTAACCTTATTTCTTTTTCTCGATTTATAAACCGACTATTTCTGAGGGGAAACAAATGAGAACCATAAATATGGAATTATTAATAATATTAATTATTCACATACCGATGTTCTGACCTAACATTTACTTCAGCAAGTTTTAAATATTGAAATTGAAAAAGAAATGATTTTCATATTCAGGATTTAATGCATATGTTTTTAACAAAATAAGGTTATTGTCTACACAAACAATAAACATTTAAAGAACAGATTTTTTCATTCGAGTGCACAAAGAGTAAAAAAGGTTTAGTTAAAATTAAAATATTAAAATTCTTACATCGTGTATAGGAAAATAATTTGCAGTTTCTAAGATTATCCAAGAATCTTTTGAAAGATTAAGAAACTAACCACTTTGTTTTGTTATATAGAATGAGAGAAGGCACCAGAAAAAAGTTTTCCAAACTAGATAAATTACGAATACAGATTTTCTGGATAGGAAGTCCCTTTTATGGCCCTAACATTTTTAGAAGGTAAGCACAATAAAAAAAATCCACGCTTTTTGCGCAGAAAACAATTCAGAAATATCAATAGCAACGAGTTGAGGTTGAACAAAACTCAAAGAGAAGCCAAGAAATCATATTTTTATAATCGTTCATATGCAAATAGCATTACTTTCTATTTACAGAAATGCAGAGCGTCTATGAGCTATCTGTGGAATTTTTAATTTTTATAAAAACATGAAGATAACTTTACAGAGTAGATTGGAAAACATACGTAAACAAAGCTTTATTGAAAAACATCAGACAACTTCTACACGAGCTCCATTAGTTGCATGCAACACCGAGACAATACAAAATTTCTGGTTGGTTGGTTGGTTGGTTAGTTGGTTTTGTTTACCTCCATTTTAACATCTGTGGGTTATTTAATACCAAAATCTAAAACATTTGAACATAATTTTATGGATTCAATTAATATAATTTGAATGCAATTATATGCCTTCAACTACAGATAAAATGTACAGTTGGTATTTTTATATAAAAATGTATTGCTGGTTTTACTATGAAATGAATTTTTATACTTTCATACTGTTTTGTTTCTTTTTTTGACCATAGATGAAACCTTAATAGATGCTGCCACCCAGGATAAGGCTTTTTCACATAAAATATTTGACAATATGTGCACTTTCAGAAGCACATTCCAGTAATTTTATTTTTAAATTCATGTTGTTTATTGTGGCTATGTTTATATTGTATTAATCTCTAAAGAACAAGCCAGTTTTCTTTCTTTGATTGTGTGATCTTGCGTACCTTGAAGTCTTTTTTTTTTAAGTATTAGCTTGATAATGTATTGGAGATTTGCAGTCAAAACTAGCTCTTTTCTTGTTTAAGGTACTTGACTCTTTTATCGACTGATTTTTTTTTGGTGTAAAGACAATGACTATTTTCTCAACAGCATTACGCGGAAAATCAATCAATATAGACACATGCAGACAATAGTATACTTGTAAGACCAATGCGCAGACTTAGTAGTTTTCAGCCGAGATCTCACGCAGACTGGTTTTAGTAATAGTAGAGACGCAGATTTTTATCCGGTTACTATTAAATTATAGAAGTGACTCATTCTATATCGCATAGTACTAAATAGTTTAATTTTACAGGATTTGGGACTTTGTATGTTAAATAAACGCAGTTTCAAAATGAGGTAAATGAGTTCCTAATTCATGATGCTCTTTCGTGTAAATTCTTTTGTAATTACACAAATTTATCAATGGGATAAATCCAAAAATCAATAATTTTCGTGTAAAATCTATGGAAGAGAGACATATTTGCACTGGTTGTTTATTTGTTCCATTTTTCTAAAAGTTACAAAAGCACTACGAATTGATCAGTCAGTCAATTAAGTGTCATACGCGATACACATATGACACTTAGGCGATCATGTCTCTTTTAATCCATGACTAACTAGGCAGAAGATTTTTCCAGGTTGCTATTTAATTCTGTGGTAGACTGGTTGTCAACTAAGGCTACAGAATCCAACCTGTCTAGCTATTTAACCCATAGCTGGAGGAAGAAGAGATGGATTCATACCTTTCCCAAGCGTATTTGCGTGTAAATGAATGCAAAGAATTCAATTCGAAATGATAGAGCGAAAAAGGTCAAGTATTAAATCAAAAAAGAAAGGAAAAAAGAAAAAAATATCTTAGCGTTTATTCAGAAATATTTTTGGGTTCGGTTTTGATAAATAATAAAAATAACATGTTTTTGCGTTGACTGGAACTTAGTTAAAGCTTTGGGATAACAAAGGTAATAAAAAGAGAATACATGTCAAACAAAAACAAAGAGAAGATGATATAGCAATCAATCACTAACATTCAGGCAATATCTTCTCATATTGCAGTCAATGCATATGCCTTCTTGGATGTGTACTAAAAAAATTAACTAAAATATTAGAAAAATCTATTTGTCTTGGTTCTAATACGATATGTATCGGACTGGTCGTGCGTCTGCCACTTTTTAACCGTGCAGCACCAGTTGACTTGTGGCTAGGAGCGCCCAAATGATTTCCGAGCTTAACTTGAACAAGACATAGAGTAGGTTCATACTTCAGTAGGCATGCGTTTATAATCGGGGAGATAAAAGTAGGGCCTTGTTTGGTAAAAATTCAGTCCTTTACTAATGAGACTAGAATGATTTCGCAGGCTCGGGCAAGGGTATATGGAGGCTGTGCGCAGCCGACAACATGCCTCTCACCCTTCGGCCGTATTGACAAGATCCAAAGGAATATAGAACATTGCATTTGGAGCCGAGTAGGATGCTGGATTTGCCTGAAAGTGCTGACAACCAACAGTATTCCGGGCTCAACTCTGGATATAACCGCAAAACAGAATGTATATATATATATATATATAAAAGGTTGAAATCATGGTAGCGTAACCGGCCTATCTTCTCTACCTAAATATCTAAAACAACTCTTGATTTAAACATGACCTATAACTGTTTATATATATATATATATATATATATATATATATATATATATTAAACAATAAATTTCGAATGATCTCATCTGGGGAATATATTTCAACAGACCAAGATATCAGTCTTCCGTCTTGCCAATCCCGATTCAAAATGAGTTCAGAGCCAGAATTACAATTTCATTAGATGGACAGCACGAGATATTATAATATCTGCTTTTTAATTAAATACAAATTAAATATTCTCGATCATTTTAATTAGATTAAATTAAATTTTGTTGATTATTTTATTTATTTATAAATTTTAATATTTATAAATATTTAATATTTTTAAATTTTTATTATTATATTACTAGGATCTACTTGGATCATTTACCAAGTTAAATTTTCTTACCACGGATTTGTCATTATATATATATATATATATATATATATATATATATAGTTTGCGTCCCGATTTCAATGTTAAATGTTTGTACTTTGGTAGTTATTTTTTGTTTGTTAATTTTTTGCATGTGTCGGTAATAACAAAGCGAATGAATGGCCAGTCTAGATATATAATTCCTTTACACCAACGTCACAGTTGAAAAATGCTTAAACCTGCTAACAGAACATCTAACACATTAAAAATAAAGCTCTCTCAACCAACAGCTAAAATAATAAAAATCTTCTGCCTCATCACCAAGTAATGGTACTTCATATCATGTTTTCGAGATCTAGTAAAAAAGTCGTGATTTCTAACGCTGATTTTAAAGAACGGTAATACAGAAATTAGCACAAGAAGAACTTCCCCGATACGTGCTAGATAAATGTTACACTTACTAATTTTATAGATTTAAAAAAATCTATTCTTTTATTAAAGAATGGTTGTTATCATATTAGAATATTTGAATAATTCGGGAATTGTTTCGGAGGAAATTTTTTCACAATTGTTATTTTATTAATGTATGTCTATAATTCTGAGATGAGGTAGTATTTATATTATTTACATTGTTCATACTATTGTCCTCATCTTTATTGCAATGTTTACAACATTTCGGCCGTTGTACGCTCCGGACTTATTCGGGTGCTAGAAATTTCGACCGAAATTTCAATCACTGGGGTATATCATTCTCATTCCATGTGCAGTGCTAACTCTGGTAACTGTGTAGTTATCTCCCTTGAAATCTCTGAATTATTATCACTAATTCTGTAGCCAAGTTTTGAATTCACAATTTTGCGTCAAGTGGCTGAAACTAACCAACGTCTATATTCACTGGGCCATATATCCTCGAGGATTTGACCCAAAGAATTGTGAGTTCAGTTCTTGGAAATCCAAGCTTAAGGGAAATACAAAAATATCGTCTTGATAAGTACAGCCTACACAAAGAGAAGAATTTTGTCTATGTAACGCTAGTGATGTTATAGGAGGTAGAAAAAAAATGAAATGTAGCTACAACACACCATTACCTTTCTTGGGTCGTTTCAAAGACTTGGTAGGTAGTGTGATAGGTTGATATAAACAACAACAACAACAACAACAAAAACAACAACAACAACAACATAATAATAATAATAATAATAATAATATTAATAATAATAATAATAATAACAAAGAAAGACAGAAACACAGCAACACATTGAAAAAATCCCTGGAAAGCCCATCTTAAGGGAAATAGAAAAAATTGTCTTGTTAAGTACAGCCCACACACTAAAAAGAAATTTGTCCATGTAACGCTAGTGATGTTATGGGAGATAGAAAAACAAATCATAAAAAGTAGCCATAACAATACACCACGACCTGCCTTAGATCTTTCCGCAGACTTGGTAGGTAGTGTGACCACAGCAGAAATCGAAAGATGCTACACACTACTACTACTACTACTACTACTAATAATAATAATAACAGAATGATTGACGTAAGTCTTCCCATATTTTGCAATACTTAGTGAAGAGCTCGATATGAAAAAAAAAAGAAGAAAAATACTTAATGTTTAACAATGCATTGTTTTACGATATTTCAACAGTATATCTGTCTTCAAGTTATGCTTAACAATTGCATACAAGTATAAATAACATACAAAAATACAAGACTGTGTTGCTTGTCTTGAAAAAAAAATGAATGAACTCTAACCAGTGTAAATAAAATGCAACTGGACCGTGATTAACACGGTGGTGATCGTAATAATAACAATAATAAATGTATATCAACAACAGCAAAGGAAATTCTACAGTAATAAGAATAGGAATAGTAAAGGGGGTATTTGCTTATAAATATATAAGCGAAATTGATATTTATAAATTAATTTAAAATAATTATTTTAAAGCTTATCCTTAAACACTCTTTGAACAACTTCTTTCACTAAAGAAAGCCTTTGCTCTGCTATTATAGTTGACTCGAATCGCCAAATAACAGTATATACAATAAAATTGTGTTGTCACATCCTTCTATAGCAACAGCATAAAACAGCTTTGACTTAAATCGAGATCAAGGCTATTGCAGTTAGCATTTGAGGAGAAGTCATATCTATGAATAATGTAGAATGCGAAAGGTTACATTCTAGATTTCATTTTAAGTTTAATAAAGCAATCTCAGGATGTGAAGCATTTTGAGTGTCTTCACAACTTCGAAGGAACACGTCATTTTGGTTTGAAGTTCGAAATGCTATCCTTATAATAATAATAATAATAATAATAATAATAATAATAATAATAATAATTGATCTGACTTTTCCAGCGGATTGTAACATAGCAACCAAGGAATTCGAAAAACTGTCAAAATATAAAAACCTGGAAATTGAAATAGAAAAAATGTGGAAATTGAAGACAAGAATCGTGCCAGTGATAGTAGGTGCACTTGGGATGATAAAAAAAAGGAACAAAACAACACACTGAAAGAATCCCTGGAAACACCAGCTTAAGAGATATACAAAAAATTGTCTTGTTAAGTACAGCCCACACACTAAGGAGAACTTTGTCTATGTAACGATAGGGATGATAGGGGAGATAGAAAAAAACATGAAATGGAGCTATAACGACACACCATGACCTGCCTTAGGTCTTCTCGCAGACTTGGTAGGTAGTGCGACCATAGCAGAAATCGAAATATGATGAAAAATGACAACATAATAATAATAATAATAATAATAATAATAATAATAATAACCTTCCGACTTGGTTGCAAGGTATCCGACGAGAATGAAAACTCTGAATTAACTCATGATGTTAATAGTTTGAAGAGTGAATAACTTTTGCGTTATAAAACCGTGAACTCTACCTGGTAGCAGGTGGTACCTCTTGTTGGTAGCAACTTTATTCATTGTGCCGGGAAACCATGGATGGATTTTTTGTTCCCGTGGATCATTCGACTGACTAATATGATACATAAAAAAAACAACAACAAAAAAACATTAACAGCAACAAAACATGTCGCTCGTTCGACAGGTTGTATGTCTCTCAGGGGCGAGGGAACCAGCTTGAGGTCGGAAAAATGAGCTACTGAATATAATTCTTTGTCAAACAAAAGGCTGTGAAGTGACCAGAATGATGTCACTCTTAACTTTGGCCCTCCATGTCTAGCAGAAGTCAAAAGAAATTAATAAGTAAAAGGACAAGACAAAAATATAAAAAATTGATACATTTTTTCTTACATAAAAACATGCGAAAAAAAACAAACTGAAAAACAAAAAAAAAATGAGAAAAATTGCCTAACAAACGTTACGTGAAAGAAATAAGAACAAGAGAAAATGTTAGCAAACCTAGAAGATGTGTCATAAAACAAAAGTGCCTCATTAATACTAGATTCATAGAAATTAAATTAAGAGTTGTGTGCGACATCAAATAAAACAGGGAAGAGAATAATTTTTACGAAATAGATGAAGAACAGCTACAGTTTGGAGTTGAATTTGAGAACATTAATTTATCTGTTATCGGACCCGACAGACCTGACAATTATTGAGAAATTGAATCGAATCGAATTAAATAAACCTCTGGGACTAGATGGTTTTCCCTATGAGTTGTACTTGACGCTGTCGCACATGTTTGTCCTGATTTTGAGTCACGTGTTCAACAACTGGTTCTGCTAGGAGTTCGTGTGCGACCGGATCTCCAGGGATGTGGTCACGCTGTTGAAAAAAGGCAAAGAAATTGGACAGGATTTAGATGATTACAGGCCCATAACTCTGCTAAACACCGGAGTAAAACGGATGTTGTTTCTATCACTGCTAGCCACGGCCCGAATGAAAGCGGTTAGTTTTGACAGATTTTAGTGAAAGTGGGTAACTGTGGAGAGCCTGGTACTCGTGAACGGGACTAGCCTTTATTTTTTTCTTTTAGGTCTCCCTATTATATCGGGATGGTTTCCTGTGGAGCTCTTCCTTTGTTAAGATACTCCATACTTGTGTATCTAATTAATGTGAGTAAGTGACGTTCCTGGCTCTTTCTTTGGATATGATCCAAGTCGAGATTGACAACTTCCTCAGTTTACTGACCCTCCTATTTTTTCATCTCGACTAGGTCAGGATTTTTCTTTCCCGGTGGCCTTATTTATTTTATACTTCCCTCTTCCTTAGCGTGTTTATCGCTATATTTTGTCTAAAGACAAAATATAGCGGCCTCTTACCGCTTTTTATAGTTTTGACGGGTTCAGCTAACATCAGTCATTCTTGTTTTGTGTATTTGTTTTGATATTTTAGTTTTTTTCGGTGTGTGTGTGTGGGGGGGGTTTAGCCTACCCCTCATTGTAAATCATTTACAGAATTTTATATATATAACTTTATTATCTTGAATTGTTTATGTCATGGGATGAATTTTTAAGCTCCCTGAAAGTCTCCGGTACTGTGGTATATGGAAGTTTAATTGATGATGGATGTGTTTTGGTGAATGTGCAAATTGCAATGAGTGAAAGGGTCGTGATTTTGATTAGCAAGGTATAAGATAGTTACTGATGACCAGCTTCAGTTTTTTCCCCCACTCGTGCCAAAATTGTATATTTTATGCAATAAATCTTCTCTCCTGATTGGTGATAGGGTATATGAAAGACTCGTAACTCCTTGACGAACCAAATCAAATTGCATCATTGATAACTCTCTCCGGTGCCTATTCAAGAGCGTGTATTAAAAAATAAAAATGCTCGATCATTTGTAAATATCTATGCTAAATATCACCAATTGGATTCAGATCCTTCACCAATGAGGATGAATGGATGTTTCCACAATGAAGTCCCATGCCTTGGGTACCTATTTCTCTAAATTTCAAGTGGGATTCGTACATATCCATTGCTAAAGATTCTGAGAAAATGGTCGGTTCTCTGTATCGCTCCAGGAAATACCTCCTCTTAATATCCTTCAGGTCAGGTCGAAAAAAGAGTACTGTTGTCAGATATGGGCTGGAGGTGCCCAATCTTTACTTTCCAGTCTAGTTAGAGTCTAAGAGCGTTTTCGCGTCCTTGTGTGTGATGAATTATTTCCCACACTACAAACGTTTTTCCACAGACGAAACATTGCAAACCGCCCGCTGCACTATTTCGTTTTCCATGGAAAGTACTCAGACAGACAACATTCCTTAATTCTACCAGTTCTAACCTTCACTGTTAGAGTTCGTCATGCCATGCTCATTGTAGCAAATCACCCTCATCCCATTCGCATTAATCTGCTGAGATATAAGTTCCACTCAAGCAGCTTTTTCACACGAAGCTTGTAGAACCGATTACCAAGTTATCTTCCTGATCACTCCAATTTAACCTGTTATCACACATATCCGCATAAGCTGTGCTTCTAACTGTGTAACCCTCCAACTAGAGTGGCCCTCGGACCTTGTACAGAATGAACACTACTGAAAAAAACATTAAAAACGAATATCACAAACCTTGAACTGAAAAAATATCATTTTATTTTTCAAATCATGACATAAGCTAACACGGCGAATTATTGTGTAGGTGAAATTTTATATTATATTTAAAAAACAAAACAAAAACAAACAATTAGTAAAAATGGGTTTGCTAGCTCCAAACTTAAAGAAATATTATACTTTAGGCATGGGGACAATTTCTCTGATGTTTTACGTCCCACGTTTACCCCATTTACCCGTTTAATTTAATGTCATATGTAAAAAGTTTTATTTTGCTTTTCTTCGCGTTTCTCTATTATTTGCCCATAAAACCAGTACACATCTCTTTTGCACCTTCACTGGCCTTGTATGAAAGAACAAAATTAAATAACCTGATACCAAACGGAAGCAACAATGCAGTTGCATGATGGGAAACCCTCTCTGGTTGACCCCAGGCACTCAGTGACATTTATGCTGTTTTTTTGCACTCAGTAACATGGCGTTTCACTTGTCTGTTTAAGAATTAAAAATAACGAAAAAAATACACAAATAAAATAAAATAAAAATAAATACAGGACAACATTACATAAAGCATAAAAAGATCTGTTGATTGGATTTTGTTTTAACTCAGTAGTTTTGGCTCTAAGTCACAAAGCTGCGGGGTTTTGTTAGTAATCATTATAGTAAAACATAGCCGGTATGAATTTCACTTTGTGGGTAGGTAGTTAGCGTGTGTGCGATGGAAAGGCTGGGTAGTATTTGGAAAATGCAACATTTACTTAGATATGACACTGTTTGAATGAAACAGCTTTATTTTTTTCAGTTACATATTGATAAAAATGAAACAGAACAATTGTTTATTTGTGTATTAAATTTCATAAAGAGGTGTGCTGGTCATTTACGATACCTTCATCTGGCTTTTTAATAAATATATATGTAGATATATATAAATTTTACTGTCAAAAAGATTCAAAAGGTTCAGTAATAGACAATCGGATGACGTATTTTTAACCAAATAGGTAAGGAGGTAGTGTAGCTGTGGCATTTTAAATGTGGTTGTCAGAAAATATGGAGAGGATTTAACACTGTTAGTTTGAAGAATGACTGTTGAGGTCACAAATGTTTAACTATAGTATAAAGTAAAATAAAGGAAGCGAATTGAACATGTAGTTACACTAATTCTCCGAGTAGAGAAGGGCTTGGTTTTATGAATTACTGTCTAGAAAAGCAGTATTCAAAAATCTGTTTTTAACTCGTTTAGAACAACGACTTCTGGTACCGAACTGGATAAATGAGTTTCGAATGAAGCTCTATAATATGAGAAAATGTAATAAAATTGTAATTATCAGTCAATCAGTTAAGTGCCATACGTGATAAACGTTTCGGCGATCATGTCTCGAAAGAGACATGACTGACTGAGCGAATTTTCTCGCAGTAGGTTGCCATTGTTTTCTGCGGTAGACTAGTTACCAACCAAGGCTATAGAACCCAATCTGTCCTGTTATTTAACTCATAGCCGAAGGGAGAAGAGACAGATTAATAGCTTTTCCAAGGGTATTTGTGATTAAATAAATGCAACGAATTCAACTGGAATTCGAACTCTGCTCTCCAATTTTTTGTTCTGAGCCGATATCCACTGCACCACAACAAGTAACACTTTTAAAACAAAGTGTTTTTGATTACATATTTGATGTTAGAAACGATCCAGTTTTTCATCAGACAAAAGAAGCAAGGTTATACCAAGTGACTATGTATTCTGGATAAATACCAGAGAAAACAGGGCCAAGAATAGAATCGTAAACGACTGATAAGGTCTGAATTCACCCAGAGTTGAAAACGTTACATTAAACGACATTGCAATGCTCAGCCCATCAATCAAAGCGCTTTATAGACTCTTTGATTGTTGCATTGAGCATTGTGATGTTATACAGCATTCGAAATCGGTTTGTAATCGTCAAACAATAAAGGCATTAGTTACCGCGGCTCGCCTAGACCAGAGAGTGTCAACATGGTTTGTGGAAGACTGGCGACGGGTTACATGCTCAGATTAGTTATAATTGCAACTCTTTTGGATAAGCTGTCAGGTTTGAGTGTCTAGAGAAACCTGCATAAAACTCAGGAGCGTTTGTTAGCACGAGTACGTTGTATAAGCTGTTCTCAGCTCTGTAATGGTGTGGGGTGCGTTCTGTTTGAGTTCCACGAGTGAAATTGGAGTGTGTCATAGCAAATGTGACATATACGGATCTTGTTGCAAAACATTTTTCCGCGTCATTCTCCTCTCAGTTTTTCTTGATGATGATATTTCTTTCCAACAATATAATGGAGAACACAATTATACTCACAGAACTGACATTTTATTCAAGTCACCATAAATGTTGTCGTCGGTGCCTGCTCGCATACAAGAATCAGGATCGTCAATTTCTCTCTCATGGTAGTGGTTGCGGAGATAGCTGTGAATCAAAGAGAGTTTGAAGAGGCCGTTCGCAGGAATTTGATTTTGGTGGACAACCTTGCTCAACAGAGAGATCCACATGCAATGATAAGTGCTTCTCTCGCGGCTCAAAGGGAATTGAAACAGGCAAGATGTAGAAAACCTTATTAAGTCGGGCTCTTGGATGCTTGTTCTATTAAGTTTCGTCTTAGTTATGCCAACCCGACTGGCGCTGCCTTCTTCTGCCGGTTTGGCCGTTGCGATCATTTAGACCCTTGCCTATTGCACCAAATGGATTTTCAGGGTTTGGTTGCGATAAATGAAAGTACTCTGAATGATGCTTCAAGCCTAAAGCATCTAGTGGGACTCAAGTTCATACGAAATTTCAAATTGAATTAATATATACTACCCATCAGTAAAAACGCGGGAAAATGCTCGGTTCCCTATAACGCGCTGGAAAATAACTGACTCGACCTGCCAAGCTCACACCATTCCAGCTTCGATAAAGTTTAAAAGCGTTTTCGTAGCCTTATGAGTGATGTAATTGTTTCCCACCCTGCATTTTTTTACCTATTGATGAAACATTGCTAGCTTTTCCTTAATCTGCCTCTATCTTTTTAATGAACTACAAGCCCCTTGTTTCCGCCAGTTCATGCCTTTAGAGCTAGCGGCCGCCACACAACGCGCACCAAATAGACTCATCCTTATTCCCTTTTTATTCCATTGGCGAAGCATAAGTTTTGCTCAAAAAGATTCTTCCCCAAAACTGTGGCGTAATGAGGGAATACTTCAATGACCATTACAAACTTAACCTCTAGAGTCAACTGCTATATATCCTACATATTTTCATAATGTGCATCACTTGTTTCCTCCTTTTATGATCTTAAAATAATCTCATTTAGTTATTAAATACCTCGAGTGACTCTTGGGTCTTGTATTGGGTGTAAATAAGTGAAGAATAATATGTTGATGACATGAAAGAGCTTTCAAGCCTCCATTTGCAAGTTTAGTTAATGTAAATAGTTAAACCATATTCACATGTACTCTAAGTAAGAAACACTTCAGTTCATTTATGTGGGCCTTTAGTAAATCTTTCGTAAAAGTGAGAAATTATGAATGCAAATCAAAATGTTTAATTCAATTTTTACGAGAAAATTAAATTAACCTTATTTAAATCTAACTCACTTGAACCATATATAAAAAATAACACGTAACTTTGGAGAATAGGCTGGACCGAAGGCCTCGTATTAAACTTACTTATAATTTACACTTGGTGAACATGATTAATAGTTTAATATAATTAAATATTTTAAGGAATGATTCAAAGTTTTTCTGTTCAATATCAGTGATGAGGTAATAACATATCTTGGATTGACTGATTTCAAAACAGGATGTCCCCATTTCTCCAATATTTCCGCTTATTAAATCTTCAATATATCAAACGCATTAAGTGTACATGAAATTGTAAAGTATAAGAAACTGATGTACTTTGCAAAATCATAAATTTATTTACCTGTTTCAAATCAGAAATTCTTTCTAGATATTAATTCATTGTATCTGTGCAGAGACAAACATTTACCAAGCTTACTCGATTCAAACGAGCTAACTCTAGGCAACTGTTGTCAATAAAGGCGAAACCTTTATCCAAATTCCAGAACAATTATTATTTATTATTCTAAATGACATGACAGAAGAAAACGAGTTTTGTTTAATATCTATAATATTTTTAACAAATAATTTTACTTGCAACAAAGCTTGCTTTCATAAACGTTGACAAAGCAATGTTGGTAAGAATTGCTGGATATATTTATATTTATATCTGAAATATATTACATGTTAGGTTTATATGATAGTCAGTCAGTTAAGTGCCGTACGTGAAACACGCTTGGGCGATCATGTCTCGAAAGAGACATAACTGACTGGGCAGAAGTTTATCCCGCAGTAAGTTGCCATTGCTTTCTGCGGTAGACTGGTTGCCAGCCAAGGCTATGGAACCCAATCTGTTCTGTTATTTAACCCATAACTGGAAGGAAGAAACGGATTAATACCTTTCCTAAGGGTATTTGCGCGTCAGTGAATGCAATGAATTCAACTGGAATTCGAACTCGGCTCCCCGAGTTCTCGTTCCGAGCCGATATCCACTGTACCACAACGCACATTCATATGATAGTATCTATCCTTATTATAAATATAGATGATAACTTAGATTTCAAATTTCAGTTAATGGAAACAAGAAATTGAAATTTAATTTATTTTTATAAATACATGCAACAGACATGAACATAAGTATATATTTAATTAACATCAAACATATTTACCTGAATTTATCTTATTATTTTAAATATTTACTCTTAAGCATTCTATAACCTTTTTCAATCTTTCTACCACTGTTTTTTTAACTTTTGTACTGGTTCGAATTCAGAATTAAATTCAGACGCTTTTAATATTTACCAGTTATCTTGCTTGAGTATCGCTTCCCATTCTCATCTCTTTTAATGAAAGATCATATTTTCAATTAGAATAATATCTGCAAAGGTTGGGAACTATTCCATTATTTCAGTATTTTTAAAGATTTGAACAATGTGAGCAATAGCCCGTTTTGTAGAATGGGAACAGTAATTGTATTTTACGAACATCGTAGTGGCATTATTAAAAAAAAGTCGACAATTCTTTGCATCTGTCTTGGCAAAATGATAAATCCCGAAGAAAACTTATTAAGTCATTGCACACAGAACAAGCCTAAAACATTACTCAATTGCGGTCTTCTAAATCAAATGGTTTGGTCTTTTTATTATCATTATTTGTCATCAGTTTTTTCTTCCGTTGACATTCGCAACACAACTTTAATAAAACATTATCTTGCTACTGAATTCAATTTTCTTATGACCCTTCTTAATTTCCCAAATAACTTTTAGTGACTTTCTTAAAGTTATTTATTTTTGCATGTTCTTATATCCCCAATGATTTTCATTTATTTTGTGATTGTTCTTTGAATTCAGTTGAAATTTGACGCAATTTCCAATGCCGTAGTTTTATCACTCCATAAATGTAAAATTATTGTTTGTCTTTTGAGGCTATACTTTTCTTTCGACCCATTATTCACACTAAAATTAAAAAAATAAATCTCACAATAATATTATCTGGATATTTATTCTTCAATATTAATAACGCTAAAGTTATATAATGGAATATCACACGACCAATAACGTAATTGTAAATATTTCTCATACTGATATTACAAGCTGTAATTCACATCGGTTTTTTATTGTATAAACATATAAGTATAATCTGAAAGTTTTAAAAACATCGGCTGAATAACATTAATTTTATTGTGAAAACAGGTGGGCACCAGGATATAAAGATCTGACATAATGTAAATATATAAAAAAAAGACAGGTTTTAAAATCATCTTAACATATGATCCTGTATCTTATCTAAATTCTATTGAAACATCTGGCGGTCATTATTTTTTTAAAGGAATAGAAAATTTGTTGGTTTTATAAGGTTATGTTTTAAGGACAATACTCAATTATGAGTTTTATTTACCTAAAAAAATGAAATTAAATGTCAAAAAAACAATTATACTTAAAAATTAAAAAAAACATTAAAAAAACGAAAGTAAACTTAATTTAATTAAGAATTTAATAGCGTGTTTATTTAACCTTATATATATATATATATATATATATATATATTAAGCAATTGTAAATGTATAAAAAACTGGATTTTATTTAAAAATATCTTTAATATATTATAAAAATGACGAAATAAGAAAGTCTGTAGGCAATTACTGAAATCTGCTGACGAATGAATGAAATTGTTATAAAAAGATTCGTTTAAAAAATTCTGAAGTCAAAGTACTCAGTATAACAACAATCAGGTAAGTGACAAAGATTAAATTTCCATTAATCCTATATATATATATATATATATATATATATATATATATATATATATCAGCATGCAGTGTTGGTATAGAAAAATAAAAAGGAGTAACCTGTACATACGGTGGTAGGTTAACTCTCTAAGAGAGCTCTAAACATATATGCATATAAATACATATAGAGCAAATATAAGAAAAATTAAGACATACACGTTATTTTATGGTGAATCGGAAGTGTAGGCCTATTTCAGGCGAACCATCGTCAGCTTCCGTCTTTGTTTAACAAAGGATTTTACACGAATCTATATCATGTATATATATACATAATGAAGTCAACACCGAATAGCGACACTGTTTCATGATAGAACAAAATCTTAAAGTCATATATATATATATATATACTTAACGGAAAACTTAACACATCATGTAAAGCGGTTAAGATGATGTGTTGAGCTTTCCTTTATATACATAATATTTATCGGGATAATATCCACTGAGTTCCCTATATAGGTCTATGACAATATTTTCTATTAAATAGATATTTGTGCGTTATCCACTCCGTTTACAGACTTGGTATCATTATCTATCTATCTATCTATCTATCTATCTATCTATCTATCTATTCACACACACAAACACATACATACGCACACATATATATATATAATATTATAACCTCTATTTTTGTTCGTTCAACCCCTTATAACCTCTGTTTTTGTTAGTTCAACCTCATATATATATATATATATATATATATATATATATATATATATATATATATATATATATATATCCTATATTTAAATGACCATTTATCAGGGATAAAGCGTATGTAAATATGAAAGCAAACACTGAGGTCAACACCCAGCGGTGGCAGTCATGTTTAAACGTGTATGCATGAAACAGGCTGTTGCTGCTGGGTGTTGACCTCAATGTCCACTTATCTGGATTAACGCATAGTTTCCCCTTCGGCTATATGCGTGACTTCAGAAATGAATTGAGAACTCTCGGTGACTGGCGTCTGTATACACTGCTTATATACAAGACGTTAAAATTTCCCCCGTCGATTGCTTAGGGAGTAGAGACTCCGACTGACACCAAATCGGTCGAGTTTCGATCCCGGCCAGAAACAAGTGGATATGTCTAGCCACACTGATGAGTTGTGATACAGCGAAACGGGCTTGTATGTTGATGACTAATATATATATATATATATCGCTACCTCAATGCTAACCTGCATACTCTTTATCTAATCGCAATATTTCTTTTCTATGCTAAACTATGTATTTTTTAATATGCTGAATAACTTAAACTATTTGAATTTTCGAGTCTGGCAATGCAGTTTCTGGTTTACACAACTACCGAAATAAATTCTGGATTTATAACAATTTTATTATGTGTTGAGTTTTCTTTTCTGTATATCATGTCGCTTTGGATAATATCCACCGAACTCTCTATTTTTATCTATTTATTATTTCATATTAATTTGATAATGTTTTTGCATTTTCCTATCCGTTTTTACGGATTTGTCATTATTTCCTATATATTTCCGGATTTGTTATTATTTCCTTTATATATATATATATATATATATATATATATATATGAACATCATTTATCCATTAGATTTCAAGATGATTTTCAAGTAGGATGATAAATTAAAATCCAATTCTAATGCAATGTCCTTGTTGAACATTACACGAAAACTATAGCCACTGAATCAGTGTTTATGTCAAATTTGTGTGTTGGCATTCAAGATGGAGGGAAGAGATTTAATACTTCCAGTGGGTAAAGTTCAGCCTTTCCTTGTTTATCGATCGCTGTCAGAATATGACACATATGACACTTCTTGTCTTGAGTTGCGTCACTAAAATATATCTGATCAAGTCAACTTCTACGTCGGAGGCGGATAATTCATTGCCATCATTTGATACTGATAGTTGAACAATGAAAGCGGTTTTAGAATTTCATTTAAGACATTTGAGTTTAGAGAAAAGCAGAGAGATTACAACGCGTAATTGTTTCTTTTATTGAATTGCGTCACTGAAAATGAATTTTGAAAATATAAATTTAACAAATTCCTGTCAGAATATTGATTTTAATTTTTTCAGAAGTTTAATTAAATTAACTTTGACAGGTGTCATCAATATGGTGTAATATTATTGTTAGTTTGGGATTTTCAATTATTGAATTAAAAACAGTTTTAATTTTTATGCATGCAAAATAATTTGTAACGATTTTTAATTTTTATTTTCTTAAAATCAAAATTATGATTAAATAAGATATTTGAACTATACGTTTTAAATTTTTAATGAAGTTCGTCTGGAAGCGTGCCTTTTACATACATATTTAACCCCAAAAACCTACCTCAACTTATATCTTAGTTTTAACTCAACCTATTATTGTATATATAGATAACATGAAATACATAGAATAGTTGACGTATTGTTGATACTATTTCAATGCTTTACCAAATTGAAGATCTCTAAGATAAAATTTACTCTCCATTAAGAAAATACAAAACAAACAATAATATGTAGCGATATTAAATCACTCTTCGAATCACGCAAGATGCATTTGTTAAAACATGGCAATTTGGTGGGCAAATGGGATTTAAAGGAAAAAAAGAAAAAAACATTCACTTTATATCATTAATATTTTCAGGTTTCCTGATTTTCCATTTGATACAAATCTTTACCAATTCTTTTACCTGAGGTAAAGGAAAAAATTCTTAGAAGGTTATTGAGTATATTCAATTGAGAGAGTTTTCGAAGTAGGTGAGCGTTGTTTAAGTGCAGTGTTGTCGCTCAAACAGTGAAGGCTCTCCTGGGATTTTCTTAATGTATCTATCAGGATTCTTTTTAATTATTACAAGAGCTTCTCTTATTATTAGACTAAGAATTGTGGTTAGATTCTACAGGATTGCAATTTTGGCAAAGTGCTTCATTCTGTGAGCAATCATATCCTCGATATCTGGATACTAAAAATTTTCTTCTTGATTTGAAATGTTTTAAAATCATTTGAATTAAATTTCTATAACAAAATTTTTACCTGTAACGTTTTCTATGGTAAAATATTAGCAATAAATAATTATTTACGTAATAATAAATTTATTGTTTGTAATGCTTGCATTAATTTCTCACAATTTTTTTTTTTTATAAGCGTTTCACCCCGAGCAAGGCATATCACTGCCACTACTGCGCAGGGGGCTACGTAGAGTGGAGAAAGGATGATTAAATATAGGAAATGTCAGAGGGTGGGTGATAGGCGGGTAAGGATACCGAGAATGAGGGTTGGGCAGATGAGAGTCTTCTGAGAATAATTGGGAGTTAGTGTGATAGGAGGTGTCTATTGACCCTACATTTAAACACCTGGAGATTGTAATTATCGAGAAAGCAGAGGTGTGGAAGGGAGTTCCACAGGCGGGAAGCGCGAGAAAAGAAGCTGTTGGAGTAGAATTTACGGTTACATCTTATTTGTTTAACTGTAAAAGGGTGGGACCTAGTTGCTAATCTAGTATCTCGTGTAAATTCGTGCTTAGGCGGCACCAGTGAACTAAGCTCATCGGAGCAGTAGCCATGAAAGTACTTGTAGAAGAGGCACAGGGAAGCCACATCACGCCGGTGAGAGAGCGGCTGCAGCCGGTCTGCCAAGTCAGTATCAACCACGTTACAGATCCTCCTTTGTATTTTGTCAAGAAGCCCAAGGAGAGCAGCATGGGCACCCGACCAGATATGGCAGCAATACATTTATTTTCTTTCTGACTTCTCAGAGATGTGTAAGTGGGTGTAAAAGATAACTTAATGGGAAATCGAAAAGCCGTCTTCAAATTCTATTCAAATTTCTTAAATTCGATTACGTGCAAATAACCCCTCACCCGCTATGTATCCGGAAGAATCTAAAAAATGATTCAATACTCACTTACAAAAAATATATATTTTAACTTTAAAGAACTCAAAAAATAATCTGCCCTTCCCGCAACAATGAATAAATCAATCCTGATTTTCAGTACACAACATACAAGATTGAAAGCGGAAACTTGTTCAGATAAAACTTAAAGAATTGCAACATTTAAATCTTATTTATTAGTGAGCCCTGTACTTGTTTGATATGTTAGTGAAAAAAATTACTTTAAAGCCAAGCGACGGTGAATTAGAGGTCCTGCTAGTCGGGTTGGGTGGGGTCGTTAAGAAACGTTATTAAGCTGTCCGCATATAATAAACTAAATCCGTAATAACTGTTTTATTTCACTAGAAAAATGATGTCACTGTCTACGTTGACATTAGCGTAAAGCAACCGATACACCACGCGTTGGATAACATAATTAGTTGACATGTAAATAAATCACACATATATACTGTTTAATGCTTTATTTTAATTGTGCAATTTTAAAATGAAAGTGTGGTTTCTGATTATTGTAAAATATGAAGCAGAATGGTGCTTATAAAACATTTAAAGTTAGATTGATGTCCTTTGCAGTGCAGTAGATATCGGCTTGGAACAAGAAATTAGAGAGCCGAGTTCGAATTCCAGTTGAATTCATGGTATTGACTTAAGCGCAAATACCCTTGGGAAAGGTATTAATCCGTCGCTTTTCCCACAACTATGAGTTAAATAGCAGGACAGATTGGGTTCTCTAGGCTTAGTTGACAACCAGTCTATCGCAGAAAGTAATTGAAACATACTATGGAAAATTCCTATGTCCAGACAATTATGTCTTTTTCGAGACATGAGCGCCCAAGCGTGTATCACGTATGGCACTTAACTGACTAACCCATTAAAATTGATCATAGATTATTTTGATTCTTAGTTGGAAGATAATCGATGAACAAAATAAACGAAATCCCCGTATTTTGCATTATCAAGAAAAAGAGTTTTTCTTTTATTTTCGAAATGAAAAAGAGCAAGTTATTTTTCTTCTCTTAACAGACTTTGAATGGTAGGTATTTTTGCTTGTTCTCATCTCACAGTATTTGAATTTAGATCTGTACACACCAACAAACATTAAATAGAAAAGAGTGACATACGTAAATAAAACACGAAAGAAACTCATTAAAATATCTCCGTAAATCTACATGCCATAAAAAAGAAATTGAAAAGAAAATTATAATCAATGGAGACATGCAGAACCGTACGCAGAAAATGCCATTTATAGATTCCAAGAAAGAAACAAAAAAGAAATAAAAGAATAATAACAAGACGTTGACGATGGTGACGACGGAAGGAGATCCATGAAATGGCCGGGCATGAGGAGGAGTTCCAGGTCATGGCAACAGAATTAGAAGCAAATCAAACCTGAGGAAAGATAAGCAAAATAATGAGAGCAGACAGTATGGCGGCAATGTGGTACGTCTAATGAGTAACGTTCTAGCCGAAGTAAATTGATTCAAAATCAGAGAGTTATAGGATTGGAAAAAATACAGGAAATAATATAAAACAAATATGTTTAAACCTGCACTTTGATGAATAGCTCAAGGTGCAGAAAAATAGACGAACGAGTCAAATTAATCTGCCTATTTGAACCTAGTTTTATCTTTTACTTTCAATAATATATGTGTGAGTGTGCCTTTTGCAAAGTAATTTCACGCTTTGTAAATTCTACTTTCTCGACGTAAATTGGAATTGAAAATAGCAGGAATTTAAAAAAAATTCTCTTTTATTGATTCAAATATGAAAGCATTAGCTAGCTAAGAATCTTCTTTTTAAAGATCCAATATTGTAGTTATTAGATAAACATACGACTAAATCTGATAACAATTAATTTGGTTTTAAAACAAAGTTTAAAATTAAATGCTTGTTCTTTTCTCTATTAAAATCCTGCTTCAACAATATTTTTCTAATTTCTTAAATAACCATCATGTGCTATCTTAAAGGCTCTATAAATATCTAGCCCTTAAATCGATATTTACTAGGAGATTTGTGGGTAGGGCAATGGATATCAAGGAAATGGAATCGGGATTGTAAGAATAATCCTGTGTTTTGAGTGTTTATTAAATTAACAATATTTTTCGAGATACAATGATTTTTCAGAAACAATCCTACAATTTAGACCATAACTTCAAATTGAGTTTCTATCAAAAATGATAGATTATGAATAAATCTAAGCTGTTACATATGATAATAAACAGTATTCTAAAATTTTTCACCGATATATATATATATATATATATATATATATATATATATATATATATTGTTCAAGTTTATATGCAGATATAGAGGTTGCGATGGATTAATTGTCGTCTAAAAGAAGCAAAAAGGAAAATAACACTGACATCTCATTTTAACAGTTATATTTACCAAAATCACTAAAAACTATCTTGAAATACTAAAGAGTAAATTTATTTAATAAAATCGCCTTTGGCTTCAACCACGGCATCCAGACGACTTTGGAATCTCTTGCATCTCTTCTGGACCATCTTATTTATGTTGGCGAATGCTGCCATAATCCCTGCTTTCAGTTCATCTTTGATGTTACAATGAGTTTTGTTAATCTCTCGCTCAACTGCGCCCCACACATAATAACCAAAGGGGGTTGCAGTTTGGGGAGTTAGGTGGTCAGATGGAAGGAGTGATGTGATCGCAGAAATTGTGTGACAGCCAAGGCTGTGTTCTCTTGCTTGTGTGGCATGATGTAGGTTTTTTTTGTCACATATAGGGTGTTCCTTTAGTCGCAATCTTGATCCAGGGCAGCGGTACCTCCCCAAGGCACTTGATGTAGGCGACCAGGTTAAGTCTGAGGCACTATGGGAAAATGAATAGAGGCATAACATTGCCATCCTTAGTAATCACTTCAAGCACCATAATGCTGACTAGATATATCATTCAACTCATTCTGAATCATCTGTACTCTTCTCAGATTGACACTTAAACACTAAAATATTCATATTCTCCAGCTTCCGGTGCGAAAACCAAGCAGCACAGCAGGCTTTTTCTAGTGGTGTAAATTGTGTCATGGTGCTCTTTTTCTCACAGATGAATCCTAACTGAACCCAATATATTGTGCAATTGACAAAATAAAAAAATAAACATCGTGGGTGCACGAAATTAAGAATATAAAATAGCGACCATTTACCCAACGCATCCTGTATATCTACCGCTAAATTTTCTGAATTTTTCTTCTTGCTTTTAGCCTGTTTACCTGAGAACCTCATGAAACACACGTCAATATTTGAGAAGTAAAAGGCTAACAAAAAACAAAGCAGGAAAACAAAACTCATCATCCGAATTTCTGGTTCGATTCTACACAATGAATCCACATATTCGCCACCTACAGCACTAACAGGATGCCATGCGCAAGTCCCAAGACCCACGTGACGAGGATAACGATGAGCCACCAAACCTGGCAATAAAAGACCTGATGAAGGAAATACGAAAGTTTGACATGGAGAATCATTCCTCTAGACACTTACGTTCGTCACTAAAACCTTATATACCAAATAATCTAAACGATTGTAAATTTGTATGGCTTAAGACCGATAGAGTTCAGAAATCTTTGGAAGCGTCTTACACATGTCCATATAAAGTATTTAGCCGTAATAGTAAGTACTTCACTATTACAACCGCAAAAGAAGTCAATAGCAATGTTTCCATAGACCATCGGTTGTCTCAGAAACTGCGAAAATGTCTGATATTGATAAAGTAATACCAGCACAAAGAGATACTCAGACAAGACTATAGAGACAAAACAGCAAAGCATTGCAAAACTATGTCTGGAAGGGCGGTTACTTGGAAAAGCGAAAATATATACCACTACTATTGAATTATCAGCTTCTTCTAAAGCAGACGTTGTCAAATATGGAAGGCATGTGATGTGGTGAATACGAAATAAAAATAGTTTTCTTTTCTTTACTATTTTTTAATTCACGATCCTGTGCAAAAATTTATTTTGACTAATAGAAAAAGAGATTGGATCCGGACCAAAGAAAAGACCAAGGCAACGTTTAACAAGTATACCTGAAAATTTACTTTAACCAATGAAAAGGGAGCGACTTACAAACTGAGAAAAAGCCGATGTTAAATCGCTTTTTGATATAAATAGAAAGATAAAGTTGAATCAAAATAAAGAGCTAGAAAGAAAAGCAGAGTCTCACGCGTCTGAATAACGCCGGTGTCAAATTACAACTGATGCATTATTAGCCTTTAATGAGAAAAGGGAAATTTCAAAGAACTTTATTCAACTCATAAGCTAAGTACCTTAAAATACATATTTTGAATAATGTTGAATACAACCGTATAACTTTTATGCGAGTAACAAACTCTCCCAATTTGTTTTAAGTATTTTGAAATATTACTTCGCGTACGATGATTTAATATAAACATTTTTCTTCTTGACAATTCATCGAAACTAGGAACTTTATTGTTTAATTAGTTGTTCTGAAAAAAGCTTCTGAAACTTGAAATGTGTAGATTTGTAAGTAAATTTTACTTTGTTTCATTAAATATAACACTAGTGTTTCCTTATCATTATCCCTTCAAAATTACAAGAAAACTGAATCATCAGTAAAGCCCAAAATGCCAACTAGGGGAATAATAAAATTAAGCAAGTACAGAAATTTTAATACCTGAGAAGTGCTTCATAAAATATTTAGCGAGGAATTAAGTTGTTAATAACAGACTGCAAAAGTAATACACTTACCATTGTAATAAGATATGCGGTTTTTTTTATTCGATAGTTGGAGTTGCGAATTGGCAAAAATAGAACTTCGGAAAGATCGACTGGAAGACTAATTCACTTATTTCTTACATTTTCTACCAATATGGCTCTTATCAGTTAACTGCCATATGTGATATACGCTTGGGCGATCATGACTCGAAAGAGACATGATTGACTGGGCAAAATACTTTCCTGCAGTAGGTTGCTATTTAAGCCATAGCTGGAGGGAGAAGTGACTGATTAATACCCTTTCTCAGTGGTATTTGCGCGTAAGTGAATGCAACGAATTCGACTGGAATTATATATTTTTATTAACTAGGCTTTTTTCTCAGTTTTGCTTTGGTATAAACAAACTTACTCTTGATACGTCATTTAATCTAGGGACATAATTAAATACAGGTGTCTATCATACAATGTTAGATCAGATTTCATATTTTTTCATAATTAATGACAAGTTCAAATTTGACTTATTACATTTTTAGCCGAATTTGTTAACTCGTATGTTATTTTTCTTTACTTATTGGTTTTGAGCTTTGATCTAATTCTTTATAATTTAAATAGCAGCTACGACTTCATAAAATGGATGTGAGATTAATAGAGCAAAGGAAATACTTCTCAGAAATGTTTCGTTTTTTCCCGATCAGTGTCTCAGTTTTCTTTGATTGTTTTGGATGATCTAAGATCGTTAACTGTTTTCAGAAGACCCGAGAGCTTTAACTATTTTTGAAGTTCTGAGAACGAAAGTCTGGTAATCTTATCGCAGATGGTTAACTGTTCTTTCAATTCTTTAACTGTTTTGTGAAGATCTTTCATACCTTTTATTTCTAGGATCTTCTTTTCTCTTTATCGTAATGTTGTGGTCGATGATTTATTCGGTCTTTTTTTATTGCTTTTCCGTTCATTTTTTTTTACGCTTGTTATAATTAAAGAGTTTTCAGATCTCACTGGATTCTTTTATCAAAGACCAATATTAATTTTTGTTACGCGAGACCTTAAGTAACAAATATAATTTACAGAGTTAGTACCTCCGTGTGAGTGTTTAAGTTTGCAAGCACCTACCACCTACGGGTCAGGGTGAAACTGGTAACAACAGAAAAATTTTACGCAAGACCTCTAATCACCCGATTGCTACCAAATATCGTTTATCGTCATACCCAGGACGAGTTTCATGGCCAGAATATTGGAGACTTTTAGTCTTAGGCTCATTCACGGATGAACTTTTGAGTTAAAACGTTTCCAAAACAATACAGATTAATGGCTCAACATGTACTGCAGACATATTATCAGTGGTGTGTCTAGGACAAGATCACCTGACGCAGCTGAAACTTCTTCAGGTTTTACTTCTAGAATATTTATCACCTCAAGTCAAGAAAGTTTTGTCAGTTAAACCGTAACAGGGAAGAAAAGGGATGGATTATCATCTTGCCCAACATTTTGTGTAAAATGTGTATAAAAAAAAACGATGATTAAAATAGCAGTCTATCCTACTGCATAACCCATATCTGGGGAGAAAAGATAGAATAATAACTTTCTCAAGTCAATTGGCGCATAAGTGAATGTAATGAACTTGACTAGAATTCGACCTCGGTTCTCTCTGTGTTGTCACTGTCCATGATTCTCATCGAGGTATATAAATATTATCCGACTGGCGTTACAAGTGTTTTTATTCGGCAAACTTTGTGTTCGGTTGAGTTACATTTGAAAGTTTTCTTAATCCTTTGGTGTTATACATACATACATACATACATACATACATACATACATACATACATGTGTGCGTCTGTGTCTTTTCTTTTTCTTTTTACTTTTTTCTCGCTCTTGGAGTTTACGTTTATCAAAACAATCAAACTGTGTTATATATAGCATCAGTTCCTGCAAAGAATCTATTCCCGTCTTTAATGGTCGGTGGGGGTATTTTAGTTAGAAAATACTCTTATCTGATTGGTAAATTTACCTTAAAATGAATTTTCCGATGCCTCTTAATTTTACCCAAGCACGTCTAACTTTTAATTGAAAAAAAGTTATCCCGTTTTATTTGAAAATAGAAAAATATCTCGCCTACTGGAATTCTCATCAGAGCTGCTTCATTCAAATGTAAGAATAAAAAATTGAAACTCACTAACTCCTGCTTTGTGGAACCGATTCCTAGAGGCTGATTCTCCCTAATCACGACAATCTCAACCTGTTCAACTCTAAGATTAACCGTTATTCTTCCCACATATCCCTATAAACTCTGAAGCAACTCGGTGTAATGATTAGCAAGCTAGACAAATTACGACTAAGTGAACATGAGGCCGAAAGTATGAAGCAGCTAATCAGAATCGAACACACTGTTTGAACCTCATAGGGAGCTCTATACTTTCGGACTTTGTTACATCAAAACTACTCTTATAATCACACTATGAGCGCTTGGTGCAATGGGTAGCAAGCTAGTTTAATTACGATTGATTAATGAGTTCAATCCTCACTTGTGCCGCATCTAAGCTACGTTTAGTAAATCCTTATCTCCATAAATTTGACCTCTTACAAGTTGTACAATTGTAGAAAAATAAACAAAAAATCATGAAGGTGTCAATACTGAAAATGTCATTAATAATTAGCTCATAGTGTTATCATTTTCAGGATAATTGGGTCCCTCTATTTCAAGCGAGAATCTATTTTACTAAGTTACCCATAGAGAGAATAGGCGGCAATAATTTGATTAAACAGCGATAGAATACGTTGCTAACCCTAGATATTTTGTAGGGCTTCACCAAACGTAAGAATGTCTTCTAAATAAACGAAAGTAAAAAGAAATTCACAAGTTGTCATTGGAAGACTAAAAATTATTTACAAAGCAACGAGTTTGAACGCTAAAGAGTGGTTAAAAAGAAAAGTCGGGAATACAGTAGAGTGACCATAATAAACTTACGTACTCATCACAGAATGAATTCTGTTAAGCCCTTCTTTTTCTATGTGAAGTGACCCTTCAGAACGTAGGTGATAATGGCCTTCCACATCTTCCTATCCCTAGTGGCTCTTAGCACGCTTTATCTTGTTACCCCATCCAAAACTCGCTCCGCCATTCACCTGCTCAAACATATCAAGTATGTTTCACACTGCTTTCCCCTGTCTCTCTTTCCCTCTATCTCTCCTTTGAGTATTAGGTTTACCTGGCATTCCTTCCTCATTACGTGTTCTAAAAACTTCAGTTGTCTTTTCCTGATGCCAAGTATAAGCCTCTTTTTCGTTTGCATTCTCACCAGAACCTCATCGATGCTTACATGTTCGGTCCATGTTATCCTCAGTATCTTTCTGTAGAACCACATTTCAGCTGCTTCAAGTCTCTCCTTTATCTTTGTGAAGATTGTCTAGCATTCACTGCCATATCGAAGAACAGACATAAGATCTATGTTACCTGAAAAAAGCGAAGAATTTTAATTCGTCGTCTGTGGCGGAACTCATCATGAACATGTCTTTCTGTGTGAAATGAGTCCTACGTTAGATCTGAAGAGACGTCTGTAGCCATCAATTGGTAGGGTAGGAGGGTTAAGGTGTTAGGGAGCCCTGACTTTTCTTTTGGCTCTCTTCGTCACACCTATTTGCCTTCTGATTTTTCGGGGGCGGTTGTTTTTTCCTGGACTTCTATACGATTTTTATCAATAAAAAATAAAACATGTATAAAATGGGGTAAATATTACCTTTAAGAGTCAGTATATAATTTGGAACTTATATCAAATTTATAAGAGCTAATAGCACGACCTTTGATGGTGAGGCCTTGTGAAATCATTCATTTCAAAATAAGCTGCAAATTTGACAGCCTGCCCTTGCTTTCATAGGTTTCATGGTTTTTCTACTTCGTTTTTTTTCCACGTGTGGGTAGAGTCGGGTAAGAGGTAGAGGTATAGGTAAATAATTCTATTTGAGATGTTTTTCCGGCTCAACCCGCCCAATAAATAAATAAAATAAAATAAGGCAAACAAAAGTAAAATAACTGCAATGGATATCCATATGATAATTAGATCTTCAGGATACAAAGCTACTTGCTTCATAGTATTGCGTCGTTAAAATAATAGTCTGTTGTTGGTGACTCTCGCATCTAATATTTGACAGGTTATACTTGGCTACAGAAATAGTAAAGATTACTCCATGTCTTGATCTGTCAGAAGAAGGAAATTCATGTGTTTCGAAAGAGGTGTTGTGATGCAGTGGTTATCGGCTCGGAACGAGTTCGAATTCCAACTGAATTCATTGCATTCACTTACGCGCAAATGCATTAGAAAATGGTTTAAAACTTCTCATTAGCTTCCCACTAGCTACGGGTTAAACAATGGGACACATTAGGTTCTGTAGCCTTGGTCGGCAACCAGTCTACCGCAGAAAATAATGGTAACCTAGTACGGAAAAATCTTCTGCACAGTCAGTCATGTCACTTTTGAGATATGATCACCCAAGCGTGTCTCACCTATGACACGTAACTGACTGAAAAGTTAAAGTAAGCTTTTCCATCCAGAATTTGAATTAATTTCACAGATCTCATTTTTCGTGCTGTAAACCTTTAGGTCTGCATTGCCTGTGTCAAATAATGTCTGTACATTCTTCACTTTCCGTATGCTGGTTGGCTGATATTGTTTATGGCATATTAACCACTATGGGGATACCTAATGCCAAAATCGAAATATTTTGAACACCATTATCTAGAGATTTGTACTACGTTTCGGCTTTCGTACGCTCCGGCCTTCTTCAGATGCTAGGATTTTCGTACCGAACCCTTTATTACAATCACTGGGATATATGAACTACGTTCCTTGCATAGTAGCGCCTCTTTTTGGTAGTCATGAGTTATCTCCCTCTAACCCTGTAAGTTACTTGTTACGCAAGGAATGGAGATCATATACCCCAGTGATTGTAATAAAAGTTTCAGTTCAAAATTCCTAGCACCTGAAGAAGGCCGGAGCGTACAACGGCCGAAACGTCGTACAAATGGTAACAAAGATGAGGACAATAGTCCGAATAATGTAAATACTCTAAATACTACCTAATCTCAGAAATACAGACAAATACCATTATCTAGCTTCAACTAAATATATTGTGAACCCAGCTGTATGCCTTCAACTTCAGAAAGACGGTATTTTTTATCATTTTTCTATAAAAAGTACTGTTGTTAACTTTACTATAAATGTGTATTGTTAGTAATATTACTATAAATAATCATTGTTGTTAATTTTTACTAAAAATATGTATTTTTATACTTTCATAGCGTTTTGTTTTTGTTTAGTGGTTCACTATTTGTCCATACCTGGACTTTAACAGGTGCTATCATCCAAGGTCGAGGCAGACCTGTGAACAATTGCAATGGTAGTTTCATGTTTCTCAAAACCTTCAGTCTCTCAATAAGAAGCCATGCTCCCCGTATTATTGTCAGCTTCATAAATATTACGGCTGTTAATTCACGAATTGAAGAAGTTAATTTTTGCGATGTGTTCTTTTAAAGGTGGAATTGTGCAAAAGATACTGCAACCAGCATGTCTTTTCATATTCTCACCGGATATATTCAGCCTATACAGAGAAGCAATTCTGAGAAAACTAGAAAGCCTGCCAGGATTTCTCATTGAAGGTCACAACCTTAACAATATGCAGATGACACAGTGCTGATAGCAGACACGGAAAGAAAACTACAAGACCTTCTACATAATGTAGCGAAGGTCAGCAAGAAAAAATAGCTAAACATAAACTACAAGAAAACTGAATGCAAAGTCATCAGCAAAAAGAGGAGCCCAAAATTCCAATTACAGGTCGGGGGACCTGGAATCAAGATGGTACAGAAATTCAAATACATGCAAAGTGTTCTAACAGTGGATGGTAAGTGAGAAACCGAGATCCAAATGCGTATTGTAATGGCCAAGGAAGCATTCCAAAAGCTAAGCAGAGTATTGAGAAACAGGAAAATTTCTCTGGATAGAAAGAAAAGAGTGCTGAAATGTTACGTGATACCTGTCTTCCTATTCAGCAGCGAATGCTGAACAAACTCAAAGATGAAGGAGAAACTCGAAACAACCGAAATAGAGTTCTACAGAAGGATGCTGAGGATACCACGGACTGAATATGTGAGCAACGACAAGTTCTAGAGAAAATGAAAACAAAAAAGAAACTTATACTTAAACAGCTGAAGTTTCTGGGGCACGTAATGAGGAAAGAGGGCTTGGAAAATCTGATGCTCACAGGATGGATTGATGGAAAGAGAGACAGGGAAATATAACGCCTGACATCCACGATGGGCTCAAGCAAATAAATAGCAGAGCGGGCTTCGGAAGAAATAACAAGATAAAATATATTAAGAGCTACATGGGACAAACAGATGATGTAGCGGCTATGATCTCCACCGTTCTATAGGGCACATGAAAGGAAAAACCACTAGATATCACGAATAAAAAAAAGCATATTACATTTAATAAAAGTTTACATGGGATCCAGTTTGTCACAGTCGATTGACCCCACTAAAGAAATCAAAACAAATATGTATATATGACCACACACACACACACACACACACACACACATACACACACACATATGCATTGTAATTTCTTATTACAATAGTTTATAAAAGCATTATATCACTACACAAAAATTTTCATGTTTCAGAACAATACTGATATTCTTCAGGTAATATTTTAAAATAAATTGTAAAAATGATTTATTTAGAAAATATAAGATGAATTCATGATTATTTAGAAACTGTGAAAGTGTCAATATTGTTCACTTAGAAATGAGTATTAGGCAACTATGGAGTTGAAGATTAGAGTCGCGAAAAGATGCAGAATTGTCTGGTGTTAAGGTTTGTCACTTTTTAATTTTGTCTGGGTAAGATACATAGTGGGACTCTACATTATTTAAGTGGGTAGACGATAATTTTTAACAGCAGGTTGGATATTTTTTAATTTGATTTTGTACGACCTCATGAGTAAAGGAGCTGAAATATTTAGGTTAGAATTAGAATTGTAAACGCAACAGAAGACAATATTACGAAATTATACGGAAATTACGAAATTGGTATTAACCGACATATTTATTTAAATTTGTTTGAACATTATTTATGCATATATTATATACTTATTACATATATTTGGTAATTCTTAATCTGAATCGATTGATCGATAATAATAGATGAAGAAATAAAGAAATCACGTAGTATGGGCATGTTTATTTTTAAGTTTAATCCAAACATGTCAGTGAAAGTTACAAACCGGACTTGAATTTGAACTCGGCTCTCTAATTTCTCGTTGCGAGTTGATACCACAACGGACATCCTAGAGTGCTTAACTGATAATAACATGATAAATAATTTAAAAAAAAAGAAGATTTCTTGTTTCAGTGTCTATTGTACAATTCGACCCCATTCAGAGATTCAAGTATGGTAAAAAAAAGAGAAGCAGTTGTTTCAATTAATTTGGACAAGGGTGTAGATGTTCATAACATCATCTTTTGACTCAACATTAAGGAAATCTTATAAGTGTCTTTAAGCTTACTCAGATTTTTTCTGCGTCTGTATATTTTTTAGATGTTTTTAATTAATAATTTTAATTAATTTAACTAAAGAATAATTTTAATAAAAATCATGGTTGAATCTAAAATGTAAATTCAATCGTTTGCTCTTTACGCATCACTACGTAGCAGAAGCGAGACAATCGATTTTTATGGAAGACGATATCGGAAATAATTTGTCAAATACAAAACGGAAATTTTGAGCTCATAGACAAAGAAAGCTCTGCAATATTTCAGATCTTGAAAACTATGGAATCGGAAGAAAATTTGCGATGAAGATGCAACAAAGACAACAAGTGAATAAGCAGAATTATTAGACGCTAATCAGCTAACTTTTAAATGACACATTAGAAGAGAAAATAAATTTAGAATGAATAAAAGTGGCATCTTAAACATCATATAAAGTAGTAAAAGAATTTCTCCTACCCGCGTCTTATCGTCCAGACTTTGTTTAGTTTAGCGATTCAAAATTGAAGATATCGAAATATTTCTTGTCCTTAATAAAAGAATACAAAAATTAACTGAAACGTTACATAAGATCAGAGAAAGCTCACGAAGGTACAATGATAAGTAATAATGCTTAGAACTTATACAGGTAAAATAGCTTGTTAGAAAAAATGTCATAAACTTTTGCATTGAACGTTCAGTTTAATCCCACCATGTGTTTCTTAAAAGAATGTCCTTTTAAGTAAATGGCCTGTTGCGTTCGTGAAAAATAGGATAAAGAGTATGGAGTAATAAGAGGGAATTAATCATCATTTTCTGAACAGGAAAACAAAATAAATAGAAAATTAGGAGAAATTTATCTCAATAAAGAAAACAAGTTATACTGAAGAAGAAAAAATGAGATTAAAAGGATGAAAAAGAGAGACAAATGAAATGAAAAGCAGATATTATTTCAGATGAATGAGTCTAAAACGAATCTTGCAAAAATTAACAAACACAAACGGAATTTGTTTACTGCATAATGTTTGCAATTCGTATTCAAATTGAAAAACCAAATGAGTTTGATCTTGCATTAAATAGAACTTTGTACATATTTCATCCACCGGCCAAATATTGAAATTTAACCTTAGTAATTATAGATTCGCTAGTCCGGCACATTTTGATAGTTCAGAGCGTTGGACTAATATGGTGTTCGTATGTTCGAAGTTAAGGAAAATATACTAGGCTGAAAATCAAACCCCCCCACACACACGTGCATTCTCTTTGACCAAATATAATTTTAAGCTATCCTTTGGGATAAAAGTGCTTAATATTCGTGATTGAGCCTATTTAATTGTAAGCAGTGAAGTCTAAGTGTTCAACACTACATGACAACAATATGTTTCATGCATGAAACAGACTGTCGTAATTCGGTGCTGAACTCTGCTTCCTTACTGCTCATATATATGTGGAACTTTATGTTTACACCCCCTTACATTTTAATTAATTTTGATTAAAATTTTATTTTTAATTAGGTTCCAAATTCAAATCCTGCAAGTAAATTTTTTTTTGTGTGTGACCTATTTATCATCAACATTTTTGCCAACGAGCACCTTTGATAATGTGTTGGCTGAAAGGATCCTAAGGTCTAGCATTACGACGTCACCTTTATTTAACCCATTTGTTATTTCTGTGGGTACAAGTCTCTGTTTATATATATATATATATATATATATATATATATATATATATATATATATATATATCACTGAAGCAGACGTTAAAACACATGCGAGATTTATCGCCTCTATCGTCTCATATAATTCTGATTATTCCCTATTTAGTTAGTTAGCACGCATTTTACAACCTGCCAATATATAATAATGGACTATTTCGTTTTGATCGTGCGGAAAGACGGTAAAGACATATCAGTGACGCTGTATTGTTTAAGTAAGAAAAAGAGCAACGAAAAGACATAGACAAAATAGAGCATGCAATAGCGCTTGCACACACACGTAAAAACAAACATACGCAGATATATAAGACATACATATAGGTTCATAAATATGAATTTGCACAAAAGCATATAAACATATATACATATATTTATGCAGCATATTTTCATTCAAACATGTTTCATTGAATAACATATGTATATCATGTCTATTTTATAATAATTATTTCTGGTTCTCTAATCCTTTTCTTAATGCTAAGATGAAATTCATCAAGGATAGCGACTTTCGATTTCCCCCGAGGTCATCATCGAGGCCTAATTAGAAAGATTACAATGATTAGAGAACTAGAAAGAATTATTATAAAACTAAATAGACATATGTCTATATTATTCAATGAAATATGTTTATATATATATATATATATATATATATATATATATATATATAACAGCCCTGACGTGTGATAGCATCATAACGGTGTTCCTTGGTCTATTAAAGCGATAAACTTTTTGTACCTATTAACGCTCTATCGACACCCCGATATCGGGCACATTACGATAAAAAACCTGCTTGCCAAAACACATTTTATCAGTAATAACTACTGAAAAATAACAACCTTGGGGCGAAATGCTATCACAGTACACACACACACACACACACACACACACATATATATATATATATATATATATATATATATATTGCAAATCGCCTGAAGACACCACATGGTAGAAACCTAGGTCGCGTAATAACTAGTTTACGAATGAAGTATATATGTATATAATTTTGATAATTTCGTTTCGAAAAATGTTAGGCAAAAAATATCTCGATTTTAAAAATCACTTGATGCTTATTTACCAAATGAGAATTATTTTAAACAGTTTTTTCGTTCAAAATTTCGAGTAAGCTTGAATTCATGCTTTTGTCATGAGTTGTATCTGTGTCAGCGATACAGTATCAATAGATACATAATTCATTTTCGCCGTCTTTAGTTCATTTTGTGCTTATCTTTACTGGTTCGAATTATTCGTTATATCTGCACATGTCTGATTCCAAGCCACCTGAGTGAGGTTCAGCCTTTATCTGTGTGTATGCATTTGATATCAACAGTAACGGGAACAGATCAAGCTGACCTTCCTAAAAGTCATAAGAGGTCAGAGATTGGCAGACATAGGTCAGCGTGTCCTAAAATCTCCGTGCGCACACACGTACTCATACTCACGCACACGTACACACAACACATACACATACACACGCATGCATACACACACACGCACACACACACATTCACACATGAAAACAAACACTCAGATATAAAATACATAAAAGCTTACATAATTACATATGATATTGCACAAACTACACAAACATAACACTATATATATATATATATATATATATATATATATATATATATGACTTTTACGTCTTTTTTTAATAGGTTGTATTTACTCAACAGAAGCCACGTCTTCTTATCCATTGTCAGCCCAGAAATAATACCAGTTGCTGATTTATTCTAAGCTGATCTCACAAGCACCGGAGCGTTTATGCGTCTGGGTCAGCTTGACCTTCCAGAATGCGGCGGGTTGGAGAATGAAAGCGGTGGCAGCGGGAAAGGGTAATGGCTGTATGGTGGAAGAGTGTATGTGGCGAAGGTGAAGAACGCGGAGGAGGCTAAGATAAAATATCTACTGTCGTTGAAGCGGCTAAGAGGGCAAAGATAGATATCTATGCTATTTTGATATCCCAGATTTTGCATGTACGTGACGGTTTGGGTTCAAGAACTGCGTAAATTGCGTAGTGCCCATTTTGTAAGGTTGAGGCGGTCTGACTGAAAGTTGAAAAATGAATTTTTTATACCAGGCTCGAACGCCGACGATTGGTATTAGTGGCAAACTCATAGGGGTTTTTTTAGTTTTCATTAAAGAGAAAATGGCAACAAATACGAAAGTGACAACGAAGAAGTGGTGAAGAAGATTGATTGATTTGTTTTTCACGGTTTATCAACCGTTTACAGGTTATTTAAAGCGAGACAATATTTGTAGATTGTAAGAATATTTTGAAGATGTTAATGATTTTTATTGATAAAATTTTTACTAATTAACTCATAGCTGAGGGAATTGATGAATTCATACATTTCCCAAGAGTATTTGTGTATATGTAAATGAAATTAGAACTCAGTACTTTGATTTCTAATTCCGAGCCACCATCTGCACATCCAGACTTTGAACACCAGTTATTTGCAGTCAGTTACCTATTTTATTACTGAACAAGTCTGACGTTGCTTAACTTCGGTGATCGTACGAGAACAGCTTTATATGGCCAAGCAGAGAAGAATTAGATAAAAAAATATTTTTAAAGATAGGGAAGAAAATAAAAGAAAAGAACGAAAAAAGAAAAGAAAAAAGGGAGAAGAAAGAAGGAAAGGAAAAGAATAAAGAAGAAAGTAAAGGAAGAGAAAAGAAATGAAAGGAAATAAAACGAAAAAAGGAGAGGAAGAAAAAGAAAGGATAACGAGAAAATGGCGTCAAAAACGAAAGTGACAATAAAGAAAATAGAAACAAAAGCTGAGAAAAACGTAGGTAAGAATAAAGAAAAAGAAAGAAAGGAAGAAAGACAGAAAGAAAAAAGGAAAAAAGAAGAAAGAAAGAGTGGAAAGAAATAAAGAAGAACTATCACGAAAACAAAGTTGATTATTTATGCTGGGAGCGACAACAAAATATAAAAACAAAAACGAGAAGTCTCATCAAATGATGATGGTGACGATGTCGAGAGAATAACAATCAACATAAAAAAGCCCCGATGAAGGGCGGAAGAGAATGGATGAGGAGGAGAAGGAAAAAAAACAAACAAAAAAAACAAAAACAAAAAAACAAAAAACAAAAACGGAGGAGGAAGAGAAGCAAGGGGCGTCTAAGAAAGCGTATTTTCAATTATTTGCTCTCAGCTAATTCAGAGGACTGAAGAATATTAGTAAGTGGCGTGGTGCGAGGCGTTGCGATAGAGTGCCAGGCACGGGATTCGGTCTGTCTATGTCCTGCGTGGAAGGTGGTAGTGGAAGCGACACCTCTGCTCATAGACGTTGGCTGTAATAGATATATCGGAAAGTAATAGCAAATTGCACAATTTGCAAAACAACACCGAATAAGAGACAGAAATAGTGTTTTATAGCATCAATCATGACTTGCCAAACAGACTGCAATTCAGGGTTAGATCAGGCTCTTGAAGTTCAAGAGGCCTGAAGTATTAAAGTAAAAAAAAAATGTTCTGTTTTAGGGAAGCGCATAAATAAGGAATGAGACTATATTTGAGTAACGATAGCCACCAGGATTCTATGTGAGCCATAGGCTGTCAGACGGACTTGATTCTTCTTTCATGTGCCGTGTCCCTTCAGGATGTGGGCGATATATCTTACTCTACATCTTTTTGTTCTTTGTAGCTCTTAATAAGTTTTGTCATTTTATTTCTTTCAAACCCTGTTCTACCATCCATTTGCTCAAACACATCAAGTTTGTTACGCGCTGCTTTTCTTCAATCCGTCCTGTGAGTATCAGATTTTCCAAGCCCTCCTTCATTACGTGCTCCAGATATTTCAATGGCCTTTTCCTGATGCTAAATATAAGTTTCCTTTCTGTTTCCATTTTCTGGAAATATATTCAGTCCATGGTAATCTCTGAATCTTTCCGTAGAACCACATTTGTTACTTCAAGCCTATTCTTCATCTATGAGGGGGACTGTCGAGCATTCACTGCCATATAACAGTGATATTACATAACACATCCCTCAATAAGTCCCGAGTCTGACATATACATGGCACTACTAATAAAAATCTATATGATTTTTATGATGTACCAACCTTCAAATGAAACGTGACAAAATTTGGGCCCAGTCGGATTATTAGTTTACCAATTACAGTTATCTAAGTGAAGCTACTGTTGCAAATTTTCGTGTGTTGATAAAGCATTGCTTTCTGATTGGAAGAACACTTTTCAAGCAAAGCAATGGCTTGATAAGTGTTATTTGAACTCTGCTCCATCAAAAAAACAAAAACAAAAAAAAACAACGGTTAACAGATGGTATGCTGACTTTATACCTGGTCGTACCGACACAAACGATTCTGACTCTTCAGGTCGACCAAATTCGGCAGTTGTTCAAAAAAAAAAAAAAAAAGAAACTCGTTTAAGCCAATCATAAACTGAAGTTGCGTGAGATAGCAGAGGAGTTGAACATATCAGAAGGAAGTGTATTCACCAGTTGTTTGCAACTGTTTCAACGCAACAAGAAGGATTGCGTAAATATATGAGAATGGATGCAACATAGATCCGCCATTTTACTCCGGAGTCAAATCGGCAGTCAGCTGAGTAGACAGCAGCAAATGAAAGCCGTCCAAAGCGAATAAAGATGTAAATCTCATCAGGCAAGGTTTTGGCCTCCGTATTTTGGAATGCGCAAGGTATTTTGTTCAATAATTACCTTGAGAAAGGAAGAACCATCAACAGCGAATATTATATAGCATTATTGGTGCATTTGAAGGAAAAAATCGCCAAAAAACGGCCACAAATGAAGAAGAAAAAAGTGATCTTTTACCAAGACAACACACCGTGTCACAAATCGATCGCAACCATGGCAAATCTACATGAATTGCACTTCGAATTGCTTTCGCATCCACCCTATTCTCCAGATCTGGCCCCCAGCGACTATTGGATTGTTTGCAGACCTCAAAAGAATGCTCCAGCGAAACAAATTTGTCTCAAGTGAAGAAGTGATATCGGAAACCGAGGCGTATTTTGAGGCCAAAGACAAATCGTTCTACAAAAAGGCTCCGAATTGTTAGAGAATAGTTGGAATCAATGTATCACCCTAGAAGGAGACTATGTCGATGAATAAAGTCAAATTTTACCTAAAAGTTGTTGTTTTATTAGTTAGTCCGGGATTTATTGAGTGATATCTTAACAATCCGGTACTCTTTTTTTGTATCTAACTAAGTTTTTATATCCCTTTATATTCTGCCTAGCTTTTTAGAATGCATTTTTAATTATCTCAGTGTGTCATCGAATCTCAGTGTCACACCCTTCGTCCTCTTTAAGAACACTTCCCAGATATTTAAATTGTATTTGTTTGATTTTGGCATACCCAATTTTTCTTTTGGATTATCCTTTTGCTGACAACCATGAATTCTGTTTTGTAGTTTATATTCAGTCTTTCCTACTCAATTTTTAAATTAAATTAAATAATACTTTTATTTAGATATTTAGTAAGAAAAGAAATGTAACGTATTTCGTACTTTAGGCTATTTCCGCTTTGTTATAATGTTTTTCTCTAAAATTGTTCATGATAAACATCGTTTTCTTATCGTCTATGTGTTTTCCCTCTTCAGGACGCAGGCGATCATAGCTCCCCACAATTTCCTGTCCTTTGTAGTTTAATAAATTTTGTATTTTCGTTATTTTTCTTAAACCATACTCCGCCATTAATTTACTTAATCTTGTTAGGTACGTAATGCGTTGATTTCCTCTGTCGCTCTTGCCTTCAATCCGCCTTGTGAGTATCATATTTCTCAGGCCGTCTTTCCTCATTTTGTTCCATAGACATTAAAAGTGTCTCTTCCTGATGTTTCCTGTTTGTTTCCGTTTTTTAAACTTCATTGTTGCTCGCATGCACAGATGGACTGATATTATGTAAAAGTTCATCTCTTTTTTTGGTTTCAAGTGGAATTCGAACTCACCTCTGCGTTGTGATGCAATCGATATCGAAGTCGGTGGGCCGAGTTCGAATTCCAGTTGAATTCCCTACATTCACATTAGCACAAATACCCTTGGGAAAGGAAGTAATTCGTCGTTCTCCCTCGGGTTTTCTCTTATTAAAATACTTATCTTTTGGGAGGTATCTTTCGCTTTCTCATCGTATCTTCGGATCCCGGGGCCGCATTTTCCGTCCTCTGTTAAGAGACTTTTCAGATTTTAAATTGTTGCACTTGTTTGATTTTGGCATCATCAAATTGTAAGCTTGTTGGACGGTTCCTTTTGCTAACAATCATGCATTCTGTTTTCTTAAAATTGATGTTTAGTCCTTTTTTTCTTGCTTTCCATCACTAACTTCTGTATGAATTCTTGTCGTTTCCTTCCTATGTCTGCTATCAACACTATGCCCCATCTTCCTAAAGAATTAAAATAACATCTGTGCATATTGATCAATCATTTTATTTATATTAGTTATTAGCTGTGATTAATAACCAACTTGATCTATCTTTTAAAGGTTTGATTCTTACTGAGTCCACTTCCATGTGCCATGTCCCTTTTAAATAATGGCTCTTCACAACTTTTTTCTGTCCTTTCAGCTCCTTCAATATCACCTGTGAGTATCGCTTTCTTCCAACCGTCTTTCCTCAGTATGTGTCATTGAAGTTTCAACTGTCTCTATCAGATTCTAATTACAAGCGACATTCCCTATTATGTTCAGACCATTGCATTCTCAGTACCCTTCTGTAGAGCCACATCATTGTTTACTGTATAAACAATGAAGCCTCAAGTATATCCAACATCAACTGAGCAATCCTTTGATGCTCTCTCCTTATTTAACTACACAGCTTGGTCAACTCGTGTCGTGTGGTTTTCCCAAACGGTGCCGCACGTTGGAATCGTTTGCCCCATGTAGATATTAGGGAGTCGCCTCACTGATGAACTGAAATTTGAACCCTAGATCTCGTGGTCGGAATACTAACATTCTAACCACATCTAACATCTAACATCGATATAAAATAGTAGTTGATAGACTGATGGGTAAAGGTTACCTGTGCAAAAACTGAGATGGTTGATGCAAGTTAAAATTCCAGCCTAGTCTGCGTTACGTTTCAGTTTTGCACTGTAAGCTTGGGAAAGACATCACTTCTTCATTTGGTTAATTAACAAAGTAATATAGGTTCTTTATCTAAGTCTGAGAGAAGAAAAACTGAAATCTAAACAAGGGAGAAAGTAACGGGAAACCATATCAATATTTTTCTCAAGAAGGCATGGCGATTTCCAGATAATGAAGAAAAGGAGATCGTCTACGTTTTGAAAGGACAGGGAATTAAAAAGAAAAAAAAGTCTTCGTAGATTAAAGTCTTGGTAGATTAAAGGTTCTTCCAGAAGCAGTATCAGAATTGTTGAGGGTGATAATTATATCTCAATGTTGTTAATTACTCGTTTCCGTAAACCAACTGATATAATCTCTACAGACAAGAATCGCTCTAAAATTGGAGTTATAAATAAAAAAAGAAAAAAAAACAAAAACAAAATGGAACTTATATAATAGCATTATTGCTTGTTTGTTCCTGAAAATGAAAGGCAATGCTTCTTACGCCTTATTACACATGAAACTAAACGAAGGGGAATATGAAACTTCACTTAATCTACCAGAATCAGCATTCTTGCTAACCAATTTACATTCTCTGTAACGTTTAAGTATTTTAATAGAAGAAAAAAACAACTTCCAAAAATGTTTTCTAGAATGTTTTATTTTGCAGTCCTAAATACTTTAAACCTGGTATTAAAGTACATTTCAGATGCTATAATAAAATGCGATTATTTGTGTTTATTTTAGTAAAGAGAACGGCGTAGAATCCATAATCTTTTTCTTGTTCTTTTTTTTTTGTCCTCGCGTAAATACGTGATTGTATGCATCAACTTGTAATCCAAAAAGCGTTTGCAAAAACATACTTTGATAGGTAAGTGATGACAAGCCGACCTGACATGTTGTAGGTTCAAATTCATATTTACACAATTTCTAAGACTTTCATAAAAATCAAAGAAAACCATTAACATAGATCGAAAGAAAGGCTTTCGATTTGGGGCTTACATGTAATTAAAACATTACTGTATTTAATGACTGAAAATCATCTTGATGTTTCCCTATTCATATCCCTGTCTCACACATGTAAACTGACTGTAATCATTATTCTTATTATCATTCGAAGCTCCAAATCACTTCAAAAGAAGTGATACTCATCGCCATCCTCTTCATCCAATGAATCATTAGTAATAAGGGTCATTGTCAGATCTTCTTCCCATTATTTTATTTTATCAGAACGTGCAAAATTTCTGAGGGACGTAGTTAGTAGTTACAGTAATGGGCCTGAAAAACTGTTTTTACTTAAATTCTAAAGACTTGTTCCTTTCAATGATTTTCTGACCCTCTTATATTAAGACGCCTAGTTTATTTCATATTAAGAAAACTTACGACCACTTGTATTATGCACGGTTCATTTGCATAGAATAGCAAAGAAAATATATGAAAATGATAATTTTAAAAAGGATAACCTCATATCGATGCGATCATCAAGTGAAATGAGGTGAAGAATATTCCATCAATAAATGATTTTTGTTGATTTCAGGTATTTATATATACGATAATAGGGGAAACAGTCGGCATCTAATAAAACTAATTCCAAATTTTAACAACTGGAAGAAACTTTTACGAATCGCACTAGCATGGTATATAACATTTTAAAACATTTTCAATTCATGCGTTTGATGGTTGAAACCAAAGAGTGAAATAATACAATTCCTGAATAACGCAGTATCCTCAGAGTGTGGGGACACTAATGCTTTATGAAACAATTTCATTAAAAGCTTAGCCTGCTTAGCCTGCATTTAAACTAAAGTCGAATGTGATAAATAATATTTTCTTGCATTTAATAATATCTAAAAAATAGAGGCAAAAAACAAGAATATTCTTCTATATGTTATCTATTTTCCAGAAATGGTTTATATCAACAGCTTCCTGAAATTTCTGACTTTTTTGTCCTTGTTCGGCAATCCTTTTAGACAAACTCATCAAGTAGCTTAATCTCAGGTTCCCCTTAATTATTTTGCCACCTCGTATATCTTGTAAGTGTTAAATTCTCTAGTCTTTCTTTCCTCAATATATGTGCTAGAAGTTTCAGCGGTTTCTTTCTGATTGGTAGAGTTAGTTTTTTGGAAATCCCATTTCCTTTCACACTTCTCCGTTAATGATATGTTCTGTCCATGGTATTCTGGGCATTCGTCGATAGGATCACCTCTCTGTAGCTCCAAGTCTTTTCTTTCTACGAGGAGTTTGCCCAGCATTCACTGTTATATAACAGATTGCGTATATAACAGTTAATTTCTGTTTTCTTTGTTTATAACGACATTCATGCACGGTGCCAAACCCGTCCCGAAGTATCTAAACTGTCATCTGTTTGCAATCATTTTGAGTTAGTAACGTCTGAGGGTTTTGGCAAATATAATCCGTTTATGAACTATATGAAATAACAGAAACCACATCATTTGAATACTTTTAGCAGCAGCAACAACTAAAATGGATAATACATGTAATTCAAATAGATAATAATATAATGAAGATGATCATTGCACAGCACATCAAATAGAAAGTTCAGAAGGAAACCTCCACCACTGGAGAGAGCTATAATAGCTACTGAACTTGAGAGATCAATTTTCTTAAAAAAAAAAAGAAGAAAAAATTCAACCGAAAACAGTATTGGCTACTCGGTCAATGAATACCAAATCTTTCCTTGTGGTGGTGGCTATTATTACCATTATCATATTCAATTTTAAAACATCTTTTTCAAGTAGAATAGTGCTTCATTATAAAATTACCTTATTTGTTTATTTTTTTTAATGGAAATATTCTAAATACGAGTGGGGTCATGCCGTCAAAAAATGACGGTATTGTGGGGACCAACCTATAAATGGATTCGTCCACACCTTTATAATATGCCTACCAACATTGAGTGGGAGTCACTGCGTAGCAGACTTGCTTCTGCTACTGTTGACACTGTCAGCTCTCTGCCTTCAGGTAGAGGGCGCTCTCTGCTTCCGAGCAGAGAGCACTAACCCAGTCGTGGTTCCACCGAAGGGTAGAACCACGACTGGGCAAAAATAGACAGAGATTTTTTGGCCCGGCTATATGGCCGGGAATACCCACTATAAAATGACCATGTGTCACATCCAGCCTTGCGTGGGAAGGCTAGTAAATACAACTGTTGACACAGCACTCTGCCTTCGGTAGAGGGCGCTCTCTGCTTCCGAGCAGAGAGCACAAACCCAGTCGTAGTTCCGCCGAAGGGTAGAACCACGACTGGGCAAAAATAGACAGACATATTTTTGGCCCGGCTATATGGCCGGGAATTCCCACTTTAAAATGACCATGTGTCACATCCGGCCTTTTGTGGGGAGGCTAGTGAATATAGTCACTGCGTAGCAGACTTGCCTCTGCTACTGTTGACACTGTCAGCACTCTGCCTTCGGTAGAGGACGCTCTCTGCTTCCGAGCAGAGAGCAAAAACCCAGTCGTGGTTCCGCCGGAGGGCAGAACCACGGCTCGGTAAAAATAGACAGACATATTTTTGGCCCGGCTATATGACCGGGAACTCCCACTTTAAAAAGACCATGTGTCACATCCGGCCTTTTGTGGGGAGGCTAGTGAATATAGTCACTGCGTAGCAGACTTGCCTCTGCTACTGTTGACACTGTCAGCACTCTCCGCCTTCGGTAGAGGGCGCTCTCTGCTTCCGAGCAGAGAGCACAAACCCAGTCGTGGTTCCGCCGAAGGGTAGAACCACGACTGGGCAAAAATAGACAGACATATTTTTGGCCCGGCTATATGGCCGGGAACTCCCACTTTAAAATGACCATGTGTCACATCCGGCCTTTTGTGGGGAGGCTAGTGAATATAGTCACTGCGTAGCAGACTTGCCTCTGCTACTGTTGACACTGTCAGCACTCTGCCTTCGGTAGAGGGCGCTCTCTGCTTCCGAGCAGAGAGCACAAACCCAGTCGTGGTTCCGCCGGAGGGCAGAACCACGGCTCGGTAAAAATAGACAGACATATTTTTGGCCCGGCTATATGGCCGGGAATTCCCACTTTAAAATGACCATGTGTCACATCCGGCCTTTTGTGGGGAGGCTAGTGAATATAGTCACTGCGTAGCAGACTTGCCTCTGCTACTGTTGACACTGTCAGCACTCTGCCTTCGGTAGAGGGCGCTCTCTGCTTCCGAGCAGAGAGCACAAACCCAGTCGTGGTTCCGCCGGAGGGCAGAACCACGACTCGGTAAAAATAGACAGACATATTTTTGGCCCGGCTATATGGCCGGGAACTCCCACTTTAAAATGACCATGTGTCACATCCGGCCTTTTGTGGGGAGGCTAGTGAATATAGTCACTGAGTAGTAGGAGACACCTAGAGGTGGTGTAATGGTTAGTAAGCTTGTCTTTCTAGAATTATTACAGTTGAGTAGTGAGTTCGATCGACACTGAGTGTACCTTACTTTCGGCCTTGTGCCACATCTAAGCTACGCTTAGTAAATCATCATCGTCGCAGTCGGCATTTGCCTCTGTTACTATAACAGTGTCAGCTCTCTGCCCGAAGGTAGAGAGCACTAACCCAGTCGTACCTCCGCCGAAGGGTAGAGTCACGACTGGCGGAAAATAGACAGATATTTTTGGACGGGCTATATGGCCCGGAAGACCCACATTAAAAAGACCTTGTGTCACATTTTGCCTTAAGTGGGGAAGTGCCTAAATACTGTCAGTAAGTAGTAGCCACAGAGTGAGTGAATGAGTGAGCCAGGACGCCTGCGAGAGAAAGTACTCTCCAGTCTACGTTTACTTTTGTTCTACGTTTTCCAAGAATATACTATTCAACCTTTTCTTTCTATGGCTCTTCGATTATAACAGAGGGCAAAATATTTATCAAGATATGCCGTCTAAAATATTGATGTACCTACTATTGAATATTTTACATTAAACATGAGAAAACAAATACAAACCGCTGAACTTGACAGTATATATATATATATATATATATATATATATATATATTTATCCTGTCAAGTTCAGGGGTCTGTATTTGTTTTTGTAGTTTTATATATATATATATATATATATATATATATATATATATATCACAACTCGACGATATAATTATTGCAAAAATTAAAATGATAAAGCACTGTTAAAGACCAAACACTGGTATTAAATTTTAATAACTCGTAGCAAAGAGAATGAACTGCGCCGACGCTGCCTTGCTATTGTCTCTTTCTTCATGAGCGTGACAGGAGATATATATATATATATATACGTGTGTGTGTGTGTGTGTGTGTGTGTGTGTGTATGTGTGTGTGTGTTTGTGTGCAAATAAATGCACAACGGTCTGTATTATACTAGAGACGATTTTATTCATAAATATATTTGATAGTTTTAAACAAATCTTCTTTTTTCATACGCGTCACTAAAACTGGTTATCGTGACATGAGTTTAATAAAAAAAGTGGGGAAACATTTTTGCTAAATTTCTCATTGCTGTGTTCCGAGCAGAAAAAGTCAAAACAAAAATAATACTAGCATTTTACGATTAAGAAAATCTGCGCAGATATAAACATAGTTTTACTTTTCAATTGGGGCAGCATGCGTAAAACGCTTATGCAATAGTTCTTATGTTATCTCTGGGAAAATTACGTCTGTTACCAAAACAAACGTTCCTCATTCTTGATCTATGTTCTTCTAGGCAAAATAGAAAAAAGACGAGCAAATATATACAATGATAATGAAAGCGACAAATTGCCTTATTAGAATCCAACTCAGTGCCTTTGCGCACTTAGTTCACAAAATTTGTTTCGTTTATTATCTGTCGATATGTACAAACAGAAATTAAAATTGCAACACCCTTAAGGGTGACGCCGATTTTGAACTGTGTATTTTATGCTATATAATTTCAAAAATCTTCATCTTCATGTAGCAAAACTCATACCATAGCACTAACCATATTTGAGAAAGTGATCTAGACTGCAATAATGTGACATCTAAATCAGAAGATGCATTTGAATTGCAAAAACATGCCTTTTAAACGTTAAGCAACATGTTAAAAATCAGAAAAAATGTGCTAGACTGTTATCAGTCCTATTATATGGCAATTAATGTTAGACAATCTCCTCGAAAATGAAGAAAAGACTTGAGGCAACAGAAATGTACAGAAATTAGTGGGGAACACCATGCGCCAAACATGTAAGCAACGAGGAGGTTTTAAGAAGATGGAAACAAAAGTAGGGGTGTTATATACGTACCTATGAACATTAATTGATATATTCCAAGCCTCATAAATATGTTGGACATTATTGTGATGGGGATTTTATTGCTATATAGCGATTGACATGGATCAGACACAATTCTGACATTGTAGGACTTCGGGCGGAGAGTAACCCAGACGGGGCTCCGCCGAAGGGTAAAGTCTCGTCTGGGGAAAAGTAGACATTTAATTTTTGTTCGTGGTTTATGGCTCGGATTATCCACATTAAAAAGGCCTTGTGTCACATTTTGTCTCAAGAGGGGAGACAGCTAAATATCTTTATTGTTGGCTAGCAGTTCATCACTAGCAGTGATAATCTATTTCCCGTAGCTGGCGAGTATTGTATTTTGTTGATGTTATAAAAATTACTATTTCCTTTTCTAACCTCTGTTTTGGTTATTTCTATTTAGTAAACTTTTTAGGGTACAACAAGAGGTTTATACTTAAAATCAGAAAAAAGATTGTTGAAATTTTTGGGACGCATAATGAAGAAAGTGGTTTTGTAGAATTTGACACTCACTTGACATATTGAAAGCTAAAATTTGTTTTCATGGAAAATAAGCCCCTCTATATTTTAAACTTTGAGATTTTTTTCTGCCTAATTTTAAATTTTAAGCTTTTCATGTTTACTTGGTTTTCTTTAATAATTTTTTTTATTTTAGCAGAAATATCTTGACTGGACTTTTACTAAGTTAAAACTTAGTAATCCACCACCATGTTTTTTGTTTTTTTTTTTGTTATCAATTGGAGTAGATAGATCTATCTATCGCCCGGTTCACAAAACACCCACGTCTATTGAGCAGGTTAAGAGGCTCATCCCTTGTTCCCTGTTTAGGATGTGGTTTCCGGCTTTCTCTTTTCCAATCTTCTCACTTTGTTTTTTTTATCAATTGGAGTAGATAGATCTATCTATCGCCCGGTTCACACTCCACCCACGTCTATTGAACAGGTTAAGAGGCTCATCCCTTGTTCCCTGTTTAGGATGTGGTTTCCGGCTTTCTCTTTTCAATCTTTTCACTATTACATAGCCCCCTGCACATCAGTGGCGTTACCTCCTTGCTCGGGGTGATACGATTAAAAAAAAAAAGAAGAAAATATGGATTGTAGCTCCTGTTTCTATTCTAACAGTTTCTTTTCTTGCATTTTCTGATTGTGGAACTCCCTTCAGTATACTTGCTTCCCTGATAGCTACAATCTCCACAAGTTTAAATGCAACGTCAATTGCCATTTCTTATCTTTTTCACTCCAATTCTTTCCCCGACAGCCTCTATATATTGTTGTTCTCCCTTTTTGCTGTATTCTCACGTAACTCTCTTCACACTAGTATTTAATTCCTTCTCTTATCCATTTGCTACATCTTTCATCTTTTTTTACATATCTGCTGGATATGTACTCATCAGATATTTTAAAGCTCTTGGTAAATTTCCCATTCCTTTCTTCCTGTTTGAAAGTTTTATTTACCATCATGTGACTTGCTTTATTTCTTGCCATTATAAGTTGTCTCTCCTTCATTAGTTCTAGAATTTTACTTGTCAATTTCAGAATTTTGTCTTCTCTTTCTTTTCTAGCAAATAAGTTTGTTGTCAAAATATTTGTGATTTAGTAAGAAAAATAAAGGGCAAAAAAAAAAACAAAAAAAAAAGAAAATCGTACGCATTAAATACAAAAGATTATACGTACTTAAATCTGATACAGATGGTCGTGTAACTGCTGCACCAATTTCTCAGCACCTATTTTTCGACAATAAGCAAGATGGCTAAACAAATACTGAGATTGTTTACACTTTTCCCCAGACTTAGAATCAAAATTGTTAAAAACAAACACATTGTTAATTTAGTTGCAAAAGTTAGTTTTATAGCTAACTTATTCGTAATAAGTGTTTCATCTTGTAACTGTTACTATTTCATTAAAGAATATATACATTAATTAATTTAGTATAATGATTTAATTTCACTTAAGAATTAAGATAGATCTATTAATTGTCAATGAGTTAATCATTGTCAAGAGTAAAATATTTAGACTAATTGATTATAAGAGTACGAAAATCTATATATCTGCGTAGTTAGAAGGGACTTTATAAAAATCTAATTACTTTCCTATATTTTTAGTATTTATTTCGTAGAATATATGTCATTTTTTTTTATGTTTAATTTCTAATATCGAGTTTATTTTAATTTATTAAAACAATTTACAGAACAAAATGATACGAATGCGAATAAGATTATACATCAATCAGCTAAGTGACACAGGATCAACGCTTAGGCGATCATTACTGAGCAGAAGATTTACCCGCAGTAGTTTGTCATTACTTTCTGCAGTAGACTGGGTGCCAACCCAAAATATAGAACCTAATTTATTCTGTTATTTAACACACACACACACACACACACACACACACACACATATATATATATATATATATATATATATATATATAATATATATATATATATTTAAACAATATATATATATATATATTTAAATATATATATATATATATATATATATATATATATATATATATATATATATTTAAACAATATATATTAAAATGATCCCATAAGGATTGATAGTATTAAGCTTACTTTATTAATTTCAATTGTAAAATTTTGTACCAGTAATAATTTCTTTATCTATATATATACTTATATATATATATTGTTTAAATATATATATATATATATATATATATATATATATATATATATATATATATATATATATATATATATATATATATATATATATATATATATATATAATACAAAATATATATAAGTATATATATAGATAAAGAAATTATTACTGGTACAAAATTTTACAATTGAAATTAATAAAGTAAGCTTAATACTTGCAGGCATTTGTAGATGTTAACAAAAGATGGAATAAAAAATAAGTAACACAAAACGACCGACCGGTTTCAATCCTGTACTTCATAAGGGTACTACTGGGACTTATTTTAATTCAATATTCACATTTTAAAATGTAAAAGATGAAAATGAATCATGGCAGATGATAAGAAGCAGAAAAAATATTGGGAAAGGCACAGACAGGCACTATATGGTGACGATATGGAGTCCAAGTATGCATTCTTTTTGTTTACAAAGAGACGGGGTCCTGGCTTTTATGTATATTGACTCCAGTGCCTGCAGATGAAATGCAGAGTGTGAACCTGACAACACAGCGAACTGGTCCACACTGAAGCCATTCACACAATTTCTGCTACTTACGAGGTGCTCAGCATTGGCTGACTCGTTCACGATTTGACCCGCTGGAACATCCGCATTGAGAATTCTTTGCAGCACATGTTGTTTTAATCTGCTATCTAATCTTTGTGACGTCCTTCCTATGTTGTCGTTACCACAACTCCAAATGAATTTATAAATAACAGACGAAATATGGCGAGGAGGAAGAACATCTTTTTTTTTTATAGACGGGAAAGCAGAAGAAGTGCCAAGATAGACTCTAACTTGAGCAAGAAAATAATAAGGAGTAACTGTTCTAGAAATTTGCTTAGCCAATTGTTCACTACGCGAACCCACATAAGGCAGCCTTAAGTACACTGAACATTTTTTCACACTATGCGGCTTAACCTTGAAAAAATTATTTATATTACCCTGTATCACACCGTTAACCACATATGTCTAAGGAGTAGTATAAGCAAAAAGGTTAACAATCACCTGTAGTAATTTGTTTTTTGAAAGAATGCTCTATACTTAGTAGTGCGATATTTATGGTAATGTTTTTATTATAAGTGTTTGTAATAAAATAATACTTTACTGCAACACAAGAGCTGTCGTTTTTTGGTACTACTTTATTAGCACCTTATCAGGCAAGGAAATATTTTTCTAATAGTAATCATTATATATATAAATTTAAAAACAACATTGTTGTTAACATATTCAGCGAATTAAGAGGATGGAATTCAAAGAGTGGGGTTGGTTAACCAATAAAATGTAAGGTAATGATGGATAGGGCAAATGTGTTAATATGATAGGGTAGTGTAGAGAATGAAGATGTCGTGGCAAGCTAGATGTTTGGGGTCAGTTATGAAACATTTGAATGTATACATTTTGTATTATGTCATGCCAGTAATGGTGCCGAATGTGTTCATGAAGCAATTACAGATTTAGTTTTTAAGTTATTATCACTTAAATTAGTGGAATAGTTTCATGCATTCATGATGATTATCCATTCATGGCCATCATGAATGCAAAACGATCCGTACGATTCCACAATAATAAACAATCGAAAAAACAAATCTGAGGATCTATTTGACATCACCATGGGATCTCAAGACTCTTCTGTGTCCTCACACTTCGTTGGTATATTCATTTGGCACAACCTTACGGCATATAATGATATCAATATTGAGGACATAATAATATTAATATTGAGGACATAAGATTGTACAGGGGGGATACTTTTATGATTATAAAAAAATCTAATAATGTGAAAGCTCATAGAATTGGCTAATAGAATTACATAGGGAGTTGAAAAACCTAAAATCTTAAGGCTACTATTAAAACCAATCTAAAAAAGTAGTCTTCCTAGATGTAACACTTGTACTATTTAATAAAACATACCGTACTTAAAAACTCTCACGAACTCTACATACATCCACCCTACAGTTAATCACTTCTATCAAATTATCAAACACATACCCACCTCTGTTGAAAAAACAATTTGTAACAACTCCTCCAGTGAGTATATATTTTATAAACACAACAAATTTTGTGACACTCCCCCTATAATAGTGACTAAAATATCCTGACATTAAATACAAAAGACTCAATAATAATAATAACAGTAATAAAAGAAATAGAAAAATCATTTAGTACACACTTCCATTTAACCAAATGATTAGTACTAGAACTTGTAAATTTTTACATGAGCTATGTTTTCTATGTTTACAGGAAAAATATTAAATTATTAAATTCTGTAAATTTCTAAATTCTTATGAAATAAACGTAACGACTAATTCTCGTAAACGCAGGGCAAACTGGAGACTGGATTTTTGTATATAGAAATACTTAAAGAAGGATATGCAATATTGCATTTTTATTAAATAACTATTTATTTTAATCATTTATTTGTTTTTAAAATAGTATCTTGTATGTTATATAATAAACCTTTAAAAAAAAAACGAAAAAACAAAACAAAACAAACAAACAAACAAAAAACAAACAAAACAAAAAAGCAATGAGAATTCATTGTACTAAGCTACGCGCCCTAGTAAAACCAAATGTACACTACACCTTCTCATCTGTTTGCACCACTCCTTCAAAACAGGTATTATCGGTAAATGTAATGGCAATTTCAAAGGGTGTGACAGACGAACGGACTAATGGAAGTCATAGATTTTTATATGTAAATTACGTTATTCAAAATGTGGAGAAATATTAGCTTGATTAAATATATCAATTAAGATCAAAGAAGAATTTCTTCCTTTTTCCTTTTCAAGTACAACGGGACTTTCTTTCCAATCTAGAAAATACACATCACCTTACAAAAGGTAAAACAATATGAAATTTGGATTTCTATTTTTGTTATTTTTTAATAATGAACATGAAAGAAAACTACGATAAAGAAAGCCTGAGAAGTATTTTCAGTTCTTGATTCGTCATCCATAGTTCGTCATCAACAAATTGGTTGCAGACAAACTGCTTTTTCATGTTACCTAGAGAGTACTAGACATTCTAAAAACATTATAAAGCTTACAGCAATTGTATAACAATGCTGACGTTGGCACTGGGGGAGTTTAAGAGAATTAGCATTGTATGTAGACCGGGGCGATTACTCACTCTTTTGGAGAAGCATCCGCCCGGAGCATCAATATTTCAACCAATCCTTTTATTCAGTAAATTTCATCCATCTTTTAATTTAGGCCGCGTGTATTCTAGGATAGCTCGTTTCATTACTATTTCACCCAAAGTATTTAATTAGTACTTGTAAAATTTTCAATCACACTTTTTATTCTAACCCCTATTGGTCTTTAAAACTCAAGCGTATGCAAGTAGAGTGGGCAATCATCATAGAATTTCGAAAATATTAATAACATTATGGCATTTATCATATGATGTTTTTTCTTAATTTCCACTCAACTCGGGGGTGAAAATCTATGGGAAAGGGGTTCGGAGTCAGTGTTCAATCCTGTCCTGTTCTTTTCAGTAAATAGTTACTTAGTTAACTATGGGTTTTCTGAAAGCATTTTTGTATTTTTTTAATCCGTTACATGATTGCTAAGGACTGAAATTACTATTTCAAGAGAAAACTGAAAGAGTTTCTTGTCCGTAGCTAGGTTCACCTGGTGGGGTTTGAACTTACTAAAGTATTCATAGTGTTTAAGTGTAATTAGAATCAATCCTCTAGAAGTCAAGTTTTAAAATTAATGGCGCTTACGTTCTTGGTGTCTTGACGTTATACTGAATAGGAAAATATTTGCTTCAATTCGAAGTTATACGGTGTTCAGTCCTTTTTATTATAATTTATTCTCTTCTTTTCTATCCTGTTCTTTTTGTACTTCCTTACTTTGAAGATTTGATTTATTTTTACTTTATATCAACTTCTTTTAAGTAATTTTTTCTTTCTTCTCTTTTTTTCCGTTTTTGTTTAGTTAACCTCACTTCCTTGGCACATTTCGTATTCTCTCCACTGTTTACTATCATTTTTTTTGCTAACTTTTCTAAATAATTTGTTTAAACATTTTTTTATACTCGTTCGACTACTAAGCAGTAAATGAAAGCTCGAGTAAACCAGTTCATATATCTCCAATTTTTGTTAAAATAATAACCGTTTTAAAATGTTATTGTTGGCTGTGGTACAACTTTTTGGAACCGGTGTCGTTTTGTGTTTCTTATTTTTTATTCCATCTTTTGTTAACATCTACAAACGCCTGTAAGTATGAAGCTTACTTTATTAATTTCAATTGTAAAATTTTGTACCAGTAATAATTTGTTTTTATATATATATATCATTGTCTATTATGCGCTAGTATTTTTTTGCGGGTGATACCAAACAGATTTAATTGTCGTTTCTTGAACTTCATTTAAATTTTGAAATGACGCTACACAATTACAAACAAAAACTATATGAAATCACAGAAACCACATTACTTGAATACTTTCAGCAGCAGTAGCAACAACTAAAATAGATGATACATATAATTTGAAGAGAAAATTATGACATAATCAACATGATAACATTTCACACCACATCAAATAGAAGATCTGGATGGAAACCTCCATCAATACTGGAAAGAGCTAACACATCACTCAATAAATCCCGGGCCTAACTAATAAAACAACAACTTTTAGGTAAAATTCAACTTTATTCATCAACATAGTCTCCTTCCAATGATTCTCTAACAATTCAATGCCTTTTTTGTTTAACGATTGGTCTTTGACCTCAATACATGCCTCAGTTTCTGATATCACTCATTCATTGGAGCCAAATCTCTTTTCCTAGTGCATTCTTTTGAGGTCTGCAAACAGCCAGTAGTCGCTGGGAGCGTGGTTTGAAGAATAGGGTGGATGCGAAAGCAATTCAAAGTGAAATTCATGTAATATGCCATCGTTGCGATCGAGTTGTGACACGGTGTGTTGTTTTGATGAAAAATCAAATTTTTCTTCTTTATTTGTGGCCGTTTTTTGGCGATTTCTTCCTTCAAACTCACCAATAATGCTATTGATGATTCTTCATTTCTCAAGGTAATTGATGAACAAAGTACCTTGTGTATCCCAAAATACGGAGGCCAAAACCTTGCCTGCTGATGTTTGTGTCTTTGGTCATTTTGAACGGCTTTCAACTGCTACTGTCCACTCACCTGAATACCGATTTGATTCCGGTGTAAAGTGGTAGATCCATGTTTTATCTATTGTCACATATTAATGCTAAAACTCCTTCTTGTTGCGTTGAAACAGTTGCAAACAACGCTCTGAATCGAAGACGCGTTGTCGTTTTTGATCGACTGTGAGCAAACGCGACACCCACTTTGCACACAGCATTCTTATTGACAAACATTCATGTAAAATAGTAAATACATTGCCTTCTGATATGTTCAACTCCTCTCCTATCTCCCGCAACTTCAATTTATGAACGGCCAAAATGAGTTTGTGGAACTTTTTGTATTTTCCTGAACAACTTCCTATTTTGGAAGACCTCAGTATACCACCTCTTAACCGTTGTTTTCGACGGAGCAGAGTTTGAATAATACTAATCAAGCTATTGCTGTGCTTGAACAGTATTTTTTCTATCAGAAAGCAATGCTTTATCGACACACGAAATTCAGATTTTTCCATTCTTTTGAAAATTTGCAACAGTAGCTTCACTTAAATAACTGTAATTTGTAAACTTATAATCCGATTGGGCCCAAATTTTGTCACGTGCCATTTGAAGGTTAGTACTTCATAAAAAATCACATAGAGTTTTTATTAGTGGTGTCATCTCTATGTCAGGCCTAAGACTTATTGAGTGATGTGATGTGTTATAACAGCTACTGAACTTGAGAGACCCACTTTTAAAAAAAATATTTTGAACGAAAGATTTTACAATTTCAACCAAAAACAGTATTGAAGACGATATCTAATCCTATAAGAATTGCTTTTTACTGATGTTAACAACACAGAAGAATTTCGTTAGAAAAAAGAAAAAAGTAATGTTTGTTTGTGAGGCTTAACGACCTATCAATCCTTATGGGATCATTTTAAGGTCATAACCAATGATTTTTGGGTAAGGTTATTTTATTTTTACAACATTTTTCTTTTTCACGATTCACTGGGATTTGTTTTTAAGAGCAGGGTCCCCAAGTCCTACCCTTGTTATTTAACCCATAACTGGAGGGAATGGACGGATTAATACCTTTCCCAAGGGTACCAGTGCTTAAGTGAATGCAGGGTATTCAACTGGAATTCGAACTCGGCTCACCGATTTCTCTTTCCGAGCCGATATCCACTGCACCACAACGCACATCCGTCACTATACGCTTACAGCACCTGGTATGCCTAAGCGGTCACCCATCTAAGTACTGACCAGGCTCAAAAAAAGTACTGAACTGATATGTAATTAGTGGCTGGCCTCCCTTTTGTAAGTTTCAAAAATTTATGAAACTGATCAGTCTTTGATTGTGATAAGATTTGATCTAAGCACTTTCCTTTGTGTTTTCTTTTTCATTTAGCTTTTAATGGATACATGCACAAATCAGAGCGGACTAATGACACTGTTCCGCTTGTATTGACGTTAGTATTAACCCTTTGATTTTGTTTTGAATTTAACCTCTTGTGTTCCAAAAGCTTGAGTGTGGAAAAGAAGGCAAGAATAGATTCGAACTCCACTACTATAAATGAAAAGTTATTCCGTTTAATTTAGTAAACCATTATACTTATACTCAAGAATCATTCCTAAATAGTAGCGTAGTATGAAAATGGAGATGCTGCTTGAGTTTTCCCTCCTCCTCCTCCTCAGAAAAAATCTTGGCTCGTAAGTGCTCCCACTTTCAGAGTTCCACAATCGCCATTGTATGTAATATCAAACCACTTATATGACAATCAACGCTGAACAATTTCCTTACATGTGAAGAGGATACTTGAGATAATAGAGATATTGTTCAACAGAAGGATGCTGAAAATTCCACAGATGGAATATGTGAGCAACGAATAAGTTTTAAATAAAATAAGAACTAAAATGAAATTTCAATCCTAATCTTTTCTTCCCATGACAGATAGTGCAAATATCACTTAGAAACCGGAAAATGCATTGGAATTGCGAAAGATGCCTTTCAAATGCTAAACAAAATATTAAGATACAGGAAAATTTCGTTAGAAACAAAGAAAAGGGAGGTGATTGTCAGTCCTCATATAGCAGTGAATTCTGCGTAACTTCCCCACTGATTAAAAGGTTTGGGTTAGCAGAGATGTGATTCACAGAAGGATGCTGAGAATAAAATAAACGGAACATGTGAACAATAAGGAGTTATTAAGAAAATATTTGACTCAAAATCAGAGACATTTAAAATTTCTGATACACATAATGAGATAGGCGGGACTGAAGAATTAGACACACTCAGGATATACTGAAGGCATGAGTGGCAGAGAGAAACATTTCGTACAAGTGATAAGAAGATGTGGAGAGTCATGATCAAACACAATCTGTAGTTGCATAGGAGATTAAAAAAAGAAAAAAGATATTAGTTTTAATCTTGTTGCAAAAACACCCAGATCTACAATGTTAGACACATTTTCCAATTTGAAACCTAGTTAACAGTTTGAAAATATATTGCACGATTAACAACTAATTTGAGTCAAAGAGTGTGTATAGAACTTTTTCTATGTCTGTCTCAGTTCAAATAAACTCCTTCTTCTTAATGTGCCATGTCTCTTTAGGACATAGGCGATCATAGATTTCCAATTTCCTCTGTCTCTTGTTGCTCTTAATATTTTCCTCTTGGGAACTCTCACAAAACCCCGCTCCGCCATTCATTTGCTTAAATATGTCTCACGCTGCTTTCCTTTCCCCTGTCTCCTCTTCTCTCTCTATCTGTTCTGCGAGTATAAGATTCTCCAGACCCTCCTTCCTTATTACGTGTCCTAGGAACCTCAGCAGTCTCTTCCTGATGCTAAGTATGAGTTTTCTTCTCGTTTGTATCCGCTTCAACACATCGTCGTTGCTCACGTGCTCGGTCCATGGTATCCTGAGCATCCATCTGTAGAACTATATTTCTGTTGCCTTGAGCGGAGAGATCATTCAGCATTTGCTGCTATACAAAAGGATAGATATCACATAGCAGTCCACCACTCTTTTGTTTTTTCCAATGAGATTTTTCTGTTTTTCAGTGCTCTGGTTGGCTTTCAGAATGCGTCTTCGGATCTCAGTGTCACTTCTCAGGTATTTAAATTTTTTTAATTGTTTTATTTTAGTTCCTCACATCTTTAGTTGGCATATTGAGGTTGTCTTTTTGCTGATGATCATAGATTCAGTTACTCAGTTC
>JBBBDQ010000663.1:6357500-6420000 GCA_037127315.1 Ascarosepion bandense | reverse complement strand
GCGTCGGGCCCAGGATAGAGCCCAGTGGGACACCAGCATTCGTGCTGTAGGACGAAGAGGCACGCCCATTCAGGACAGCCTTCATTTGGCGGTTATTTAAGAAAGATTGGATTAGGTCAAGCAGGCGACCAGTAATACCATAACCGCGTAGTTTGCACAGGAGGCCAGAGTGCCAAACCCTGTTGAAAGCCTTGAAGATGTCCAAAGCAACCGCGTGAGCCTCGTCAGACTCATCAAGGGCCTGGAGCATGTACTCCGTCACGGTTGTTAGCAGGTCGGCCGTGGACCTGGCAAAGCGGAATCCATATTGCCTGTCAGAGAAGTGTTTGTGGGCGGTGAGATGATGAACTATTTCAGCATTGATTATAGCCTCGAATACTTTCCCGAATATCGGTAGAAGACTGATAGGGCGATAGTTGGATGGGTCCGAGGGTTCACCACAATTCTTAAATACAGGAACGACTGAAGAGAACTTCCAGCATGCAGGAAAGCAGGAAGCAGAAAGGCAGTAGTTAAATAGTTTAGAGAGGACAGGAGAAAGTTCAGGAGCGCACCTCTTAAGGACTATCACCGGGATTCCATCGTCTCCACAGGCCTTATGGGGGTCGAGTTTTGAAATTACTCGGGATACTACTGTCGGGGTAATATATACGTCGTGCAGTTTGGCCTCAGTTCTAATAGGGAAGTCGGGTGGGTGTACTCCGGACGAGTTGAATGTGGAGTTGGATGAGAATCTGTGGGCAAAGCACTCAGCTTTGTCCGCAGATGACGTGAGAACCTGAAATTCATGGATTAAAGGAGGTATTGAGGATTTCCTATTGTTGAGCACTCGTATGCAAATCCTCCAATAGTCCTTGGAGCCGAACTTGCGGTCAGCTATGCGCTGTCGCATTCTCTCAGTAAACAACCGTTTGGCGTCATTTAGGGTTCTCTTGCACTCATAGCGTGCAGGTATGAACAGGCGCCTATTGTGATCAGTTGACTGCCTCCGGAATAGACGGAAGTAATGGTTCCTGTGGGCAATGGCGGCTGAGCAGGCCGGAGAGAACCACGGAGAGGAATGAGGTTTTAAGCAATACTTCCTGGTGGGTATGAAGGCATCAATGCCAGCTTTCACCCATGACGAGACCTCAGAGGCACAGTCTATGTATAACAATTGAGGAAACAGCAATAAACTTGATACCATTTTATTACGGGCACGCTAAGAATAAATATATGACCCTGCAAATTGAGAACCTAACCAGATTTTATTTATACCTTATAGGTAAAAAAAAACCCTCACCTTTGGAAAAAAACTTTTTCCGTTAGCCCCTCCAAAAATGATCGCTTGAAGATGGAGTCATATTTAAAATATGATTCCGAAATATGGGCTACTTGTTAATCCGACAATACAATGAGACCAGTTACGTTACCAGAATTTTTGTCCTTGTGTGTTCGGCTCAAATTTTAGAGAACATTTATGGCTTGAAATTGTAATCCGCCATTAAACATTTAGACCAATGTAAATTTGTATCAAGAATTTATTCGAGAAAAATATAGTTTGGTTTGAAATAAATGCGGTTAGTCCATTCGACAAGTAAATATATAAATCTTGTAATTCTAAAAGAGTATAAGTATTTTGTGATTGTTGCTTTTTAATTCCACTGCAAGCAAAGTAAGAAAGCTACTTAGACGCAAGTGGTTTTCAATAGGGAAGCAAGGGACCAGAATAGAGTTCCACAAGCGAAAGAGACTGTTAGTATAGAACTTACGGTTATATATATCATTTTCAAATGATGAAACCAAATTGACAATCTAGTAGAGCGTTTAATTTCACAAGGTCAAAGTGCAAAGGAGGAAAGGCCATCAGAATAATTTCCATGAAAATATTTATAGAAATGGCAAAGAGTAGTTAATTGACTGTAGCCGCGATGCCAAGTTAGGTGCGATAATATTTCTGATTAATCTTTGGATTTTATCAAGAATCTTTAAATACATAGCAGAAACACGAGACCTTATGTGACAACAATATTCAATGAAAAGACGAATGGTAGACTTATAAATATATAAAATAGTTTCTTGATAGAAAAAATGTTTAGCTCGACGAAGTAAACCAACTTTCATAGCAGCAGTCCAATCAATTTTCCTCGGTGACTTAATTACAGAGACTAATTTACAGAACAAAAAGAAAAACAAAACATTACAAGGAATTATACTTGAAATTATTGAAAATAATGTACAATTTTATTTTTTGCAATTTATCACTACAAAGCAATTTTTTTATTAAATTTCCACGCAAAAAAAATTAGACCGTAAGGTTCAGCTTAATGGCTGAGATCATTTGTGTTCTTGTTACAGAGATCGGTATTCAAACCCAAATAAAAGGTAAGATTTTGAAAGTTGTTCTTCAAGCCATGGCTGCGGGGAGTCTTCTTATCTAGAGAATTCGAGTTACAATCTTCATTTCTATAAAATCAGAAAATTAACCCGAGAACACTAACCATGGGTATACAGTACGCCATTTTAATTACAATTTAATTACAATTTTCAGTGCCTAATTTTCTTACCTAAAAAATGTTTTTCACTTTTTATTAATGTTAACTCAAAGTACAAATTTTGAAGTGCTTGCATGTAAAATATTTCAAATAAAGATTTATATTTAATATTTTTTTGATATTTTCAAAATCGGGTATGCTATACCCATGGTTAGTAGTAGTGTAACTTTAAATGATGGCTAGTATTCCAGGGTTAAGCGATTAGATTAGACGATGTTCTGCAGGCTCGCCTCACAGAAAAGGTGTCTCATACTTGTGTCAGATTAACCTCAGCTTAAAAAATTATTCATTAATTGGCATTGTGTTTTTTTTTATAATGCAGTTTTTCGTCTTATATTAGTTACCTTCATTGTTAATGCAATCAGCGTTTTATTTCCGTCTCTTTTATTTTTCACCTGTATTCTTCTTCAATGTTTTTCCAACCTGCTTTCTTTGAATAGTGTTGGCTGAATACTGACACACATTTACGTACAGCCGATTCTTTTGCCAATGAAGAAAAACCGAAACAGAGGTCACCATGAACAGAAAAAAGAGCGGAAGAAGCGAAGGTCATTGGTCGAAAAAAAAAGATAGAAATAATTTATATGGCAGCTGGCCAAGTAGAACTCGGCTAATAGTTGATTTGTACCATAAAACTGGAAAGATATATATATATATATATATATATATATATATATATATATATATATATATATGGAGAGAGAGAGAGAGAAGAAAGTAAATAATAAAAAATGCCAAATATAGCCATGGAACTATCAAACATCACTTCTAGCTCGACCCTGTATTAATCTGATCGTTTTACTTGTGACGTAGTTAATTTAAAAAAAAAAATGGACGCAAGTCAAAGAAGGTGTTCTCATTAAGTAAAACGCGTTTTCATTTCCTTTCTCTCTTTCTTTTTTCTCTTACTCTCTTTCACATATTGCGTGGAACAAATGCGAAGAGATATGCCATTCCCGGCCATGAAGAAAATTAAACGCAGTTAATATGTACCAGTTCGACTCGATAAGTATAATTTTCTCATGGTAAAACTAAGCGACGAAATTGGTCAGTCAATCTTTTTTTCTTCAAACGATGTATTTTTATCTTTACTTATTGTCAACTTTTCCTCATCACTTTCTTACTTGTTTCCGTTCTCTTCTCTTTTTCTCGCCTTAACCAATCAAATTCTTCTAGGTGGCGTGTTCAGGACCTGGGGGATTATGGCTCACCAAAACTTCCTGTTTTTTGTGGTTCTTAGTAAGGTTTGTGTTTTTGCTATCGTTTCTCAAACGTTTTTGATAATCATTTACACAAACTCGTTAGTTTGAATATTCGCTTATTCTCTTTGTCACACTTGCCTTCAATATGTTCCGTGAGAGTCAAATTATCCAAGCCTTTTTCCTTATTATGTGCACTAGAAATTTCACTTGTTACTTTCTGATACTTAGTATAAGTGCCCTTTTTGCTGTAATAGTTCTTTAAACTTGCTCATGACTCACATGTTTAGTTCATAATATTCTCAGTAACATTCCCTAGAACCACATTTCTGTTGCCTTATGTCTCTTCTTAATTCCCTAGAAAATTGTCCAGTCTACACGATCTCAGAAGAGGACCGACGACAGAGAAATAGAAGAATATATTGAAAAATGAAAAAATAACTTACAAAAATAATAAACTACGAATATTCCCTACTAATATTCTTAGAGGTGCTAAACAATGTTGTACGAATATTCCCTATGAATATTGTTTTACGAATATTCTCTTTGGTGCCAAACAATGGTTTCAGTTCGAAATTAATACAAAGGTAGCAACAATAAATAGATTTGATTTTCTGTTTGAGGAAGAAATTCGTACAATTTCAAATACAAGCGTTAACGAAGTTCATATGTTTATTTTTTTCGGAAATAGGTTTTTTTCATTGTCGTGTCTTTGCAGACGTAGGCAACTGTTGCTCTCCATAGATCCCTTCTTCTTTATTTTAGGTAAACTCCCCTAATTTCTAGAAAAATATTCTGGAGCAGTTTCCCTTGCTTTCTCTGTTTTTGATTTTGCTTTCTTCAGAGTCCCCATTTTTCTAAACTGGCCAGAACCAGTTTACGGCTAAATATCAGTCTCTTTTATTCTGATATTCAAACAATAACTGGGCAGGGCGAGAAAAGATAAATTTATATGTTTTCTAAGAGTATTTGTGAGAAAGTAAACGCAATTTCTTAAGCTAGGATGCTACTCGCAGGTTCATTCACTTAATAGATTACAAGACGGGAATAAGAATTACATAAGTAGGATAATTTTAGCATATTGTTTTTTTTTTTGTTGTTGTCCAGATTTGTATAAAATAGTCAACGCTAAAATTTTTCGTTTTCATTTTTTACTTTATATTTTACCTAGCAGTATAGCCCGGCGTTGCTCGGCTCGGGTGTAATGAAAGCTTTAAAACTAATCCATAGTCCTGGAGCTTAGACTCTTTGGACGTTGGCACGAAAGACTAAAAAGCAATAGTTGTTTCCAGTTAAAGCGAAACCGTAGACTGAAAGAAAAATAAATGGATGTAAGTCAAATTTTGATTTTCTGGTATCGATATCAAATAAGTGTTTTTCGTCGTAAACTGAATTTTGAAGGCTAAATAAGTCCTCTGAGTAAATGGTATCATGGTTGAGACTAAGAACTACAATTATACCTACTTAGAGCCAAACCTGAAGCAAAAGTTAAAGTAAAAGGGCTGAAAAAAATGCAGACATACAGGCAGAAAACCAGACACACACACAAACATCTTGCCTTATATATATATATATATATATATATATATATATTATCGATTTTCTGCACTATTGTACGAACTGCAACCTTGAAACTTCTGAATATCGTTCTTATGTCTTTGTCTATGAGTGCATCAAATTAGATTAAAATCGGACCACTCCTTCTATATCCCGATTTTTTCGATTGTCGATTTTCGATATTTATCGGGAGTACCTCGACACAAAACCTAGCTAAGAACACTCACAGACGCTTATAGTACAACTGTGTAAATTTTCAAGAATATCGGTTCAGCCGTTTCGGAGTCTATAGGTAACGGACACACACACACACACAGACACACACACACACACATACACACACACAGAGACAAAGTTCCATTTATAAATAAGTTTAGATTAAATATTAAGCCAAAGAAGTAAGTTTATAAGTTGGCGTGAATTGAGCCGCAAAACTTTACACACGATTATTGTTTATTTTTTGTTTTTATCCTTTCCATTGTAGTAGATTCTGAGTCCTCTTTATCCTTTATCATTTCTGACACCATAATTCTTACGTCATACTCTATATTGTCAATAAATTCGAACCTTAGTTTAACATTGCACGAGGAAAACTTGGGGAGATTCTACCAAGTAGAATGTACTGCCAACATAGAAAATCAACCACCGAAATCTTCTTTTTTATGTGCCATGTTGTTTCAGCTCTTAGGCAATCATGGCCCTCCATATCCACCTATCCCTTGTACCACATAGCACTTTTTGTCTTGATATCTCTTTCAAACCCTGTTTTGCTATTCACTTGCTCAAGTATGTGCCGAGTTGTTTTATCCACTCTATGTCGCTTTTTTCTGTCTTGTGAGTATTAGATTCTCCAAGCCTTCTTTCCTTGTCACATATCCCAGAAACTTCAGCTGTCTCTTCCTGATGCAAAGTATAAGTTTCTTTTTCGTTTCCATATTCTCGAAAACCTCGTTGTTGCTCACATGTTCCGTTCATGGTATCCTCAGCTTCCTTCTGTAGAACCACGTTTTTGTTACTTGGAGTCTCTCCTTCATCTTTGAGGAGATTGCTCACCATAGGAGGACAGATGTCACATAACAGTTCAGTACTCTTTTTGTTTCTAACGAAATTTTCTTGTCTCTCAATACTCTGCCATGCCAAAGTTGAACACCGAGTAGGAAATAGTGAATTATAACTGTCAAAGGGCAGGTAACTTTTGATGTACTCTTCAATATTTTTCTCCTTTTAATTCTAATTTTTCTTCATTTGCTTTTTCTTATTTTGTTTTTCTTTTCTTTCTTCGTTTTTTTCCCTTTGTTTTCTTTTTTCTCTTATGCTTTCTATCATATTTTCTACGATTTCATTTGTTCCTTTCTATCTCATTCTCTTATTTTCTCTTTTAATTTTCCCTTTTCTTTCTTTGTCTTTCTTTTTCTCTTCACACTCTTTCTTCTTCACATCCGTTGGCAACATTTTCCAATAGGAAATACTCGGTGCTCTTTTTACCTTGACCCTATTTTTGTTGTTGTTTAGATTTTAAGTTTTATTTGTTGTTTCCGGGGTTCTAGTTCCTTCTTTTATCCTTGAGGCATTCAAATTCAAAATTTATTTATCCAAGCAGTCTTTCTCTCTCTCCCTTTCACGCACACACATAAACTAATATATATATATATATATATATATATATATATATATATATATATATATATATATAACGCACAGTAAATGTTCTAAGCAATAAAAAAGTACTCGATGTAAAATAACAGTGCTGAAATTTGTTCCTTACCGCTTGATGCGACTTAAAGTATCATGTATGAAACTTTAAGTATCATCGAGTACTGATGTACAGATATATAATTCTTTTTACCGCGCGCGCACACACACACACACACACACACATATATATATATATATATATATATATATATATATATATATTTGTTTCCCCCTTCTGAGATGAGGTGGTATTTACATTGTTCGGACTGTTATCCTCATCTTTATTGATATATTTACGACGTTTCGGTTTTTGTACGCTCCTGCTTTCTTCAGGTGATTAGAATTTGGAACCGAGACCTGTATTTCGATCACTGGTGTATATCAGTCTCTTCCTATGTGCATACTACTTCCGTATGTCATATAGTTATCTCCCTTTAACCCAACTCTCTAAGTTCACCACTGCCATAGTCAGGTATTGAACTCACAACTCTTTGTTCAAGTTACTGGATCCAACCAACGCTTTTTTCCACTGGGCCATGTGACCTTGAAGACTTGGATTGCAAATCCAGAGAGCGAGAGAGAGAGAGAGAGAGAGAGAGAGAGAGAGAGAGAGAGAGAGAGAGAGAATTAATATAAATATTTGTCACTTAGCTGATTCATGGTAACTTCAGCATTCCGACTCCAGTAACCCATGTGTTTATTCTTCAGGGGGTATCAGTAATTAACTGTTCATATTATCTCAACCAAAATGTCTAGACGTTATATAGTCTTAAAATTCCCACACATGTTTACTTTTCTGGGTTGTCGCTTTGTTAAATTTATCTACGGCCGGATGTATCTGTCAATCACATCCGGCGATCCATTGCCCTTCAAGCCAGTTGTCGCTTGTTTTTTTTTCGTTGCAATTTGTTGACATCATCTACAGGTGAATATATCTGTCAACCGCATCCTTGTCTCTTTGTCGACTTTAACTATGGACAGATGCACCTGTCAATTACATTCACCGTTCAAATGTATTAATATATGAATGGATCTGTACAATTTCCTCCATTCTCTTGATTTATTTAGAGCACGAAATTCCTTCTGCAGCAATGGCGTACGGTAACCGACATAGGCCTTATAAGAGATCTGAAAGATATTTGAATGTGCGCGTGAAAACATAAGTATGTATAAAAGTGTGCGGCTGAGACGATTGTTATCAATATTGAAGACATTATTCTGAACGATGATTTGTAAAGCTTTGTAGTTTCGGATGTAAGAATATAGGTCAACACCAGTCCAGCGCTAGCGAAATATTTTAAATGAGGTCTGGTGCGAATTTGATCCATCTCATATCTATATCAGTCAGTTAAGTGCCATATATGATAAACTCTTTGGGCGATCATGTCTCGAAAGAGACATGACTGACGGGTCAAAAGATTATAACGCAGTAGGTTGCCATTGTTTTCTGCGGTAGACTGGTTGCCAACCAAGGCTATAGAATCCAATTTGTCCTATTATTTAACCCATAACTGGAGGGAAGAGACGGATTAATACCTTTCCCAAGGGTATTTGTGCGTAAGTGAATACGAGGAATTCAACTGGAATTTGAACACCGCTTCTTAATTTGTCGTTCCGAGTCGATATCCACTGCAACACAACACTCATCCCCTATAAGTATGTAGTAAGTTTAATCTTCAATATGTGTTTTCATATAACAAAACTAAAGTAAACTTCTCGCTCTTCTCGGCTGGTAGATTATCTTCTGATTTCTTGTTTTCCTGTTAACTGTGATCTTCTATAATTCGTAATGTGATAATAATAATAATGTTCTTTTATTATTTTTTTGTTTCTTTCCCTCTCATTAACCCATTTTGTCGTTTTATCACATTACTTGGGAGGAAATCAATTAAACAAGCATATTAAACAAAAACAAATTGCACGTAGCAGAAAATGTATGATTAATTAGGATTTTTTTAAAATGACGAATAATACCATGTTAGAAATTTAGCCACTTAATTTTACACTGGAGATCAGGAAAAAAATTCTTGAACGTTATTTATCTACTAAAGTTGTATAACATACGGGCTGTTTCATGTGGACAGCCCATGCGTGTACATATGGATCAATGAAGAATCAGCGACACAGTGGGGTTCAAACTCAGTTGTAATAGTTAAGCAAACTACTAGTTACCAGACGTCAAAGAGAAATTAAGAAATAATGTAAGCATTACTTCCAAAATAAATCCATTTCATGCATAATTTAATTTGGCTTCTGAAGAAGTGGGGACAGAGGGAAGAGAAGAGAGAAGAGAGGGAGAAAAAGAGGCAAGGAGAGGTCGGAAAAAACAATTGAGAACTTTAATATTTTATTTGTTTTGTTTCTTTTTAAAGCAAAGACGCTTGCCATAGAGAAGTTGTAAGCTCTTAATTCTCTCTTAATTCGTCAGACCTGGGTGCTACATTACACTGACAGACTAAGCTAGACTTAGTACATATTTCTCCACTTAAAAGGTACATAAAATTGAAGGATAATTAGTAACTTGATTCCTGCTGTTAGAGAATTAGTTCGTCTTCAAGTGCTTGTTCTGCTAAACTACAATTACTTAATATCGATATGATTATTAAACCAGAAGAAAATCTACTTTAAGACTTGCAGGCGATTAAAATAAGTATTTGCGACCGAAATCTCGAGTGCTAATTTTCTCGGTATATCTTTTTTTTAATATAGTATAAAACAATTTTTGCTCCTTTTTTTCTTGAGGCAAACTAAGCATGGAGGCACGATGGATAGCAGCTGGGATTGAAGAATCGGAGGACTGAGTTCGAATTTCAGTTAAGTCCATTATATTCACTTACGTAAAAGAAAAGAATCCCTCTCTTCTCCCCCTACCTATGGATAAATAGCAGGACAGAATGGATTCTTTAGTCGATCTAAGAGAAGAAAAAACTCTGAATTTTAAAAACAGTCTAGCGGTAGACCCCCTCACCCAGAGTTTGCGTAGGGTTAACACCCCTTACCTGCAAAAAAGACAAGTTACAGAAAGGTTGACGACAACAAACGAGCTCATAAATGAGTGTGTTGGCAAGCGGACATCCTTGGCTTATGTTCCAATGGGAGTGATGGGCTAAGAGAGAGAGAGAGAGAGAGAGAGAGAGAGAGAGAGAGAGAGAGAGAGAGAGACTAATTTAAGTTTAGTGTAGGGATACCCCACTTGTATCCCAAACAACTTCTGCTAACGACCACTAGATGACGATACCAAAGTACTATATAAAGTTAATGTTGTAAAGTCTATCTTTTTTTTTCTTCTGCTTTAGCCAAAGGATGCGTTAGAAATTGTAAAATTCCCAGAGGAATCAAGAGAAGACCCTTTATCAACATCGGAACACGAGTTGTAGTGAATGTGTTACATTATAGTACAATGTGCTCTTAGATTACTTACAAGGAATATCTAATAATTCTACGAAAACAGGATGCCACGCCTATTGCAGCAAACTACCTCCATGACTTTCGTATTTTATTGGTGAGATATAAACTATTCAAGCAGCTTCTTCTCCCGAACCAGTGCTTTGTGGAACTGACTCCCAAGAGCATGCTTCCCCGATCATTACAACGTTAACCTGTTCAAGTTATGATGTTTAACCGTTATCTTCCCACATAGCCCCATAAACAGGTTCTTTTACTCTGTAACCCTCTACCTCGAGTGGATCTTGTTCCTTATACAGGGGAACATCTTTGTAAAAATAAGAAAGAACTCTTTCATATTCTTTCTCCACATAAAATCTCACGTCTATAGTTACCTCTTTTGTGTTCTTTTTTTATAGTGTCCCCAGGCAATTATCTATATTGTTATTTGTGCGTAATTATTTGCATTCATATTCTTAATCTCAGGCTTGAGGAAACACCCACGAGCCCGCAATATCATCAAATGATATATTAGTCACTTTCTCAACGTAAAGAAGCTTCCCTCGGCCTTTTCTATAAATATTTTTATGGCAATTATTCTGATGATCTTTCCTCTTTGGTAATGCGATTTTACTAATTTAAGCACAGTACTAGATTATCAGCTAGAGATAACCATAAGTTTTATGATAACAATTTCTTCTCTCGCAATTCTCGCTTGTAGAATTCTCTTCCGGTTTCTTGCTTTCCAATTGACTTTGTTCTTTAAAACTTTAAATGAAATATCAAACGTTATATTCTGCTTTGATCATTTATTTTTCTATTTCTTTAATAATATTCTTTGTTTTATATTCTTTCACACCTAGTAATCCGATTGCTTTAGTTAGATGAAATGGTTGAAAATAATTCAGTCACTGTGTCGCTCATTACGGATATTCTTTTAATAAAAATGTTCGGATTTTGCAATCATTTTGTGGAGATTCGGTTTGTTTGGGAAAATACCAGTGTCTTGTCATATATTTTCGGTATTTCAAACAGTTTGTTCGTTCAATAAATCATAAAACATGAAATAATTTTTAAAAGCAGAATAATGGACGAATCGAAATTGGTTATTCCGATTTGCAATTGCACTTCTGTTTGAGCGGATGTACAGGGTGAGATGATAAATTATCGTCTAAATGACGCAAAAACTAACAATAGCACTGACATCTCATTTTAACAGATATATTAATCAAAATTACACAAACATATCTTGAAATACTAAAGTGTAAATTTATACAATAACATCGCCATTAGCTTTAACCACGGCCTCCAGATTCCATCGAAATCTCTTGCAACTCTTCTGGACGGTCTTCTTGTTTAAGTTGGACAAAAAAATGCCATAATGCTAAACTCCAGTTTATCTTTGGTATTACAATGAGTTTTCTTAGTCTGTCGCTGATAACATATATAATAGTCAAGTGGGTTACAGCCTGGAGAGTTAGGTGGTCTGATGTAAGCGATGATGTGATTGAAGAAATTATTTTCATGAATTTGCTAAGGTAAAATGACGAATTATTTACGCTACAACTATGAACGCTCTATATTTACTCCGATATCAAATAATTTACGATGAAAAACCTGCTTGCCAAAATATCTTTTATCAACAAAAATACTCGAAAAACATCAATCTTGGCTGTAAACATCATCATAATACATCTAACTAATATAAATATTATCCTATGTCGGTAGTACGGCTCCAAGTTTCATGTACTACAAAATCATCAGGTGCATATTATAAACGGTTTACAAAAGAAATTACAATATATATATATATATATATATATATATATATATATATATATATATATATATATATATATTACTGTAAACTTGGACAGCAAACTTTTTTCAAACATCTTTCCTTAAATACTGTCGACAAGGAGGATTTATTTAATTCTTTTTATTAACTTTGTCCAGCATCCTAATAATTTCCTGTTTTGTTGCTTTATAAGGAATATAAAAATATATAAATCACAATATCAAAATTATTTCGCTATTAGAGAAGCTCTATATATTAACGAATTCTCTCCTACTATCAACCTTACACTATTTAATAGTGGAAATGGAGTATTGAAAGATTTTTATAATGGTTTTACACGCCAATTCTAGTCGCGCATAGCAAGTGAGAGCTTGGAATGAACGGTCAGTTTTAAAAACAAAACAATATAAATTACAACGTGACTGACAAAACATGGGTAAAAATGACAACACGAGAGACATAAACACTCTTGAAAATTGTTTTAGGGATGGCTGAAGGCGCTTTGCACATTAAAAATTATGGAGAATTTTATATTGCTTATAATCAACAAAATGGAAATATGTTACGCTAAAAAAATGATTAAATCCCTTTTGTTCTTTAATGAAACACACACACACACACACACACACACACACACACACACACACACACACACACACACATGTGTGTGTGTGTGTGTGTACGATATGTATTTCGTCTCATAATGTCCCAAAGAACAAAATGCATCACATCAATAAGGTTTTTCCTCTTTGTGATACATTTTCCACAACATATATATATATATATATATATATATATATATATATGTGTGTGTGTGTGTGTGTGTGTGTGTGTGTGTGTGTGTAAATATGTGTCTGGTAGAAAAAAAGAGAGTGAAATTGATAAGGAACCGTTTGCTAGAGAAAAATAAGTATATCCTTATCCCTAACCTTTGTAATTTGTTATAGCTACTTTTGTATAAGTGTATTTTAATTCACGTATATGAAAATATCTACAAGTACATATTTGGAGAGAGAGAGAGAGAAAGACAGAGAACGAGGAAGAGAGGGAGAAAAAGAGAGAGCAAGAAAGAGAGAGAAGAGAAAAACAGAGAGAAAGAGAGAAAGAGAGAGACAATAAGAAAGAGAAAGAGAGAGCGAAAAAGAGAGCGCTAGAAAGAGAGAGAATGACAGATAGAAAGATAAAGAAAGAGAAGGTGAGAGAGAAAGAGAGAGTGAAAGAAAGAGAGAGAGAGAGAGTGAAAATAGGTGAACACGCGGGATGATGGAATGACACAAAGACTGATGGGTTTTTGAGCTGAGTGCTTCCGCACTTGTGTGAGTAACAGAGTGTCATATTGCAATGTAGAGAGAGAGAGAGAGAGAGAGAGAGAGAGAGAGAGAGAGAGAGAGAGAATTCAAAGAAAGACATGGAGTTGATGTGCAAAAATGACAAAGAGGAAGAATTGAGCGGGTATCTTCTGAGTCGAGCATTAAATAATAACTGGGTCGACCAAGTTCTCTGTTTAGATGTAAAAAGGTGAATGTCGGTGAAGAGTTCATAAGCATAGATAATAATTTACGAGTATCCCGTCTTTCCCTACTGCCGCCATCATAATCCGTTGCTCTTACACTCTTCCCAATGTATTTGATTAATATTGACATAAGAATACGTGTGCAAAAGTTTACTGCGAAATCATTGACTCACACCCAATAAAAACAATTTAAAAAAAAAGACAGAAAGAATAGCTAATAGTAAGGAAGTGAAAGAGAGAGATGAAGAAGAAGTTTTGGCTTGTTTAATATCTACTCTTTATGGGTATTCTTGGGAGCTTTGGTTATAAAAATGTTTGCTTACAATGTTTCTCTCCTTTTTTCGATAATGCGTTGCTGTTGTTTTTTATTATGAAAATATATTGCTGGTATACAAAAATGTATTTTTATACTTGTTCATTAGTGTGTTGAGGGTTCACTATTTGCCCATAACACCAATTGAGCAGTGGTTCTGTCCTCCTCAAAACCTTCCAATCAGAGGCATTGCTGCCGGATGTAGTTTATCGTCATGCCCAAGAAAAAAGAGAGAGAGAGCAAAGTCTGGACAAATATTAATAGTGCCTTGATAAAGTCGTCATTTTCACACACACACAGATACACACACAGATACACATACACACAGATACACACACACACACACGCACACACACATATACAGTTATTAGTAGTGTTATAATAAAATATGATACTGCAACTTAAAGGCTTCCAGTTTTTGGTGTTAAGTGCACCATAATCACGCCGTGAAGTATTGTTTAGGGATGGCTAGTATATATAGTGATATGGAAATTCAAAATCAAAAATATAGATGTTACCATATTTTGGTAAAAGTGGTGGAGTTGGAGGTTATTAAAATTTAAAAGATTTGTGTTTGTAATACAAATGAATATTGAGACATTTAGGTGTAGTTGTGTGAATAACGGTAAGCAGGTGGAGAGAACCGGACGTGTCAGTTGTATCAGTGTAAATTATGATGGAACAAAAATATTGCCAATATAATATTTGAAATGCTATGAGATTGTAAATTAAAACAATAACGTTTATCTTAAAAGGTATTGTTAATATAAAAACTTAAGTTTGTGGAAGGAAAAACGTAAAGCCATGATTTTAATTACATAAGTAGATTATATATTTATGATTAATATAATTAAAAGAAAGAATTGTCAGTTAAAAGATTGATGTTACCTTCAGCATTACGATTCCGGAGCTTTGTAGGCGGGCCTTTCCGACAACTCTTCAGCCGTTAACAGCAATTTACTATTTGTATTCTTATGTTTTATACACTTATCAGTAGTGCAAGTTTTATTCCGTATTGCTTGGGTTCGTGTGTGCGTTTGCGCGCGTGAGGCCATTTAACCGTCTGTGTATATCTACGTCTGCGAGCGTGCTCCCTTCTGCGTGGATGTGCGTATGTGTAGGGTGTCGTGATCATTTGTTCTTTTCTTTGCTCGCTCTTTAGCCTGTTCTCTTTTTGAGTTTCAGAAGCGTGAAGTGCTAGTAAAGAAGCTGTTAGAGTAGAATAGGCGGCTACATTTAACTATTTCAACGGTAAAAGGGTGGAACTTAGATGTCAATCAAGTAGCACGCTTAAATTCATGTGGTTGGGGCACTAGAGAAGAAACTCGTCTTAGCAGTTGCCATGGAAACATTTGTAAAACAGACAGACGGAAACCAAATGACGCAGGTGAGAAAGTGACGGAAATCGGGAAGCCAAGTCAGGATCGATTACGTTGCAGATCCTTCTTTGGATTTTGTCGAGGGACGGACAAATGGTCGATTTATAAATGTGCAAGATAGATTCTGACGAGAAAAACTTTATGGCCCGACACAGTAATGTAGATGTAGTTTAGATTTTATGTAGTCGTTATACTTTAGCTCGGTTGAAAAAGTAAGGCCAAGGAGATGCAGTATCTGCTCTTCAGGAGACTAGCATAATCAGTTCTGAAATAGGTTGGTAAAAACGTTTCTCTAGTGGGCAAAAAAGAGCCAAAAATAGCAAAAAAGAGCAACTCTTTGGAGGCATTAAAATTTACGAGCCATTTCCTCCTCAGGTCCATCACAGATTAAATGTTTACTATGGCAAACCTCATAGATTTACAATTTAGACGGGAGTAAATTGTGGTGTCATCTGCATAGATGCTTATTTGGAGATTGATTACATCAGGAAGATTATTGATGAAGATCAGAAATGGCATAAGACCAAGGATAGAGCCTTGATGAACGCATACGTTCATGTGAAAGGACCTGTAACCTGGCCGGTTCTAAAGAACCTTTATTTTACGATTTGATAGGGACGATTGGATTAAATCAAACAATCCTCTAGAAATACCGTAGCTTGCGCAGAAGGCCAGCATGCCAAACCCTGTCAAACGTTTTCGCGGTATCTCGAGCAACCACTCGAGCTTCGCCATTCGTATCAAGAGCGTGGTATAGATATTCAGTGATGTCTGTTAGCACATCAGCGGTAGACCTGGCGAAACGAAGCCATTTTGTTTGTCACAGAGCAGATCGTGAGAGGAGAGATGATTTACTACATCAGTAGCTATAAGAGCCTCGAACACTTTGTCAAAAAACTGTAAAAGGTTAATATGGCGATAGTTAGAAGTGCAAGAGGATTTCTCAGTGTTCTTACAAACAGGAACTAAAAATGAAGACTTTCAAGAAGCAGAAAAGCAGGAAGCAATAAAGATTACATTTTATTGCTTCTTCTTTTACTGTGCCTAAAATGCGAAGCAATAAAAAACAATTAATCATTTATAAACCCAATACTACTTCAAAAGCAATAAAAAAAGTAACTAACTATTTACGAACCTATACCACTTAAAAAGCTATAAAAGAAGCAATTAAGTACCTGCATCATTCAAGAAACAAACTATTCATCAACCAAGCAGGCTAAGAAGTTAAAACAAAAAATGAAAAAAAGAAAATTAACTACCTACAACAAGCAAAAATATTCATTCAAAAGGAAATCAAATTACACCAAAATTCATACAAATACGGCAAAACATTGGGAAGCAACAGTAGATTAACAAAACCCCTGAAGAGTGAAGATAATATAATAATCCGCGCACGAAACTTCGAAGTCGGTATGACTGAAACAATACTTGTGAGTTAAGTTAAAACCTCTCCACATTAATTCTATTAACGCTCTATGTTGATATGGAGAACTTTATGAAAAAGCAAACAAAAAAACAAAAAACAAAAAAACAAAAAAAACAAAACAAAAAGAACTACACACCAAATATGCCGACCCATCAGTAAACTACAGAAATATCACCAACTTTGGCACTAAGAACAATTATAATTTAATACTATATATATATATATATAGTCATCCGCAGACAGATCTGTTTCGCTGTATCACAGCTCATCAGTACGGTTAGACATCCGATTGCTTTTTACCCAGGATTGAAACCTGACCGAATTGGCGTCAGTCAGTGATTCTACTTCTGAGCTATAGGCGCTCGCTAGAAAGAGGTATACTTTTAGCGTGTGATATATCATGTATACACAAGCCAATAGCTGAGAGTGTTCTAATTCATTTCTGAATGAACGATGCATAGGTGCTAAAGTAGCTACTGTTTTTCAAAGTCTATCATTCTTCCAGAGTGCTCAATCAGGGTGTGAATGCCTACCTGTGGGTGTGAGTGTGTGTGTGTCTCCATTCTAATAAATCCTACTTTTCCGAAACACTTGGTCTGAGTTCAACCAAAATTGAATCATTTGTCGATCGTGACATGAAACTTTGATTTACGAAAAACATTTTTGAATCGATTTACAAGGTACGGCAAAAATCACCAAAACGCTTACAATTTACGAACTCTTCTTCTCCGACTTATTCGTATTCAATGTCCTAATCTTTCATGTAAGCTAAAATTTGTCCGAATCAATGTACAGGGTCCGTAAAAAATTAATGACAAACATAATTTCGTGTTGTTTTTTACGCACTTTTATGCCTTTCTCCAAGCCAAAATTGAGTCACTGGTAGATCAAAGTCTGATACCCTGATATGCGAACAAAAACTTTAATTGATATACAGTGTGCGGCAAAAATTAATGCAAAATATTGCTTTTTTCAATCTTTTATTTCTCCGAAACGCTTAGTTGTTTTCCAACAAAAATTTGGTCGTTTTTGTAGCTTCTGCCGTATCATATACCATAACAATTTCACGTTTTCTACAAGGTGCGAACCCCTCTGACGTTACAGGGACAATGCATACACTTCTGCGTCACAATGTCATCGCATCATATTACAGAATCCGTAACGCCCGACCCCGTTCTTCCAATTATAAATGCATAATTCACGTTTATTAGCAAAATTGACTAAGCATGAATCCCGTTTTAAAAATACAACAAAAACCAATATCTACTTCGCATTTTTTTTAACATACCTCATACTGGCGCTTTTTGAATGATGACTTGCACTTACCATTTCAACACAACCACTAAAAAAAATCCAAAAATACTCCGGGCTATACAGCTAGTATATATAGTGTTTAATATTTTGGGATAATGTTTAGCGGCAAAGTTCAGTAGTTTTACTGATAAAGTGTTTTGCAAGCAGGTTTTTTTTTTATCAAGTGCTCGATATCGAAGTGGAGATAGAGCGTTGATAAGTACAAAGAATTTGTCACTTTCACTGAGCAGGTTCGTGCAGACTTCGAAGTTTCGTGAGGACACCGTTATAATGCTCTTACTCGTCAGGGTTAGTTTGACTGAGAGCATTATAACTGTATTCTCATAAAAGTTCGAAATTAGCATGAACCTGATCAGTTAAAATGACAAACTCTTTATATATATATATACTTATACTTATATATATACTTATACTTATATATATATATATATATATATATATATATATATATATATATATATATATATATCTTCCTGTTCATATTTTATCTCGGATCTATTACTTTTGGAATGCCACATGATAAAAGCGTTAACACGGATATGACAAGAAGCATTGAACAACTAAAAAAGATTGTTATTCGCTCAAACTATTAGAGAGAAAAACCCTACCCAGAAAATCCTCACTTTTACCAAAGCTTTATCTATGAAACACACATCTCTGTCAAGGACAGGGTTTTTCTTTGTTTCATTATTACTTGGTTGTTATTCGAATTATACTTACCAAATGACCGTCAGGTATGTATTGATCCAATTAAATATATCAATGCACAGTACCTCATATATCATAAAAATAACGTGACTGAATATATACATTCGCATCACTTTTAGGAAAAGTACGAAAATCACATGTCTAAGTATCATTTTGGGACTATGTGCGTCTGTCCAATTGCCATCAATTTCTGTCTCTTATAAGAATTATATTTAAAACATGTACAAAAATTCTTGCTCTTTGAGCAAACCGATTAACAAGAAGTAGTTTTAAGTGTGTTACTTTCACTTTATGTAAGAACCAACATATCTTCTTATATAAACTATTATGGAATATGGGAACAACAGCAGTAGTATCTCTCAGTTAGCACACCCCGTTCCCGTCCAGTTACCTGGCACCACTCTGTATTGATTGTTAGAACAAAGATAACATATTTCAGTCTCGTGGTAATGGGTAACTATTTATTCACAATTGATAATACAACGCTTGGATATAAATTCAAGCGATTGTAAATGAAGCCTAATTCAGTTATATCTGATTGCATAACCGAAAGTAAGTTGTGTGTGAGCCGAAGTTATTTAATACTGTTGATGTTCAGTATTTTATGCTAATGGTTGCATGCATGTAAGTGTCGTGCTTCATTGAAGTTTGACCTAATTTCACATTATAACTTCAAAAACAAGACATCGAAAATCTGATTCGATCTTTAAGGCTTCATTTCATCCTTTTATTTCAAAGTTCAAATTAGTTTATGAATAGATCCTTGGATTATTGCATCTGTATTTATTTTACATGGATATTAAATCTAATAATAAAATATATCATGATAATTCTCTTCAATGCGTTTTCCTGTCTTTTGTAGCACTTAATTGTGCCTTTTTGTTATCTCTCCTAAACCTTGTTCTGTCAGCCATTTACTTAAACTCGCAAGGTAGATTATGCGTTGTCGTACCTTGTCTCGCTTGCCTGTAACCTGTTCTTTGAATATTTCCCAAGCCCCACTTCCTCATTATGTGCCCTAGAAATTTCAACACTGTTCCAACTCTTTGTCGTTTTTCACTTGTTCGGTCCATGGTATTGTCAGTATATTCTGTAGAACGAAATTTCTATTGCTTCGAGTCTCTTCTGAATCTGTGAGAAAATTGTTCAGCATTCACTTACATATATGAGAGCTGATATAACTCAACGGTTAAGCACCCTTTTCTTTGTTTTTAACAAAATTTTCCTGTTTCATAAGGTTTTGCTTGGCTTTTGAAAGACATCTTTTGCTATCCCAATGCGCCTCCGGATTACAGTGTCGTATTTTTCGTTGCCTGTTAAAACACTCCCTGGATATTTAAATTGTACTTGATCTTCATTTTTTAATTTGTATTTTCTGTCGTTCCTTCGGCTAAAAGTTGTGCATTGTTGTTTTTTTACAACATTTTTTGCAATTGATGTTTAGTCATTTGTTCTCGCTTTACTTCTTTGTAGGTATTCTTGTAATTTTCTTTCTGCGTCTACTATCAACATTGTGTCATCTGCATATCTTATATTTGTATTAAAATGAGCGTTTACATTAGGATAATGTTACGCAGTTTATCTTTGCCGAGAGATGTTCAAAAGGCGCCAGTCATTGTGGACTTTTGCCAGAATAAATTAATTTTTTTAAACACCTATCAGAATACTTCTTAAGGAGAGTTACTTTAAAACGAAAACAGCTTTTATCTTAACGAGTACTAAGAATAAGGCGAAAAATAAATTTTATACGTCTCCTCGCCAATAATACCATCTGGATTACTCGGAAAGTGATGATTTTTATTACCGTAAAGGCAAAATGCTTTGCTAGCAACAAAAAGAAATGTGCTGTGTACGGTGAATGTGATTTAGCTGACAGAACTGTACGAAAGTTTAGAGTTGGCGATTGAAGCCTGATTAATGAAGAACGCTCAAGAAGACTCCCCCACTGGAAACGACAAAATCAAAACATTGATGATCAGCATCACACAACACAGCAATTGGCAGAAACGCTAAATTTATCAAAATCCACCATTCATGAACACTTAGTGAATCTTGGTTACTCATGTCGCTACGATTTTTGGTACGACAAGATCCGGATGAAAATAATCTTTTGGGTCATATGCACCCTTTTTTTAAGCAAATTGTGACAATGAGAAATGGGTCCTTTAGAACAATGTTCAGCGAAAATGATCCTGGTCTAAGTGACATGAACCAGCTTTAGTTAACCCAAAAGCGGGTCTTGATTTTACGAAAGTCATGCCGTTCTGACGGGATTGTAAAGGAATTCTATATTATGATCTTCTGCCAAATAATCAGTCGATTAATTCTGAAACCAAGGTACTCAGCCTCGATGCGTAAAGGCATCATAACAGTGTCCTTAGGAAACTTCAAAGTCTGCATGAACTCAGTTAAAATGACAAATTATTTGCACTAAAACTACCATGAATTGAGTTCTTTTGGCTGCTGGCGTATATATATATAATACATTCAAATCTGAGCCGTGCACCGATAGCTTAGGGGTAGAATCTTTAACTGATGCAAAATCAACGACCAAACCGGCGTAAAAGAGTAGTGCCAGTAGAGTTTGTGTATCAAGGCGGGACTTGATACACAAGTATCCGACAGCCCGATGCAAGCATATTTGTCTCAATCACCTTTGAGTTGCGAGGAAGGCGCTTCTAGCCAACAGTGTGATTTTCTCTGATGAACAGAATTGTCCACCAAATCAAATCGAATAACCTCGTCAAACTCTTTGATTCTAAACGCTTGTACCAGGACAGTGAAAGGGAATAGGGAGAGAAGATAACGACAGTATAAATAGGATAATCAGTCAGTCAATTAAGTGCCATACATGATACACGCTTGGGCGATCATATCTAGAAAGAGACATGGCTGACTGAGCAAAAGATTTTTCCCGCAGTTGGTTTACATTATGTTCTGCGGTAGACTGGTTGCCAACTAAGGCTATAGAACCCAAACTGTCCTGCTATTTACCGCATAGCTAGAGAGAGAAGAGACAGATTAATACCTTTTCCAAGGGTATTTGCGCGTAAGTGAATGCAACGTATTCAACTGGAATTCGAACTCGGCTCTCCGATTTCTCGTATCCACTACATACAATGTGGAAAAGAAAAAAAAATTGTTTTCATTGTGATCAAAATGCGCGCGCTCGAATGCACACACACACACACACACACACACACACACACACACACACACACACACACACACACACACACACACATGTTGGGGTACGTGTGTCAATTCATTGCGAACGTCTTTGAGGTTCGAAAACGCTCACTAGCTTCGGATGTCTTAAAACCCGCTAAACATTTTCTACGACAATTTCTTTTATGCCTGTAACTACATATGGGTAAGGATGCAATAAAATCTAAAATTATTGCAAAGAAGAAAAAATGATCTAAAATTTTCTAATTCCTTTTTTAAACTCTGTTTATAGCAAACGATAGGACAAAGAATGAATGTTTATATTGCATATGTACTTCTCTTATATGTCCGGAAGGAAAGAAAAGTTCCTCGTAAATTAATTTAATGAAATCGCTAACTGCTGTGCAGTCAGTATTCTAGATCTTTAGAGATACTCATTTTATTTTTTTACTGACACTCATATACTGAATACTAAATTAAAGGAACATAATCCAATGACAGCAAATATAAATATTCACGTTGTAAAATTTATTCAGGTTTTAATGCTTGATGCCCGTTGACCAATATCCTAACGAATCACGACTTAACATGAAAAAATTAATAAAGAAAAATTTTATAATTTTCTCATTGATATTCAAACGATAGCAAATCTCTTCAATACTTCAGACTTGACTTAAACAGGCTAGAATTTTAGAGATCGGGGAAATATCCTCTTGGGAGGCGATTCCATATAACAGTAGTGCGAGTGAGGAAGCCGCTGTGAGTGAGTAGAGAGTAGAACTTACTTTTCACCAATGTAATACGAAGGGAATGAAAGTACATTTTATAAGCACCGCATAGATGTGGCCCAAGGCCAAACGTACAGAGTACAGAGTAAGGATCGAACTCACTACTCAGTTTTAATAGGTTCTAACGAGACAAACTTGTTAACCATTACACCTCGTCGAGGTGCCCAACGAAGGGAATGAGAGTGGTTCGCTAAGAAATGTAATTTGTCTGAGCACATTTCATTGAAGTAACGACGGAACAATCTTATGGATTCTATCGAGACTAGAAATTGATACAGGCAGAGGATAGCATAACTAATAGATTCTTTGAAAATGACCAACGATGGCGAAATTACTTGCAACATTACGCGCGATTTCTGCAATTTTCTTTAAAAATTTCCGATAAACCACTTATTCAACACTTATTCAGCACTAAGTGAAAATCAGCAAAAGTCATTACGTTCTTTGTCCGCTAATTTTTATTGACTTAATAAGCTATGTTTAATATATATGTATATACATAATCGAGTAGTTTTTCTTCTTTGGCACGATCCATTCTGAGCATCAATATATATGCAACCTGGAAATCAATCCAAAATTTCCAAGAACTTTTTTATTTGTCATCGCTTTCAAACTCAAGTATATACATCTTCACATATTGGTTAATTTTTATGAATATTTCCTTATAGGGCAGACTTTACGGGTATCACTATAAAATACATTGTCTCAATGTATGGGCTGGTTGATTTTGTTTAGTAGCATATGAATACCTCTATTTATTATTTAATTCCGAAATCTAAATATTTTGTACACAATTTCATTTTTATTTTTTGAGAGATAATTGTTTTATTGATACAAATCTTACTAATTAATCCACAGCTAGGGGAGAAGAGAGGGATTCATATGTTTCCCAAGAGAATTTGCGCTTAGAGTGAATATATATGATTGCACCAACCGCGCAGCCAGGCTTACTGCACGTAGTATCCCTAAATGGTCACTCACCTGAGATCACGGATCAGAATCGACGTTGCTTAAATTCGGTGTCAAAGGGAAAAGTGCAAGTCACTTTAGAGTAAGAATCGACATTTCAGAAATCATTAGCTATTCAAATAAAGGCCGAGGAAAAGAAATTAGAAAATTTCTATTCAATGAGGATTTTCTCGGCGCAGCTTAGACGTTGCACAGTTGAGGATCAAATTGACTGCTTAGTTGTGATGATTCTAGCGAGAAACTTGCTAAGAATTACACCACATTGTGTTGACCAAATCTCTATTCAATGATCGGAACCCTTTCTTCAAAAGTTTCAGCGAGGTGCTGTGGCCGAACTTTCAGCTCAGTATTATAAAATCGTGTCCATAAAAAAAAACTTGTGTAACTACAACCATTAAACACATTTCAATGACTGTCTTTGAATTTTGGTAGCAATTTACACTCAAATTAAACAAATTTAGTCAGAAAAATAATCCATGAAAGATCTCTTCCCAAAATTCTACTGAAACCAACATTGCCTATTTTTTGAGTATAAGATTGAAAATGAATTTTTTTCCAGAAAAGAAAATAAGTTACATTATTTAATCGGAAAGTTTTTAAAGATTGAATTTATTCATTAAAATATCTTCATGCTTTTTCCATACAAAAAGAGGGATAAATTAACAAAACAGAGTTTCACAGCTGAACGCTTTGGATTTGATTAAATTTCACACAAATAAAGGTTTTATTCAAAGTGAATATATAAAGTGTCAAGAGAAGGTTACACATGAAGCCATACTCACACGCATCTATATAGACTTGCATATATAAAAACACGAGAACAAGTTAAAAAAAAAAAAAGAAGAAGAACGAAGTGGGGCGTGAGAAAAAGAGAGGAAAAAGAGAGAAAGATGAAAGAACAAAGAGTGCAATACAAGACGACCGTATCAGTAGTTGCCGGGACAAGCGCACTTTTTAATATGTCCTTGGATTTAAAAAAAAAAAGAGTCCGCAACCTAAATTACAATAACAAAACTGTAAAGGGAAGTGAATAAAATGCTGATAACCTAGAGTTGTTGGTCGACGTGGTTCTGCTGCAAGGCAAGATTGACTGGTTGGTAGTTAGATGAAGGGGTAGAGCTGACCTCTTATCACCAAGGAATGTCCACTAAAATTGCATCATATATCCTATCTGGGAGCGCCAGTGAAAACAACCACATGTTCTCTTTTTCACAAGGACGGATTGTGTGTTTACATTCAAAATATTACGTATATCTAAGTACTGTTGTACCCCTAAAAAGTTATCACGAGGGCGAGGCGCCCTTACCGAGATTTAACAGCTTATGGCAAGGCGCCCTTTTTGAGCTTTGTTAAATTTATCTTAGTCTATCATATGGTTGTAAGTAGTAGAAAACCCTTGTGAAGATCGAACTCACTACGAGCTGGCATCGGATTGTGCGTATTATGAATGCAACATTCAATAGAAATGCACAATCAAATAAACCACATTGATATACATTATGCTGTTAGTTTGAAAATAGGATTATATTCTCATTTAATTATTACCGAGGCTGTGTAACGGCCCTGTAATCTTTACAACAGTCAAGCAACATGCGTGCACCAAATTTTGCGTAAAGCTCGAAATAACTGCTTAACAGACTTTAAAAATACTTACTCAGGCTATTGCGGAACATTCTTTAGATAGGGCAAGTTTTTGAAGGTACGCACCTTTAAAAGCCAACCAAGTATCAGTTCAAAATGATGAGCATTCAGCGGGATATAGCTTGACTACCGTTTACTGGGAACACGATCCTGAAGGAATCAACATGTTGAATAGAAAGGATGACTAAATGAAATTAATAAACACCCCTACTGCGCTGATAATTACAATAGCAAAGTATGAATAAAAAGAAAACCTCAGAATAACAATTAGTAATTTAAATAAAATTGTTTTGCCTTTTATTCTTTTTGATCCACCTTTAATAAGCAATTATATTAAATCTAATCAACGGTAGGCAAGGTAGTATAATAGTTCGAATACAGTGATCCAATTGTTCAATGAGTCTTGAAGCGTACTTTTCAGAATATTGTGACGACATTGCATCATTATTGTAGTCAATTAGTCTTATTCTATTTAGCCAGTTATTTCATCCAAGTTGTTGTTTACCACCAGAACCATGTGCCCAGTAAACATTATCAAGCCGAGAAAAAAACTCTTGAGTGCAAGCGGGTCAAGACATTGAAACTAACCAAGGACACATGGCCAAGTTGCTTGGTTAATTGGTTAGTTCAAGTGACTTGACACAAAGATTTGTGAGTTCAATACTAGGCTACAGCAGTAGTGAACAAATAACTTAGTGACTTAGTTAAACGGAGATAAGTACATGGCTACCAGAAGAGCAATTGCACATGGAATGAGAATGATATGTCCCGATGATTGAAATAAATGGTTCAGTTCGAAATTTCTAGCACCTGATGAAGGCCGGAGCGTACAACGGTAAAGGTGTCGTAAATATGCTAATAAAGATGAGGACAATATTCCGAACAATGTAAATACTACCTCATCTCAGAAGTATAGACAAATTTTGTGAAACTGGTTTGATAGATATTGCAGAAGGGAAATCCTCGTTTAAATAGTTTTATACCTACTAACCCCTTATTTTAATAAATTATGTACACTTTTATAACGTAAATGTGGTGAGTATAAACTCATAGGATCATCTGATATTTATATAAACTTAATTCACAACTTTCTTCTTTGTAGATAAAAATATAGCTTAAAATATTCAGACCAGACTGACATTTCACTAACTAGAAATTTAAACTGAATGAATGGAATTCCGAAAACAACAACAACAAAAAAAAAACCAAAAAAAAAAACCCCCCAAAAAAAACATGTATTTTTACGTAACCAATATAATGTTAACAAAAAGGTTTTTGGAATTTAAAAAACAAATTTTTATTTTTATTGATCTCATTCTCGGGTCTGAATGACGAATATAATGCTAAAAATATAAATACGGGGACATTAAGAATGATCAACAAACGAAGTGTGTTTTATTTGGCAGGGTGGATAAACAGTAAATAAAAATTTATTATTCGATTAATTTCAGTTACCATACATATAATACATATAATAGTCCTATTTACTCAGTAAAGCTTGCACTAACTCTGAAAATACTGTCAGTACTGTTCGGATCATTGCACAACGTGCAGAATGAATACCGAAACTACTTCTATTTCCTCTTTTATTTATTTTCTCAGTTCATGATTTATTGATCATGGCTCTCTACAGTTTCCTATCCTTTGTAGTTTTGAGTAATATTTATCTTCTTACTATTCACTTGGTCATTGTTCATTCATTTATTATGAGCTTATTATGCCGGTTATTCTATGTCTCGCCCCGTCCCTCTTGCTTTCAGTATATCTTTTGAGTGTTAAAGTCTCTAACCTTTGTTTTCTCACTATGTGTTACAGAAATTTCAACAGTCTCTTTTTTTATTCTAATTACAAGTGTTCCTTTGTTTCCCACTTTCTCATCGGCGGGATGTGACTTCCCTCTGTCTCTTCGATAAATATTTTCATGGCTTCTGCACTGACGAACTTAGGTCACTGGTAACTTCTCCACAAGAATTTATTCGGGCAACTAGACTGGTAACAAGGATCCACCCTTTTACAGTTAGATCAACCAAATGCATGCGACGATTCTACGCCATCAGCTTTATTTCTCGCGTTTCCCGCCTGTGGAACTCCCTTCGATATACTTGCTTTTCTGACGGCTACAACCCCCAGGAATTTAAATAAAAAATCCAATCCCATATCTTATCCACTTAACTTTAGCTCTTTCTACATCACCCCGTCTATCTTGTTCTTTTCCTTTCTCTCTACCTTCGTAACTGTCTTCGCTGTCTTCTCTTGCCCTTTCTCTTTCACCATCTGTAGCTGGTTCGTCTTTGTCTTCCCTCTCCCCCTGTCTAAAACTTTAACTCTCTTATGTAGCCCCCTGCACATCAGTGGCGGTACCGCCTTGCTTGAGGTGAAATGATTAAAAAAATGAATCAAATGATGGAAAAAAGAGATCGTTTATTTCGAGTCACAAAAGACAGGAAGTTGCAAAAAGCAACGATCGTTCGCGTCCTGCGTATAAAAGAAGCTTATATATAATTAAAATTGTTTTCAGATTTCTATATTTTCTATTATATAATATATATGAATCATTTCAAAGCAGATATTTTTCAATTCCTTTTTTTATTTTTATATCCGTATATGATTTTTTTATCGGATCACCCCATAATTGATGTCCTAAATATGATATCAGTATCTAATGAATGATAGTTTAGTCGTTCAAAAATAGCATGGCGATAACAATCAAGGTGAGTATGTCGTGTTTGTAAAGGCTTAAGAGGCAATATTGTCCCTGAATGATCAACGTTCCTCTTTACTAACTTAACACTCCTCAATTTGGATATGCCGACGAAGCATTTATTTTAAGTAAAAGGCGAAGGAGCAATCTAAAATATTAATGTCATTAATGTGATAGAATTCTTTAAACAAAAGGAATGGGCAAAAATGATCATAAAAAATAGCACCCCCATTTAGTTTGTGCTCGATATAAATAATGCTTGGATGAATTCACTCAGAAAACCATTTCATATCTATCTATCTATCTATCTATCTATCTATCTATCTATCTATCTATCTATCTATCTATCTATCTATCTATCCCAACATGTACAAAACATTAATGTATATGAATGTAAATTTCAGTTTCCTACATTTTCAATTCGAAAGTAAGTACTGTCGTGTTTGTTCACGAAATTCGATAGTAAAAGTTACGATATCAGCTTTTACTTGTTCTGCTGTTTAATGGTTCCATATTTATTGTCATCTGTCTTCTACAAATAAAATTTCTGATTTTTTATTTTACTTAATATATCTAACTTGAATGTTGCTTGAAAGTTTGAATTTAGATCGATTTCATCCTTTTATTTTCGTTTCTTCAAAATCAAATCTTCATAAATGACCCAGGAAAATGCAGATGCCTCCAAGGCTTTCTCTATTCAATTTTGACTTTTGCCTCTTTTTCTAACAAATATTTAGCTACAAAATTTAATTATGAATGGTTGAGTGTTATTACTGTTGTGGCGAATCTTCGTCGCCAATTTGTTGCGGCCTGTTTAAGTCCTTGAAGTAAGGCACAGAAACAAGAAGGTAGGTTCAAACAGTGTATTAGAATAACAGGACATATATAAAAGTAAGAGTAATCAGCAAATAAAAGTGTAAGTCCGAACGGTATAGTTACGCTGCGTCTCAACTGCCTCACGAGTGTCTCACAGCAGGGGAAGAAGTCACGCAGGTTAATATTATATGAAGGAGGAAGAGGGCAACATAACAGTTATTTACCCCCAAATCTTTATGGCACTAACAGTAAACGGTAGGAAATAACACGACCTTCCAGGAATGAAGAGGTTCTATTTACGAGAAGGTAGATCTCCACTGGCTGAATAAAGCGGCTGTTTTGGTTAATATATCCGCGAAAAATGATATCGAAAATAAACCAAGCATTAAACATACAATTCACTTTCCTTAAGAAATAGCATCAAATAATCGTTTCCTATTCTTTAATATGCTGTTAAACATTACTGATAAGAAGTATTAAACGTTTGTACTTAAGAATAATTAGAATTCGTAGCCCTCAGTATTTACATGATAAAGGAAAATTTATTGAAATACTTTTAAGCTTCTTCGATATCCTTATTATCTCAAATATAATGCAAAATAGAAAGCTTTCAAAGTCTACAAAAATAAAATTACTCAAATAAATTTTATAAAACAACACATACTTTTTATTTTTAAATAATTCCAAATGCTTATTGGTCCCTTTTTTAAAAAAATCATTTCACCCCAAGCAAGGCATTCCACTGCCACTATTGCGCATGGGGCTACAGAGTGGAAGGTAAAGAGAAGGAGTGGTTAGACATAGGAAATGTCAGGAGGAAGTGTGATAGATGGGTAAGGATAGATACCGAGGATGAGGGTTGGGCAGATGGGAAGAGTGTTTGATAGAATGGGAGCAAGTTAGTGTGTTAGGAGGTGTCTATTGACCTTACATTTAAACTCCTGGAGATTGTAGCCGTCAGAGAAGCAATCATGTGGAAGGGAATTCCACAGTCGGGAAGTGCGAGGAAAGAAACTGTTGGAGTAGAAGTTGCGGTTGCATTTTATCGGTTTCACTGTAAAAATCTAGTATCTCGTGCAAATTTGTATCTAGGGGGCACCAGTGATCTAAGTTCATCGGAGCAGAAGCCGTGAAAGTATTTATAGAAGAGACACAGGGAAGCCACGTCGCGCCTGTGGGAGAGAGACTGCAGGCAGTCTTTCAAGTCGGTATCTATCACATTACAGACCCTCCTCTGTACCTTATCGAGAAGCCCGAGGAGAATAGCAGGGGCACCCGACCAGATATGGCAGCAGTATTCAATGCACGGGCGGATGGTAGATTTATATATGTGCAGGATAGATTTAGACGGAAAAAACTTCCGGGTCCTACGCTGAGAACCGACTTTCATAACAGCGGATTTAGCAATGGATTCGATATAGTCATTCCATTTGAGGTCCGCTGAAAGTGTGAGACCAAGGAGGCGTAGTGTTTTACTCTCTGGAAGGCAAGCCTGGTCCATGCTAATAGGAGGTAGGTGCGATTGTCTATGATGGTTAATTGAGAGTAGCTTCGTTTTAGAAGCATTAAAATTTACTAGCCATTTCTTACCCCAGTCCACTATGGATTGGAGGTCTTTTTCGATCTCGGCTGCGAGGTTAGCTTTGACGCCTACACCAGATTTTTGTAGGAGGCGAGAGTAAACTGGTGTCATCGGCGTCCAAACCTACTTGGGATATTATGGAATCAGGGAGATCATTAATGTATATCAGAAAGAGTGTAGGACCTAAGATGGAACCTTGGGGAACACCTGCGTTTGTATGGTAGTTCTGGGAGGCATGTCAGTTTAATACCACCTTCATTGTGCGGTTAGAGAGGAATGACGGGATTAGTTCAAACAAATGTCCAGTTATACCATAGCTCCGCAGTTTGCATAGAAGGCCAGCATGCCAAACTCTGTCGAACGCCTTAGATATATATTGTCACTCAGCCTGTTAAGTATCACACGCTTGGGCGATCATGTCTCAAAAGAGACATAACTGACTGGGCAGAAGATTTTTCCGCAGTAGGTTGCACTTACTTTCTATGGTCGACTGGTTGCCAAACAAGGTTATAAAACCTAATGTGTCCTACTATTTAACCATAAATGGAGGCAGAAAGAACAGATTAATACTTTTCCAAGGGTATTTGCGCGTAAGTGAATGCAACGAATTCGACTGCAATTCAAATTCTTATTTGCAATCTGTATTCGATCAACAAACAAGTATGTCGCGTTGATTTTGTTAATCACTTGATTGATCCATCTTTCCATTGATGTATCTATTTATGCAGAATGCAAGACCAGAATATTGTTTTCTGTTTAAGAGGGAGAATAATTCCAAAGGCAAGAGCTCACTATTTTGACCTCCAGTGTCACATTTTCTAGTAATACGATATTGTGTCCCAACCAACCGACATTTTCGGAAAAAGCATTTCCCAGAAAATGGGTACATTTTAGCAATGATTTACCATAAAGATCTTACTCCTGATTTGAAATCAAAGTTGTCTGTGTTCTGGTTGCTAACTAAAGCTAGAGAGTCCATGTTATTTTGATATTTATTCTCGGCCTAGAGGGAGAATAGTTTTCATACCTCTCTTTAAGACATTAATTTGAAGTAAAAGCAAAATGTGTCATTAAGTCTTACGAGCCAGTAACCATTACGCCAACAAGTCACTCTTTTTGTCAATATTCCATCTTAAATTAATTGTATCATCGAAAGCGTTTCATTAATTGATCATGTTTATTTTATTCTGGGAAAACATCTGATAAAGGTTTTCATTGCTTTGAGACTAGTATGAAAAAATCAGTGGCGGTTGGATTAATACTTTTGTTGAACGCTGCGATAGAACAAAGTATAAGACCGATAAAAAACAACAATCACAAAACATAACAAAATTAAAGAAAACAAAACAAAAAAAACAAAACAAAAAAAAAACAATGACAAATAATTATTCATCTTTTGAAATGTAAGCAATTTTATACATGAAAACGGAAATATTGCTTTCAGAACCCAACTTCCGACACAGGCAACTGATAATATCCAAACTCTATCGGTAAGGTAGTTTTAATTTGCATATCGCACAACTCATTAAGCTAACCATTTTGACTGCAACGCCCTAACTAAAGTGGCTATGAGCCATGAATTTGTTGATCTTTATCACAAAAATAAACTAAATTTGACAACAGAGTTTTGTTGAAAATGAATTCAGTCTTTTTCAATATCTAGCGTGCATTTACCGATCACACAAGACCCTACTGCGCGTGGATAAACAAATACTCATCCGCTGGAGTAATTAGTCAGCAGCGAGACGCTATTGAGCGTGACAGTTTATAGAGTGTTATTCTCATTCACAAACAACAGACATCCTTTAGCAAAACATCACATCACAATTATATGTCAGCCCTTAGTGGAGTACTTTTAGTGTAGGCTGTTTTAATAACTTATTCATTATGATTGACTAAGCTAGCAATTAGGCAGACAGGATATATTTGACTAGATAATGCTTCAATAACAAAAATCTTATACAGTAAAGACAAATTATGGGCCTGTTTAGTAGCCAAAGGGAATGCGTGTAGTGTAATGTTTTGTGGCTCGCAAAGAGAAACTGACGAGTTGGGTTGGAATACCGGCCAAGTTTGTTACTTCTACTTTTACAACATACCATTAGAAAAAGGTATGATTACATTTCTTCTCACCTATAAAATGACAGCGCAGATTGCGACCTTTAACCTTGTTTGGCAACTAATCTAGAATAAGAAAAATTGAATCCAAAATCAGTTTATGTGCTAACAGACAAATAGAAGCACTCAAGCCTTGTTTAGCAACCAGTTTACAGATTGTTATACGATAGAAGAACTTACCCCCTATCATATAGCGTCAATCGTTGGGAAGTTACAAATTCTGTGGCAGGCGCTTACAGCCATTTCTTTTAATAATATTTTAAAATAGTGCTCGATATTCGAACTCGCACACAATCAATGATTTTTAATGTTTACTTTTTAGGCACACTATCCCGCTTAGCGCTACATATTCTTCTTCCCATGACATTTTGGCCTGTGTCTGACCTGAAAAATTTTAGTAAATATCTTTGAAGTAATAATCGCAGATTTATGTGTGCAGCTAGGCACGTGTTTAGGATGTTAAACGGTTTCTGTTTGACAGGTATGCGTACAAGTGGTAGGCCTAACGCAGACGTGAGATCAGTCACGCATTAGAACAGCAACAGCTGCTACTGAGAGGTTCACATTTCAGCTTGTTAGTAAACTTTCGTCTCAGAAGTGTCAAATACGTTGTCACCAGGGAAACCGACGCTTAACGAGAATTAGATGTGGAACCAATTTAACTTAATTAAATCTTAATTCTTTTCTTAAAGTGGTAATTGGTTGCTGTTTTTTTTTTTTTTAGAAATAAACAAGGTAGAGCCCAGCAAATATCAAATGAATCACATTTCCCCTTTCACAGATAATTCAGCCTAATATCGCCACCTCTGCACTATTTGTATTCAGATTATTGTCTCCATTTTTTTGTTGTAATCACAACGGTTCGTCCGTTGTACCCTCCAGCCTTCGTCAGGTGTATATTAATCCGGGTAACCTACTGGGAATTCTGAACTGAACCAGTTAAGTGGATAAATTGTTCTAGTTCCACTGTTCATGTCTAAGGATATCGTGAAGTTCTTATTTTTATTTAATACAGTTCTGTTATTGCTTGCCCATTTCCAATGGTTGCAAGTACACACTGCCTGGCCAGGGATTGAACTCACAACTACCGTTTCACTAAATTCACAGACCAATGCTTTTATCCACTAGTACATAATCCTAATAACAACAACAACAACAACAACAACAAAACATGAATATTAATAGTGTGAATGATGGTAACTTCTCAAACCAGAAATCTAGGCAAAAAAAAAAAAAAAATATATATTTGTTGTTTTTAATACAACATTTCGCTCGATAGGCACTTAAATCTTTTTCAAGTTTATGATGCTTCAACAAATCTTTGTATTTTTGAACGTTATTTCTTCGTAACTATCCCATTCTGGATTGGCTGTTTCTTTAAAGGTCCAGTAATTTCGTAGTAATGAATTTGATTTGTGATGTTTTTAAAATAAGTACTCCATCAACGCTTCTCGCCTTGATGTAGTAGCGAGGCTTACCTATAGCAGCAGTCACGTTGGATTATTACTTCTGGCAGGACCAATTCTGTCAGGCACGTAAGAGAGTAGGGATCAGATTCAATGAGAATCACAAAAAGCAATGCAACACTGGGGTTGTTCTGATTCGGCGGAGTTTCTCTTAATCTTAATTTACGGCCATCCGTGAAACACAAACGATGCTAAAAATGTCAACATTTCTAGGACCATATGCGGCCACAATATTTTAAGCACGGACGAATAGTACACATATTCATCTATAAGATATATTTTTTAGCATACATTATCTAGAACGCCAGTGAACCAGTTCTCTTAGCAGCTGATCTAGCAATGGATTCAATATAGTTTATACACTTCATATCAGCCAAAAAAGGTTAAGGGGTCAATCTTCGGGAGGTTAGCATCGGCCATACTGATGGAAGGTTGGAAGAGTAAGCCGGAATTATACATTTATTAGAAAACTTTCCGTTTAAAGCAAATCGGCAATATGCTTTTCATTATATCCCTAGTTTTAGTGAACGATTCGAAAACACTTTATATGCGTAATTTTATGTCATTTCATATTCTTTAATTTTATTATTTGTCCTTAGTCGTATCCGTAGATTTTCTTTTCTTAGAATTGTTTCAATTGAACGTCAATTTTAGTTGTTATTTATGTTCACTTTCGACCTCTTCAGAGACTATTTCTGTTCAAATCATTTACCATATCTTGTCCATCATTCGATGGTATGGATATAAGTAAATGTCAGTGATATTAGTAAATGATATGAATAATAATGATGGTAGAGATATTAGTAAATGGCAGGGATATGAGTAAATAGTATGGATATTAGCAAATGATAGAGATATTGGTAGATGGTATGGATATTAGTAATGGTAGTAAATGATACAAATATTAATAAATTGTAGGGATATCAGTAAATAGCACGGATATTAGTAAATGTTATTAGTAAATGGTAGAATGTTTCAAAGTATGTTGAATGTCAATCTAGCTTCTTCGTTATTAGACGTTGGTAGACTGGCCTCCTCCTAGAAACAAGAACAATGCAACCAGTATTTGCACCATCTCCACTTTGACATTTCATCTCTCTCCTGATGACATTAACGTTTTCAAAGCAACTAAACTTTCAAAATTGCACTTGGAACATGCAATGCAGACTTGCCTGATATGCAGAAAAGACCGCATGTCGTTTGCAATTATAATCTGATCATTCAATTGTTGAAATAAATAGGTCGCCGAAATTTTCATACACTATATTAAAAAAATATAAGGTAGGGAAGATACGAAAAAAAGCTTTTTTATGTGAATGTTTTTTATGAATTTGTTGATGATGTTCGATAGAATTTGAAAGCATCCGTATTTTCTTGTTTATTTCATAATGGAATTTATTTGACAGATTAATTTAGGGGAGAGTCTTGATTTTCTTCTTGTTTTGTTTAGAGCAGTGGTTCTCAAATATTTTTCTCTGAACCGCATTTTCGGCATTAAAACTTGCTCGTGCCTCACCAAATTTTATGTGATAAAAAGTACATTTAAAGTACTTCAAGGGCTACGAATTTCGAACCAAACCTTTTATTTTGATCACTGCGGTATATCATTATAAATAGTATAAAAGATTCGGTTCGAAATTACTAGTAGAAGAAGACCGGAACGTACAACGATCGAAACGTTGTAAACATGGCAATAAAGATGAGAACAACAGTCCAAACAATTTAAATAATGTTCGTTACTCGCAATTAATTTTTCTTGATATATTTTTTGACTTTTCCTATAATGCTATTTCAGATATTTGAACTCGTTCCGGAAGAGATGATATTTTGTTTTTGTTTTGACTTACTTTTGTTAATTACTTTTGAATAACATTGGATTCTAAAACATTGCAAATAGCTTATGACGTCTTCGAATCATATCCCGTAGTCGCTTAATTCTTTCAACCAAATCCTACGCTTTTTACGTATGGCTTTCCATATGGTAGTAATATCTACATTGAGATTGTTAATAGGATTTTCTCTTATCTAATTTGACTCCAGCTGTTATTTTCGAGGCACAAATAAATATTTTAAAAGACTTTCAGATTGAAGTAAAGTCAATATGTGCGTTGTGGTGCAGTGGATATCAGATTGGAATAAAAAAATCAAAAAGCCTAGTTCAAATTCCATGCGAATTCGTTGCTTTCCCTTACGCGAAAAAAAACAACTTCTTTCTCCAGCTATGGGTTAAATAGCCTCAAATCAATATTTTAAAGACTTTTAGATCGAAGTAAATTCAATAAGTGCGTTGTAGTGCAATGGATATCAAATTGGAGTAAGAAATCATAGAGCCTAGTTCGAATTCCACGCAAATTCGTTGTATTCAATTATGGGAAAATAATCTTCTCCTTCTACCTATGGGTTAAATAGCCTCAAATAAATATTTTAAAAGTTTTTTTTTATATTGAAGTAAAGTCAATATGTGCGTTGTGGTGCAATGGATATCAGATTGGAATAAGAAATCAAAGAGCCTAGTTCGAATTCCACTTGAATACGTTGCATTCACTTATACGCAAATACTCTTCTCCCTCCAGCTATGAGTTAAATAACAGGGCAGATTGTATTCTATAGACTTGGTTGGCAACCAGTCTACCGTAGAAAGAAATGGCAACCTACTGCGGAAAAATCTTCTGTCTTTTCCGTCATGGACCGAAAGAGACATAATCACCCAAGTGTGTATCCCTTAATGGCACTTAACTGACTGACTGACTGACTGACTGACTAAAAGTCTCATAGAGATAAATGCTTGCTGTGAAATTTGTTCGCTAAAATCAAAGACTCGTGGTTATTATTTTAAAGGTTCTCTTCGATTAAAGGCTCTCTTCGATTAAAGGCCCTCTTCGATTGATATCAAAACGTATGAATGCTTTGCTGTCACAAGGTGAAATATATTTTCCTGCTTTCAGTTAGATTTAAAATATTGAATTTGTTTGCATAAATTCACAGGAAACCATTCCAAATATGATGTTTTACTAACATAAAAATAATAATTTAATATACTTGTACATATATCTTGATATGAAGAGTTACAGTAATAGAAGCAAAGAATAAATCACACATACCCAGTAAAACACGTGGTCGACTGAGGTTAGTGTACTTAATCCTGTCACTGATTTAATTATGCATCTAGATGACATGAATGTCACATTCTATAAAGCTAGCATGGGACACATTCTATAAAGCTAGCAGACATCCACTCAGTAGGAGTGAAACATCCATACTGGGAGAGCAGCATTTTTTTGTACTTTGGCAGACTTTACTCGGAGTAAAGAAATCTTATCTGTTATTCGATCTCTCATTCACACGTTATTTTATATCCGAATGGAAACTTTCAGTCAGAAGTATTTGCATGACGCTAAGATTTAGACGATTAAGGAAAAAAAAGAATATTTTGATTTTACACAATATCTTAAACAAAAGGTTTGTAAGGAAACTCCATACAATATTAAAAAGAACGATAACAGCAAGTATGAAAAACTAATTTCCTGAAAGATGTTTTTAAGTAAAAGATTTTTTGAATTTCAACCGACAGTAAAGAAAAATGCTCACCTAATGAATGTCTAATATTTCCTGTATGGAAACGGTTAATTTCACCATTAACACACACACACACACACACACACACACACACACACACACACACACACACATATATATATATATATATATATATATATACAAATTACGCGTTCATTACAAAATATATAGAGCTAATTTTCTTAGATCGCCGTAATTTTTAAAGTTTTCAAAATTCTGAACCATGTCGTCATTTTCTCTTTTAATGGAAAACTGAATCCCTTTGCTGATATGCCTACACTCTTGTGCAAATTAATTGAAATAAAAATGTTTACCTAGGATTTTTCACTTCCCCTGATCCCGTATACGTCGTCTCTTGGCGTTGTTTTTCTGTCTCGATTTTTTTACTTTTTAGACTGATGGATCGAGTTTGTTTCTTCTCCTTGATGACACGACTAAGAGTAGAAAGGCAGATGCCAACAATATCCGCCATTTCTCAGTAAGGCTTGCCAGTGCGTTCGTGCAGCGTTACAATTTTCGTACGTTTCCTTTACATCCACCGCAGACAATAGCAGTAGGACAACTGTTAGATAGACGAGACAATAATGTCTGGGTGTGGTGAAAATCTGATGCAATCACGGATGACGCAATACTGTTCATGGCTAAACAAAGTCAATCATCAACTCGAAAGTAGATTCAGATTACTGCACACAACTGCAGATAACTTAATTTGAAGAAAATATAAAGAATCGATTACACCCTGTAACTCCAATGAGTCTAAAACTGACCGTATCGCGAAGAAAGGAAACTAGAGCAGTTGTTCCAATTAATTTGCACAAGGATGTCAGTAGGTAACTGAATAACTCTTTCTAAATAATTTCTTTCATTGTTAATGCACTTAATCGAACAAATCTTTAATCACATACTTGTGTGGGTTGAAACGTTTATAGGCTGACTACACAGGAATAATGTTAGAGTTGAAATATTTTGCATGCATTAATTTCAATATCTTTTATTAATAACTGAGTTGTTTTATTTCATGTAAACCGACATCCGACTGTTAAATAAAGGTTTCAGAAGTAACTAGTAACGACTTCTCTTGAGAATGTATAAGATTTGGCATTGTGATTTTATTAAATACCTGCTGAAGAAGAATATTAGCCACCAAGGATATTCATGCTGACATCGTTACAACATTAGAGGACGACGCGCCAACTTTATGAACAGTGCAGAAGTGGGAAGAAGAATTTATGAAGAAAAAGGTGATTTTTTGGCAACATCCGAGGTTATAACGTCTTGCATTTGCCACGACCAAGGAAAAGATTAATCGTATTTAACACATGGTGATGGATGATAGTAGATTGACTATAAATCAAATAGCCAATGCTATCAGCATATTCCGTGAGAGAGCTGAGAAGAGTTTACACAATGAACTTGGCAAACGAAGTTTTTTACTCGGTGGGTGGCACGTCTTCCGACACCTATTCTGTTAAAATGACTTACATGTGTTTCTAAGATGAAAAACAATTGACTAGGAACCAGTATCGCAGTGATACTGACGTTGTGGAGTTGATGATTTTGCTTGGCAAACAGAATGAACAGACTTCTTTGAATAGTTAGATGTCAGTTTTCTCGTTTATTAATGTGAAGAGTTGAAATGAATGCATGCAAGACTTCACAGCTCTAGCATAATTCATTCATGGTTAGCCTAATAACTTTTCAGCTCATCTATTATTAGACGGTGCTCATCGTAATTTCAAACTAACTTCATAACTGATACGAACTTTTAGGTTTAACCTTGTATATAGACATTAAACTAAGTTAATCAAAGAATTTTAGAGAATTCTCAAGATTATCCTGACGAAAGGTATACGAGATATGCTTTTGACTATCGCTTGATAAAAGAGGCCAAACGAACCATCTCTCAAGATTATCCTATCTAAATGATATGCAAGATATGCTTTTGACTATTGCTTGGTGAAAATGCCAAAACGAATCTTATCTCAAGGTTACTCTGACGAAATGGTACGCGAAAAATGTTTTTGAGTATTGCTTTACGACAGACCTCAAAACGAAAATTATCTCAAGATTTTTGTTTATTTTTAAATACATATAATTATTATTAGATATTAATTTAAAAATATACAACGTAACCTATTTCTTTGGTTCGTTGTGAGATTTCTTTTCATTAAATTAAAAGTAATTCATATCACTAACCCATTGCATTAAACAAAAGGGTGGTTGCCAACAATTCTATAGGCGAACCCACATGAGAGATCAGTTAGAGCTAGTACAAAATTTAGTTTGCCAATATATTTCTAGCCACACCTCAACCTCAACCGTCTCTTCTTTTGACAGAGAGAAAGAGAGAGAGGGGGAGGGAGAGAACAGTATAGAGAGAATGAGCTAGAAAGAAAGCGAGCTAAAGACAGAGAGAGGGAGAGGGAGAGGGTAAGAAAGAGAGAGATAGAGAGAAGTTTAATGAAAAGAGTCAAGGCGTCAACAGCTGAATTCAATTTCAAACCAACGATATTCAGCTATTTTATTTAACGTTTATATTGACCTGAAAGTTTAGGTTAACCGAGCGACATATTATATAACATTCTGCATGCAGGCATTGTTCATGCGATGACTAAACAAACCGAGGGACGAACGGACAGACTAAATCGGCAGGAACATAAAAAGAGAAACGACCATAGTCAGTCGTTGGCTAACGACAATTTAACTACCTCATTTCCAACTGCGTCCAGAAACGAACCAAAGAGATTGCGTAATTGTTAGGCAACTGTTCATACTGCAGAAACATATCTTTGAATTTACTTATTGTTGGTATGTTTTGAGAAAGAAAGAATATTTTGATATTTTGATAAAGAACTAATATTTTAAGAAGAACGTTAAAATAAATTAATGCTTTTGGTAAAATAAAGAAATCCAGAAATTCTTTTTTGTTAATTCACTAAAATATTGGGTCGTCCTTAATATCTTTTAACCAAGCCGATCATCAGATATTAAAATTGTTCATCCCTTCGTTTATTGGTGCGTGAGATCTATTCCGATATATCGTCTACCCAGGTGCAGCGTAGAGGTCTATTGTTCCCCTCTCCTCATATAGCCCTTATGTGGCTCCAGTGACAGGAACAAACATGCTGGCAATTGAAAGATGGTGGTTGGATGCTAAAACGATAATTCTCAAGAAATGTGAGGTGTTTGTAGTCAGCTGTTCCTCACGCTATAGTCGAAACGGGAGGTAGACATCTCGCTATATTGCGGTAGACCTCACACTACAGTAGCAGCTGTTTGTCATTTTTCTACAAAATTCTTAAGTCAAATGGAAACTTACAAAGTTTTTATTTAGCACGAAATCTTTGTACATATGAAAGTTGATTTAAAATTGTACTAAAGTTACTTAAACTGTCACAAATTACTTGCTCACTTGGGATTTTATTTTTTTTTATCATTGCCCCCGAACAAATATCTTTTGAGTTTTTCGACAGTTTTCTTCCTAGATGATGGTTCCAGAAAAAATATCGATATGTCAAAGAACAACAATTTGAATACTTGCTAAAATCAATATACATGCAACGAAGCTTCTCAGAACGAAGTAATGGTTAACGAGCTAATCTGATTGATAGTTTATACTGTTCCATAAACAACTGGGTGTCACATACCTGCATTATTGTAGCTAATGAATCTAAACTTTGTAAATAGGAAAAAAAAAAAACAAACTTTGGCGTTGCTAGTAAATTTTGTCGATCCTTACTACGGCGTGATGAAATCAGTCATCACTGAATGCTCTATACCTGTGGTCTTCCGTTAAATTTGTTTTAGTAAATAGCAGTAATATACATCTAATTACATACAGATAACCACCTATTTATTATAAATAATAATTGTCATATAAGAATTCGTGTAGCATATATGACGTTTTCTTATTTATGTTACGCTGACATTGCATCATAATGTAATGGCAAATTTCAAAATTCTATAAAAGGCTCAAATCAATAATTCTTTTGTAATTTTGTCATTGTACAACTTTGTCGTTTACGAATCAATTAACACGAGTAATTGCTCACAAAATCATATATTTAAATTTTATAGATTTTAAGCTTTGGGCATTTATTATTATTATTATGTCATTTTTCATCATATTTCGATTTCTGCATTGGTCTCACTATCAACCAAGTCTGCGGGGAGACCTAAGGCAGGTAGTGGCGTGTTGTTATGACTCCATTTCATGTTTTTCTATCTTCCCTATCATCCCCAGCATTACATAGATAACGTTTTCCTTAGTGTGTGGGCTGTACTTAATAAGACAATTTTTTGTATGTCTCTTAAGCTGGGGTTTCCAGGGATTCTTACAATGTGTTGTTTTGTTCCATTTTTTATCATTCCAAGTGCACCTACTATCACTGGCACAACTCTTGTTTTCAATTTCCACATTTTTTCTATTTCAATTTCCAGGTCTTTATATTTTGACAGTTTTTCAAATTCCTTGATTGCTATGTTACAATCCGCTGGACAAGCCATATCAATTAATAGACAAGTTTTCTCCTTCTGGTTTTTAACAATAATGTCTGGCCTGTTTGCTTCAATTTTTCTGTCTGTGTAGATGGTGTAATCGCATAGAATGGTTACATCTTCTATTTCTGTAACCGGTGCTGGATGATGTTCATACCAGTGTTTGTTTACAGCTTTTCCATAATGTTTGCACATTGCCCAATGTAAATATTGCCCAACTCTATCGTGGCGATTTTTATATTCGTTTGGGGCAAGCACAGAACAGCCTGAGATTAGGTGGTCTATTGTTTCTTGGTGTTTATCACAAAACCTGCATTTTGGATCCATATTATTATGCATAATATTTGCCTGAAAGTTTCTCGTGAAAAGACTTTGGTCTTGTGCTGCAAGTATAAATCCTTCAGTTTCAGACTTTAATCCAGATGCACGTAACCATTGATGAGTATTAACTTTGTCAACATTGGATTTATTGGCACGTACTGGATATTGGCCATGCAGAGGTTTGTCTTGCCAGCGCTGTTTCATCTTTTCAAGAGCTTTATCTTTGGCTTTCATTTTCATATTTTTTGCCGCAATAGTTGGTTCTTGGCTACTGTTTTGCTTTTCTACAGAATCTACTAACTGTAATTCTTGTTTGTATTTACTGCCTTCTTTTATTATTGAATATTTTTTCTTTCTTTCTTCATGTTGCCTTACTAATTGTATCATCCAATCCTTTGTTGTTTCTATGTATGTTAGTAAGCCAATAGTTGTTGTCTTGTATGACAATTCCAGCTGAATAAGACCCCTTCCACCTTCTTTACGGGGTATGTATAGACGGTCTACATCAGCCTTTGGGTGATGCATCCTATGCTTAGAAAGAAGCTTTCTTGTTTTAGCATCCATTCGCCTGATGTCGTTTAGAGTCCAGTTTAAGATGTTGAAGCTATATTGGACAACTGGGATTGCAAGGCTATTAATGGCCATAACTCTATTCTGTGAATTTAATTCAGTTTTTAATATCATTCGTAGCCTTCTATAGTACTCTTTACGCACTATTTCTTTCATTTTTGTATGGTGAATATTTTCGCTCTCATTTACACCTACAGTCAATATCAATCATTTTTTGCAGGATATTGACTTGAGACACTGGGTGTTAACAAAAAGAAAAAGGCGCAAGAAAACGGCTTTTGCCTTGATATCGAAGAAGCTAGGCTTAAACCAACGATCTAGTATTTTTTAATAAGTTGTGAATATGGCCAGGCAAATCTATCAGTAAATCTGACACCTTTATTCTCTATAAAAAGAAATGTTCCACTGTAGTCCTGGGCTTGGTACAGTGTTTGAAAAATCAGCTCTCGATCAACAAAAGAAAACTTCTTGCATTCATAAAATGTACTTTAATTTCAACATTAGCGAGCTTAATTTCATCAATCAGCTACATTGCTTCATTTGCCATTAAATATTAATGTCATCTTTTTCAGGAGCACCGCTATTTTAATCCTGATGGCAAACTCGAAAATCACTGTGATACGAAAATTTTCATCTCTGTCTCGACTTATAAAAAAATCACAGATACTACCATTTACGGTGGTGGCATGTTCCTCAGCCCCCTCACCTATAACGCGCTCATAAACACTGAAAGAAATTTAACATAGAATCATTATGGCTATCTTTAACGGCAACCCTATAACGACAATTACATCCTGCTATTCATCAACAAATTCTAGCGACAAAGATGTCACACATATCTATCACTGCCTCTTTCTCTTGTCAAGTCCCAAACTATAACTTCCTGATTATTTGTGGGATTTGAATGTTCAGCTTGCGTACAAAAATTTGCATATAATGTTTCCTTCAACAGAAATGAAATCTTCTCGAAAATTTTATACAGGAAAATAATTTTGTCTGCTTACTCACCAACTTTCGAAACAACAACTCTAAACATTCACACATATATATATATACATGTATGTTTCATTAAAACTGACAGACAAAATGTGATAATTAAGATTTTTTTTGTAATTTTTCATATGATCTTATGATTTCTTTTAAAAAACAAATTATATAATAATTGTCCAAATGTTTTGTTTATCCGAGCGCTTTCGGCTATGCCATTTTAGAAGATGAATGTTATTTAACGTCTAACAGATTATATGTGGTGTTATGTATATTGTAGCGTTGATATATTAAATATCAAACACGGTAAGCATGTAGTTAGCGTGTTCGTAATTGATATTATTGAGTGTTGGGTTTTATTATAATCAACAAAGCCTCTATCATTTTTAGTCTGTTATTGCATGTGAATGATGCTAAGATGTTTTTGTTGCCAACAAGTATTTTCCAGATAGGGTTTGGTTAGGTTTCCCTATGTGTTTAAATTGAGCTCAGTTCAGAGAGATGCAGCGTCAGTCTTCGAGTCAGTTTCGTAGTTGTATGGCCTATATAATTCTTTATACATAGCACCGCATCTCAATTGGTCATACAGATCCGCCAAAAGGCGAGTGAGTATAAAAAGTAAATCTGCTTTTGCTGAATGTAACATTTACTGTAGTCTATTTAAAATTCACCATGATAAAACATGTTATCAGCGACAATCATTTAAAAACAGAAGCCATGAGAACCAATCCTGCTTAGCATCTGAGCATTTATTATTATTATTATTATTATTATTGTTTCATTAATGAATTCATAGATCCACAAGGTCATATCCCGTTGAAACATTGGTCGGTTCTCGTCCGATCATTGAAGTTAAGCAACGTCAAACCTGGTCAACACCTTCATATGTGGCCGCTTGGGAATACCAGGGGCTGTAAGGTTAGATGCGCCGTGGTGTAATGAATAACTCCTAGGAATTAGAAATCAGGGGGCTAAATTCTAGATTCAGTTGCGCTCGTTATATTCACTTAAGAAAGATTATGTTCACATCCTCTCCTCTCACTATTACTTGCATCAGTAAATCACTATCAGCTATAAAATATTCTTATAATCTCAAAATATTATCTGTTTTTTTAATAACCTGGAAAAGGTTGATAAACCGTAAAAACAACAACTCAGTCACTTGTATCTTCACAGCCTAAAACCTGGTGATTATTGATGAAGCAAAAGTGACAGCAAATTTCTTCTACATTCCAGGACCTTCCCTTTTATCTGCCATGATTCCAGTAATACCAATTTCAACCTTTTTTATGCATTCCTCTCTATTGTTTTCGGCACAATTCTAACTTTCATATTTCATATTTTTCTCATATCAAGAGCAAGCTCCTGGTATAACTTTTTACTTGGTCAAGTGGGCAACATAGTTGGTTCTTTATTCTGATAAACTTGAATGAAAAAAAAAAAGAAGCCGATAGGAATTACTCATGTTAACAATTTCGAGCCATTATCCATGACACTGCATGAACATCCAAGCTTATAGCCTCTAGTATTCCTAAACAGTTACCCATCTTGATAATGAGCAGGTTCGACATTGCTTTGCTTCAGTGACGTATGGGAACCGGTGTGTTAACTGATCTGGCCGTAAGCCCCCTATCCATGTCCTGTCAGGAATTGGGACAAATTCGTTGAATGAAGTTTTGGACACACATAATGTGGAAAAATGATTAGAGAATAGGTCACTCACTGGTCATATTAAAGACATGAGCTGAAAGATATCCGGAGCAACTTCCTAATGACCTCACGAAAAAAAAAAAAAAAAAAAAAGACAGAACAAGGACTAGAAGGCTTACAACTGGCCTTCTATGCAAGCTGCGGGGCTATGGTATAACAATTGTTTGACCTAATCTAGTCATTCCTTTCAAATCACACAATGAAGGTAATATTGAACGGACATACCTCCCAATACTATTACACGAACGCGGGTGTCCTTCAAGGCTCTATTGTAGGTCCTATGCTTTTCCTTATGTACATTAATGATCTCCCTGATGTTATAAATCCAAAGTAGGCATATATACTAACGATACTACGGTTTACTTTCGCCTCGATCTAAAATCTGAGGAGGCTGACAAAGTAAACTTCGCTGCCGAGCTTGAAAAGGATCTTCAATCTGTGCTGGACTGGGGTAAGAAATGGCTCGTGAATTTTAATGCTTCCAAAACGAAAGCTGCTATCTCTAAACCAACACAGACAATCGCTCCTACCCGCCCCCATTAGCATGGCACAGGCTAATCTCCCTGAAAGTAAAACACTGCGCCTCCTCGGGTTAACTCTCACAAAAGACCTCAAGTGGAATGACTAGATAGAATCCATAGCCAAATCTGCTGCTAAGAAGGTCGGTTCTCTGTGCAAGGCCAGGAAGTCAGAAACAATCCTGCACATATACAAATCTACCATCCGCTCGTGCATGGAATACTGCTGCCATATCTGGTCGGGTGCTCCTACTATCCACCTAGAGATCCTTGACAAAATCCAACGGAGAATCTGTAATGTGATCGATCTCGACTTGGCAGCTAGGATACAGTCGCTTTGTCACCGTCGCAGTGTGGCTTCCGTGTGTCTCTTCTACAAATACTTTCAAGGCTTCTGCTCCGATGAACTTAGCTCACTGGTGCTCCATATATATGAATTTACTCGAGCCACAAGATTAGCAACTAGGTCCCACCTTTTTACTGTGAAACCAATAAAATGTAAACGCAAATTCTACGCCATCAGCTTCTTTTCTCGCACTTTCCACCTGTGGAATTCCCTTCCGTTTGTATGCTTCGCCGACAACTACAATCTCCAAGGATTTGAGTATAAAGTCAATAGTAATCTCCTTATCTCACTAACTTGCATCCTCTCTCATGCTTCTTTCTCCGTCCACCCCATTCTCATCAGTATTCTCATCCTTCCCTTACCCACTTCCTGACACCTCCTGTAACCTGTCACTCTTTCTCATAACCTTCCTTGTATGTAAGCCCCTGCACAAGAGTGGAAGTAAAATGCCTTGCTTGGTGCGATACGATTATAAAAAAATACCTTTCCCGTTTAGTAAATAAATTCTTAATTCTTATTCTTTTATTATCCTCTCTTATTTATAGGATTTTTTTCTTATATTCCCTAACATCGTGTGTCTTAGTAGCTTTATAACCTTGTTGGGTTGAAATGATTAAAAAGAGTAAAGAAAAAAAGCCCTTATAAACGTACAGAATGTACAGCTCCCACTTATAATGTTCGCCTTACCCTTACTGCTGTAGAATTTCTGTAAGGAATATATGTGGAGTGGGTTTTTCGTTGGAGTGTGATTTGCCGCCCGTGCATAGCCATTTTCATTTAGACGTACGCTTCTTCGTTATTACTCAATAATGTCTGACAATAGCAGAGAAGTCATTTTGTTATAGGATTTCTGCTGTTATTACATTCATTAATGCATTCAGGCAGAAGACTTACCGCTCAACAATGATGATATGATCGTATGACCGTGTGAGGTGTAAGGGGGTGATTAATACACTGATACTAGCAAGCACCGTTGCAAGGTAAGGCTCAAGTTTTAAATTAGTGCAAATTAAAAGGAAGTTTAATTTAGTATAGGTTCTCATGGTAGATTTAAATTTAAATTTTTGCTTTACTGTTGTGACTAATGGTATATTTAGTAAACTTTGAAAGATGCTTACAATTCCTTTAAAAGTTATTTGTCGATCCTCAATACTCTTTTACTGATTCATTTATCATCTATTTCCTGGTGTTTCTAATTTATTCCATTGACATGTGGACGGCGGAATATAGTCAATGTCACATTCGGCAATGGTAATGGTGAAAATATCCCTTTCCAAACAGAAAACATTCGACAATCATTAGACGATCCGTCAGTGTTAATGGCGGTTGAAATTTATATCTTTTTCAGTTTTTCAAGAAAATTGATGCAGTTTTTAACATTTTGTTATTCTTTAGGTTTTAAAACCTAAAGGTTTCCTTCAGCTGAAACTACGTGGTGTAATGGTTAACAATCTTCTGCCGTTAGAACAATTACAACTTGCTTTGTGAGTTCGATCCTCACTAGATGTCTTATGATTTTTTCCTTGTGCCAAATCTAAGATACGCTTAGAAAATCATTTGCCGGATACCATGGGCACCACAATGTGGTGTAATGGTTAACATGCCTGTCAATTACAACTGAATAATGAGTTCAATCCTCATTGGGTGCCTCATACTTCTGGCCTTGTGCCACATCTAAACTACACTTAGAAAATTGCCATTTACCTGAAGCCATTTATAATCATGGATCTAAGGAAATGTTTTTATATGGGTGATTGTGAATTTCTGAACGAGTTTGGCGCTATTAATAACTATCAAAGTTTAGTTATGATCTAACGATACTTCTTCTTTTATGTGCCTTGTCCCTTCAGGACGTAGGCGATCATGGCCTTCCACGTTTCCCTATCCCTGGTGACTCTGAGCACGCCTTCTCCTATTACACCATGCAACCTTCGTTCCGTCATCCACCTGATTAGGTCCTTCAAATATGTTATCCGTTGCTTTCTTCTGTCTCTTTTTACTCTCTATCTGGTCTGTTAGTACCAGATTCTCCAAGCCCTTCTTCCTCATTGCGTGTCCCAGGAACTTCAGCTGTCTCTTCCTGATGCTCAGTACTAATTTCCTTTTTGTTTCTATCATTTCCAAGACCTCATCATTGCTCACATGCCCGATCCATGATATTCGCAGCATCCTTCTGTAGAACCACATTTCAGTTGCTTCAAGTTTTTCCATCATCTTTGATGGTATTGTCCAGCTTTCACTGCCATATTGAAGGACGGACAGCACGTAGCAATCCAGTACTCTCTTCCTAGTTTCTAGCGAAATTGTCATGTTTCTTAATACCTTACTCAATTTCTGTAATGCTTCCTTCACCATGCCAATTCGCCTTTGGATCTGTGTCGCACTTTCCGTCTTCTGATATAACGCTTCCCAGGTATTTAATTTTTTTACCTGCTTGATTCTGGTATACCCGACCTGTATTTGGCATTTTGGGCTGCCTATTTTACTGATAACCATGCATTCGGTTTTCGTGCAATTTATTTCTAGTCCTTTCTTGTTACTTTCTTGCTACCTTCTGTAGGCGATCTTGTAGTTTTCTTTCTGCGTACCTTAAGGTTGTTTAAATTGTGGCCTCCGATTACGAATCCAGGCATAACTTCTAGGGTCCTCAAAGTACTTTCGCTGTACAAGTTGAACAGATCCGGTGAAAAGACACATCCCTGTTTTACGCCTTTTTCTATCTTTGTATATCTACTCAATTCATTACCTGTCCGTATGCAAGCTATTTGCTGCCAGTAAAGATTCTTTATTACTCTCAAGTCTTTCTCCATCAGTTCTTTTGGCGTATTTTGTCAAACGCCTTCGCATAATCAATGAAGCAGGTTTTTCTTTTACTAAAGTTTGAAATTTTATATCAATATTCTGTTTTTGCAATGCCATAAGGTGTTAGACAAAAGTACCCCGTCTTCAATTTCTTTATTTCCGATACTAATTTCTTATAACTCGTTCATACACAGAAGGTATCTAAAGTCTTTAGAAATTATTTGTTCCATATTTTTAATTTTTAAGATAAATGCAGGGTATGCGCCATCAGTACTCTTATTTTGATTCCAGATCATAGTTTCTATTTTGGAAATGTTTATCTTAAGTCATTTTTCATGGAATAAAATTGTGAAGAATTCCGGTAAAGCGTAAAGAGATTAAATACATCACAGTTTTCTTGCTCAACTCATTACAAGACTTGTCAGATTAAATCAATTAGGGATGTGAAAACAGTTAATGAAGGGAAAAGGAAGTCTTTATTGATGTGATCACTTTCTGTGAAGTAATCACTATATTAGGTGTACAATAATATATTGATTACTTCAATAGAGGCTTCCTTATTTTATCAAACGATTTCAAGAAATGACGTAATTATCGATAATTACGTTATTTCATGAAATCGTTTTTGATAAGATATACAGTCATCATATTCTTGATCGAAACGAAAACTAATTAGCAAATGAAACTTATAGCATTTAGTAAATAAATAAAAGAAACCTAAATAATAAAGAAATTACAGACAAGAAATATTTAAAACTTTCACCTATTTTTTCAAATAAAGGTGAATTAGTGATAAAGTTTAAAAAAGATCTGCATGATTATCGGTCTCGATGTGGCATCTCAGCCCCAGCCACTTTCCCATCGCCATAGTGTAGATTCTTTTTGCCTCTTCTATAAATATTTTCAAGGTATCCGTTCCAATAATCTTTCTTCTTCGGTACTGCAACTTTGGTAATTTAAGTGCAGTACTAAAGTGGCAAGCTAGGTCTCATTATGTTACAATTGAAATGATTTTATCTAACCGTAAGTTATATGCTAACAGTTTCTTCTGTCGGACTTCTCGCTTGTGGAACTCTCTTCCACCTCCTTTTCTGATAACTGCAATCTTCAAAAACTTAAATGCGCCGCCAGTCATCTTCTGTCTCCTTGAACCCTGTTCTTTTATTGTCCTTTTTATTGGCTGATTATTGCATACTGTCTCAACACACAAGCACGAAAGTGACTACCTTAAACAATTTGAAGATAACAGAAAGAAAGTCATTATTTTATATGTATTTGATTATATCCAACCAACATCCAAATTTTGTTTCAATAATATAATATTTGCCTTGAATAGAGATATATACAATTCCAATATATTTTTAATATAATGAATTACCTCTCTCTTTCTTTATCACATCTCTCTCTAGCTTTCTTTCTTTTTCTCTGTGGCATGTCTTTTCAAGGCACTGGTGATTCAGTTTCTTTACACCCACCACCATGTTTTGTCTTCTTCTTTGATAACTATTACTTGTAATGAAATTGCTCTAAGCAAACTTGCTGATAGCAGCTTTTCTCTCTTTCTTCTTGCCAATCCCCTCCATCGTTGATATGCATTATCTCGGTGGTTTTCTCAGATTTTATTCTCTTTCTAATATCTTGGAAAAGATGTTCATATTTATATTAACTATGCTTAACTTAGTCTGGCGCAAGGCAAATGACAATGGCCATAGATATGCTATCCTTCCAATTGGTGATAGTCAACCGACCTTCAACGTTGACATTTGTCACCAGTACGAAATATGCAGTCATCTCAGTCATGTAGCACACCTTTTGTTGGTGATGAGTTTTTCAGAACCATTTTCATAAAACAGTTGGTTACAAATCTGTACCACTCTTCTAAACTGTTATCGTAATTTACATCGCTTAAATTTTCTAAAATGGCATGTCCTGTCGGCTGGGGCTTCAGAATATCCAGATTGTACCTGTAGAGAATAACACCCCTAAAATGAGGCGTCCTGGGCATGACGATAAACTGCATCCTGCAGCAAGCCTCTTTAGAAATTTTGAGGAGCGTGGAATCACCTCTGAATTGCTGTTATTCCATGGTTCACCCTGATAGGTAGAACCTGTTATTCTCAAATGATTTTGGACAGGCTTTCCAATTAATAACATGATATATTTAACTGACTCCTGCGTTGTTTGACAATGACTATAACAGAGTTTTGTTTATAATACTGCCTGGTCGGTATGATAGTTATATCATTTGCCCAAGGATATTTGCACTGAGCGAGCAAAATCAGATTTAAGCGAAATTCGTACCCAGTTTGATGAATTTGTTTTCTTTGCTGATAGATATTTCATTAATTTGCAGTCCCTTAATATATCTTTCAAACTGAACAACACACCCAAACATCAGGGAAAGCTGACAACTCCCACTAAAAAAAAAAGAAAAAAGTGAAAAATAAGTGTCCTTTTTGTGAAATGGGGCAGGAAACTCATCGTCAATAAATATGGCAAACTAGCTGCGAAGAATACGAAAATGTTTTTAACAAAGTAACGAAATTCATACACTGGGAATGCCTTTTTTAAACTATCACAATACAGAGTGTCCCAGAAAAAAATGACAAAAAGTCTCTGAGATGTTGACACCGAGAGCGTTCACTCCATCTAAGAAAACTATGAATTGGCCATTTTTTCCCTAGGTATGGGTTAATTAGTAAGGTTTGTATCACTAAACTTTTCAGTCAGTTAAATGCCGTACGTGATAAACACTAAGGCAATCATGTTTCGAAAGATACATGACTAAAGATGTTTTTTCTGCAGTAGTTTGCCATTACTTTCTTCAGTAGATTGGTTGCCAACTAAGGCTATATAACTCAATCTGTCCTGCCATTTAACTCATAGCTGGAGAGTGAAAAGACGGATTAATACCTTTCCCAAGAGTATTTGCGCCTAATTGAATGCAACGGATTCAACTAGGATTCGAACTCGGCTCTCCGATTTCTGGTTCTGAGCCGATATGCACCGCTCCACAACACACATCTACAATTATTATCAACAAAACCATAATTATCTGCCAAAAAGTTCTTACCATCTAAAAACATTTTCTGATTTTAAATATAAGAAAAAGGTTGATAATCCGTAGAAAATGTCTCAGACAATTAAATGACTGTGATGAATTGTAATTGGAGAAACATTGCTAAGACTTACAAATGATAGAAATTGTGGAGGGCCATGAACGCTCACATCCCGAAGAAAGATCTCACTTTAACGAATAATAATCAAAACAGATAAATCTCGAAAATTTGGTTTGAATTTCAAAATTGAATTCATCCGTATATGTGAATAAAACTAATAGACCAGTCTAATAAGTTCAATTTCAAATAATAGAACGTTGAAGAGACAAAAATAAACTTTATCTCGTAAACACATTGATAAGTTTTGACTTTATGTTAAGAAGGTTATGATATTGAAACATCGAAGGCCACAAGTTTCGAAAGTGATTGCCCAGTTTTATCAAACAAGACATGTTTAGATTTGGACATTTATATTATTCGTCTTCTTCTTCTTCTGCTGCTGCTGGGTGGTGTGTCAATTCAGACGTAGGCGATCATAGCTCTCCAAAGTTTCCTGTCCTTTGTTGCTCTTAATAAATATTGTCTTTTTGTTATCTTTCCTTGTTTTACCGTTCCATTTACTCAAGCTAAGTTATGTGTTGTTTCTGTGACACGATAACTAGACATATATGTATTTTATTATAATAGATTAAAATAGAAAATAGATTAGAATAGAAAATAGTTTAAAAACATATTTAACAAAAGTGAAAAAGAAGAGGAAAAAAATAAATAAATAAACGCTTTTTCTTTTATGAGGAAAATTGTCCTCCGGTGATGAAGTTCAGCAGGTAGGTTTTCGATGACCCGGTCAAAGGCTGTCCTTTACTGTATCTTGACCACACATTAAGCCTTTTCCGGCGGAAGCCTTATTAAGATAAAAAACAAAAGATAACTGAAATTTCAGACTTACAGTCGCCAGTGTTTGTCACCGGTGGTCTAAAGCATTTCCGGATTTCCGGATTCATATTAAATAAATAGAGTCAGTTAACGAGTCAGTCAGTTAAGACGAGTTAAGTGAGAGGATAGTCCGCCGGGCGCGAGCTTGAAGTAAGGATCTCCGTTCGTCTTGTTTCGTTCAGTTCGGATTTGTTGATCTCCATTAATTAGAGTTAGAGCTGTGAGTCACATTCGCCTGCCCCAACCGAAAAGGCTAACTCTAAACGAATAAAGCATCCTTTTCAACTCATCCAAGTTGTGGAAGTTCGTTCCTTATAGTCAATCTTGTACCCCCAGCTGTCCGGCCGACATTTTCAACAAACTCCCCGCAACAACACAGCGTGGAGAACGGCCGCCGGAGAAATTGTTAGGATGGACCGTTGGGGTGTTACATTTCTCTCTGCACCTCTTGCCTTTAAATATGTTTTGTGTGTATCACATTTTCGAAGGCTTCTCTTCTCATTATATGCCCGAGAAATTTAAGCTGTCTCTTCTTGATGTTAAGTATAAATTCTTTCCATTTTCTCTAAGACTCTCATGTTTGGTACATGGTATTCTCACTATCATTCTGTTGGACAAATTTCAGTTGCTTCAAGTCTCTTCTTCATGAGTGACGTGATCTGGCATTCACTGTCATATAGAAGAACCGATATTTCATAATAGTTCATTAATTTGTTTTTTGTTTTTAACTAATATTTTTTTGTTTCTTATTACTTTGCTTAGATTTCGGAAGGCGTTTTTCGTTAGCCTAGTGTGTTTTCGCGTTTCAGTGTAGCATTTTCGTCCTTTTTTGAAAACATTCCCAGATATTTTGCGTGTTGCAAAAGCCGTTCGTTGAATCAGATTAGGCATTCAAATATTTGGTGATACCCGAGCCACCATAAGCTCTCCAACTGATAGGTGATTTTCTAAGCGCAGCTTAGATGTCGCACAAGGTTGACAGTACGGAGCACCCAGTGAGGATCGAACTCACTTCTCGTTTGTAATGATTTTAGCGAGAGCTCTTCTGGTGATAATATTGCATCTATATATTTTGTTTTAAAATTTGTTTTATTTGGTATTTGTGTATACTTATGAATAAGGACTGTGTGTATGTCATTTCAAAGAAATATAATAGAAAAATAGACCGCTCCCTTAAGGTGTGCAAGAATATTATAAGGCCGTAATATGAAGGGAAATATAAAAATCAAGCGTAGGGTATCAATTATGGAGGAAGAAAGGGAATTACCGTCTTTATAGGATGAAGTCAAAATAATTGATAGAGGACACCACTAGAAACTACGAAAACTTAAGGAATCAGTGCATATGCTAGTTCACAAAACTCTCCTAAGCAGGCCAAGCATAGAAACGAATACAATATGGGAACTAGTAATACCGACTGCTAAAGAAAATCATTAGCTTCAAAAGATTACAATATGAGCTTTGATAAAAAAATTGATAATTGAGAAATTAGATTTATAAGTCCCAGAAATTCATACATTGATGTCCTCGAGGACACATGACCCAGTGGATATAGGCGTTGGTTAGTTCGATGGACTTGACCCAAAGAGTTTTGAATTGAGTTAAAGTACATGACATCGCACTGGAATGAGAATTATTTACCCCATTGATTGATATAAAGGGTTTGTTTTGGAATTTCTAGCACCTGAAGAAAGCATTAACGTACAACGAATGAATTAAACGACGTAAACATAGCAACAAAGATGAGAACAACAGTCCGAACAATGTAAATAATGCTTGTATAATATCAAAAGGTAAAAAAATCATAATTTTATTTTGTTTAGTACGGTGGAAATGATGCCAAAGCTCTATGTAAGGAACTGCGTATCTTGAAAATCAGCATTCAGAAATTCAACTTGTATCCAGGATCGATCACACTGGTTAGATGTAAGCAACAATTTTATGGACTAAGCAAATATGATGAATTATCTGTTCAATGAAGCGATTTACCTCTTTTCAAAACGCTGTGGATGGAAAGCCATGGATAGAGAAAAAAAAAACACTGATATCACGAGGAGCGAGCATGTATTTTATTTTCATTATTTATCTCGGACTGTTGTCCTCATTCACATGACCTAGTGGATAAAAACGTTTGTTGGTTCCAGTCACTTGACCCAAAGAGTTGTGAATTCAATACCTAGGTGCAGCAGTGGTAAAAAAATCTTAGAGAATTAAAGAGAGATAACTAAGACATCTGGAAGCGCCATGACTCATGCAACAAAAACAATCTAGGCCAATGATCGAAATAAAGAGTTCAGTGCAAAATTCGGGATCCCACAACAGCCGAAACGTCTTGAATATGGCAATAAAGAAGAGCACAGCAGTCCGAACAATGTAAATAATGTAAATAATTATAATATCTCATCTCGCTGTATTCTTCGGGCCTTCTTCAGGTGTTAGGAATTTTAAGCCGAAACCATTATTTCGATCATTGAGTTATATCATTCTCATTTCATGCGTGATGCCACTTCCGGTAGCCATGTAGCTATCTCCCTTTAACTCGACACTCTAAGTTATTTGTTTCTCACTGCTGTAGCCAGGTAATAAACTCACAACTCTACGTTGATGACACCTTCACACTCTGACCACATCAGGAAGAGACCAAGACTTTACTAGACTGTGTGATCTCAATCATTGATATAGTGAAAAAAGAGAAAGGACTCGGTTCAAAATTCCTAGCACCTGAAGAAAGTACAACAGCCGAAACGTCGTGAATATGGTAATAAAGATGATCACAACAGTCCAAACAATGTGAATAATGTAGATAATTACAATGCTACGACCCAGAAATATAGACAAGCAGTTATTTTATTTAAAATGCCTGTCTAGAGGATTTCTAATTCTCGAAAAATAACTTTAGCTTTAACCGGGCCAGTATTTAACATAATGCGTATCTGTAGAAATATGTCACTTTTATGAACTGAAACTGCATTGTTCTCCCACATAATGCAAAGCTTCATTCACCAACATCAGAGGTAAAATAACGGTCTCTCTTAATTTTCAGTCCGATCAGAAGCAGTAGTTCCTGACTATCATTTGTTTTATCACCAGAACATTTTCAGAAAGAATAATTTCTGTTCACTTTTTTTTCTTTTTCATTAAATTTTTTTCATGGGGAGAAATATAAAATTTCCCATTACGTTGAACTATTTCAGTTACTAACATATAATTAATAAATTTAATTACTTTTAAAATAGCCTAATGCATAATATATATTTCAAAGCCATAATTTCCTGAGTCAACCAACCAAAGTAGAACCAAGGTTAAATGGTAAGAAACTCTATCTAGTATTAGTGCATTTCATATATGAAATGGGAGAGCTTTTAAAGATGGAATTCGGGTTTCTCAAGAGTTCTCGTTCGAGAACCGAAGACAGCGTTACTCAATCTGAAGCAGTTCTTCAACAAAGAACGGCGACTATCGCTTTGTTGCAGGCGGTGATAAATGAGATGTGCAGAAAACAATAAAGATAGTAATTATTACAAAAAGAAAAGTGTGCCAAAAACAAAATCAGGTCCTCATCCACAGAACCCCTTGCTTTGCATCTCATGGAATACGAGAAGTGTCGTCTTCTACAAACTGTTGGAACAAGAATGGACCGTCATTACAAGTGTATATAGCCGGCAACTTGATCAAGTAAACAAAGCATTATGTTGACAGTGTCATGTCATGGTTAACAGATACGGTTTTATTCTCTAGTATGTAAATTAAAGGACATAAACAACAAAACAAACACGAAAAAAGAAGATCGTTTTGATGAAATTTTCTTTACCAGTCACCACACATCTATCTATCTATCTGTCTGTCTGTCTGTCTATCTATCTATCTATCTATCTATCTATCTATCTATCGAACTTAACCAATACAATCATGTTACTAATGCGAGTGATGCCAATGTAAGTGCATATATATATATATATATATATATATATATATATATATATATATATATAATGATTACTTTGGCTTGGCAGAAAATGTAAACTTTTAAGTGACAGAGTTTCTACTATTGCTTCTGCCACTTTTTTCAACCAAACTACATGTTATTTTGGGCACTCGCTCGATTCTCCCTTCATTTTCTAAAGACCGTCTATCCTATCATAATAAAAGTTTACTTATTTATAAATTCAGAAATGTAGGTGTGATCCTGATAACATAGGAAGGACGAATCTTAGGTTAGGATCGAGAATAAGCTAACATGTTCCTAGATATATTATTAGATTATATTTATGTGATCATACTCGTGTGTCGCAATCAATGCACGAGTCTTCAATTGGGCAACACCTATTAGATAATGAGTCATGCTCGCCTCGTTTCTCGACTTACTCATTTTCCATTTTGCATACAGGCAAATAAAAATACCATTTATTAATTTTGGAAGCTTTATGCTTAAAATTATTTTTTCCTTTTTATGCTCCACTGGATCATTTTTTCTTTATTTACGCATTTTAATCGTAATTGTTTTGCTTAATTTTACGTATTTACAATATTCGTAATTTTAAGCGTGTTCCAGTACTATCCCTAATAATTTTTCCTAATCAATCTTTCCTAATCAATCCAACATAATTAAAGTTGCCAATGACTGGTCCCCGATTATGCTTTGGCCTAAAGGCAGCCTAGGTCCAGATATTAAAAAAAAATGAACATGAAATTATGTTTATTTCATATTCTTCTTCTGTGGTATCAAGTCATTATTTCGATATATATATACACACAGTAAAAAGAACCTTCAGATATTGGAGGCCATGTACATTAAACCCAAATAACCCACACTTAATAAAATCACGTTTAAATCCGGTCATAACACATTACATTGCATTTGAATACATGGTTCTGTTGTCATTTCGTATTATCACGCGGTGTGACGTCATAGAACCGCATTGCAAATTTGCGAACTACGTTTGTTATTTTTGGTAACTATTGCCGTTGCCTAGCGGAGTTTTATGTCAACACAAAATAAAATCGTCGGTGATGGTGGATGTTATTGTGTTACCGTCTTGGTGACCTCTCTGAAGATGGCTCATGTGAGCTGAAAGCTTAGAAAGAAATTAATAAAAAATTATCCAAATGTTGGAGAATTTTTGTCTTTATTTTCAACTGAAATTAAAGCCAAAATACGACGTTTAGAATGACTCATGATTAAACGTAGTAGACATTCATTGTCTCTTATATTTAACAGTGTATGTTTAGAGAATTATTTGCTGCGTCGATGCACTAAATATATATATATATGTAAAGGTATACTCAGTTACAATATATATATATATATATATATATATATATATGTGTGTGTTGTGTGTGTGTGTGTGTGTGTGTGTAAAAGTATACTCAGTTACAATCCGAGATTCAGAACAGTATGGTTAAATACAAAGAAGACAAGAGGAATGGGCATGGTCGGTTCTAAAAAAAAAAAAAAAAACAAAAACAAAAAAAAAACAGAAACCATAACAACGAACAAGCAGGTATATACAAAATAAATTGCCAAAATGGTTCCTCAAAGAACTGAGAAACAAGTAAAAATCTAAAAAGAAAATTCCCAGAAATTTCCCAGAAAGCTGTTGTTCTCAAGGACACATGGCCCAGTAGATATAGACGTTAGTTCCAGTGACTTGACATAAAGAATTGTGAGTTCAATATCAGGCTACAGCTGTATTGAACAAATAACTTAAAATAGTTAAGTTAAAGGAAGATAACTACATAGCTAGCAGAAGTAGCATCGTACATGGAAGGAGAATGATATACCCCGGTGATCGCAATAAAGGGTTCGGTTTGAAATTCCTAGTACCTGAAGAAGATCGGAGACTACAACGACCAAAACGTTGTAACATAACAGCAAAGATGAGAAAATGTAAATAGTGTAACGCATGCTATATTTATGGGTAAAAGTGATCATTATTTAAACATATATATAGCAGTGGATACTGAGGACAACAGTGTCAATCAGGGGCGACAATCTATTTTATACTTGAACACTACCATAAATGCCATAAATGGTACACGCTTGGGTGATCATGTCTCGAAAGAGACATGACAGACTGGGCAGAATTTCCCGCTATAGGTTGCCATACCTTTTTGTGGTAGACTGGTTGCTAACCAATGTCATAGAACCCAGTCTGTCCTGTTATTTGACTCATAGCTGGGGGACCAGACGAATTTATACCTTTTCCAAGGGTAGTTGTGCGTAAGTGAATGCAACGAATTTAACTGGAAAGGTTATTAAGGTTTATTGTATTGTCTTAACGGCTATAATGTAGGCTAAAGGCTTTTAGTTATTCAAGAGGCTATCGGAATAATTATGGAACCGAATGCAGTCATTTGTAGCTAACTGAAAATATTGTTAACAATTTTCGCGTTATTCATTATTGATTTCTTATTTGTTACTAATTAATATTAATCCATTTATTTGTATTCATGAGAACATTTGTGTGTTGTTAACTTGAAAAGCCCCAAGCCATAATTTCCTGATTATTGGTGGGGATATGAATGCTCAGCTTGGCGTAGGTGACGTACACAAATGTGCATATCATGCGTCCTCTAACAGACATGCGATTTTCCTCTAATACTTTACACAGGAAAAAAAATATCCCATACTAATAAACGAAAAGTGAAATAACAGTTGAATGAATTGCCAAAAATTCAACACATTTAAAGGAGATTTACAGACGATAGGATTGTCTCTTCCATCATCTCACTTAGCTTTAGAGCCAATAAGGAAAAACAGCCGGCTTTCGCACTGTATAATTGGTCTCTTATAACAGGAAACAGTCATCTGGAAGATTAGTAAAACATTGCTGTCAGAAATAAGTTTGAAACACCACAAAATAAGGAATCATTTCCTAATACAACCTACAATAATTTAATCAATTCCTATGTAAATGTTGCAGCATACGCATCGATCAATCAGTAATGAATTAGAACACTTTGGCAACTGGCTTATGATACATGATACGCTAAAAGTCTGCCTCCTTCTGCCGAGCGCCCAGAGCTCAGATGTAGAATTGCTGACTGACGCCAATTCAGTCGGGTTTCAATTCTGGGTTAAAAAGCAATTGGATGTCTAACCGTACTGATGAGCTGTGATACAGCGAAACAGATCTGTCTGCGGATATATATATATATAAACTTATTTATAAATGGAAATTTGTCTGTGTGTGTCTGTGTGTCTATTACCTATAGACTCCAAAACGGCTGAACCGATTTTCTTGAAAATTTACACTGTTGTACTATAAGCGTCTGTGAGTTTTCTTAGTTAGGTTTTGTGTCGAGGTACCCCCGATAAATATCGAAAATCGATAGTCGAAAAAACGGGTTATGAAGGAGTGGTCCGATTTTAATCAAATTTGATACACTCATAGACAAAGACATAAGAAACGATATTCAGAAATTTCAAGGTTTCAGTTCTTACAATAGGGCAGAAAATCGATAATATAAAAGGCAAGATGTTTGTGTGTGTGTCTGTTTATCTTCCTGTATGTCTGTATTTTTTTCAGCTCTTTTATTTTAGTCTATGCTTCGGGTTTGGCTTTAAGTAGGTATAATTGTAGTTCTTAGTCTTAGCCATGATACCATTTACTCAGAGGACTTATTTAGCCTTCAAAGTTCAATTTACGACGAAAAAATTTATATGATATCGATACCAGGAAAATCAAAATTTGACTTACATCCATTCATTTTTCTTCCAGTCTACGGTTTCGCTTTAACTGGAAACAGCTATTGCTTTTTAATCTTTCGTGCCAACGTCCAAAGAGTCTGAGCTCGAGGACCATGGTTTAGTTTTAAAGCTTTCATTAAACCCGAGCAATGCCGGGCTATACTTCTAGTATATATATATATATATATATATATATATATATATACTAGAAGTATAGCCCGGCATTGCTCGGGTTTAATGAAAGCTTTAAAACTAAACCATGGTCCTCGAGCTCAGACTCGATATATATATATATATTCGATTTCTGACCATAAAATCTGGGTTCGAATCTCACCATGGTCGATTTGTCAAGAAGGTGACTTCTTAATATAATCGGTCTGGAGGAGCTTGCAGCATTTTTGGGTTGACACAAGACTTGTGATTGAAATTGGGTAGACGGGTCTCTTTGAAGAGCCATCATCGATGGTTGAGCTAGTTCGAAGTCACAAGCCATCGTGACCAAGTTTTGTTTTTTTCACGCTAGATAACGCACTCTCTCCCAGAAACTGTAACTAAGATCCGCTCAGCATAGTTGCAGTATAAAAGTGGGCTTTGCGTGTGCAACAGGCTTTTACAATGGTGATTAGCTAGCAGCCCCAAATATCCTCGAATATGAGTGGCCAGGTATTATATATATATATATATATATATATATATATATATATATATATATATATATATATAAATTCGAATATGACATGACAAATATAGTCAGAAATTTTAAGTTGAAAAGACACTAGACAACTTTCAGAAGAAAATTATAGAGGACAAGAAAAAATAATGAACTCCAATAAAGCATTCATATTAGCTGACAAAACTACAAACATCTACACAATGGAACCCACCGACTACAATAAACTTATAACTGAAAAGATCACACAATCCTACAAGAAGGCAACCACGAACACAATTAACACGATAAACCAAGAAGCTAAACATATAGCCGTCAAATTAAAGATAGATGAAAGAATAAACCGATTAGCCGAACCCCACCAAGCTTTCGCAACAGCAAAAGATCACAAACCAATTTCGTAGAAAGACCTGCATTCCGACTATTTAACCCTGCAAAAAGCGAGATAGGAAAAATCAGCAAAAAAAAATATTAGAAACTATCAACACCAACTTAAGGAAAAAATTAGACCTTAACCAATGGAAAAACACCAAAGCTGTCATAGAGTGGTTTACAACAATAACAAATAAGGACAAAGCCACTTTCATCCAATTCGACATCGTGTATTTCTACCCATCCATAACAGAAAACATATTAAATGAGGCTATACAACTGGTACAACAACATATAAAAATTACAGACGAAGACATTAAAATAATCATGCACTGCCGCAAATCTGTAGTATTCCACAATAATGAACCATGGAAAAA